>VDFB02281492.1:821861340-821972963 GCA_007258455.2 Sequoia sempervirens
ATTTAATAAATGGGATAATATTCCCTTCCTTGTTTGGTGGGATAAGATTCCTTCTAGAAGATGAGTTGTCCTTCTAGAACTTATCTCAACATTTAATAATTATCTAAATAGGGTTCACACGTTGTCACATGTTAGATCAAGACACAAGGCAACATCTCTTGCATTTTAGGTTTTCTCTCATGCCTATATATTCAGGCATCTTGTACATTTGTAATCATGTCATGTCATAATCAATTTGACATCCTTGCATCTTAATCATAGGATGATTTTTCTGTCATTTCTCTCTTGTGGAAGTTTTGTTTTGCAGGTGATTCTGGGGGGTTTGAGGAGTTCACCTAAACTCCTACATGGTATCAGAGCTTTAGTGTTGCAGACTTCTTCTCAGATATGAGAGATTATTTTTTGGCATGAAAATCTTGCTAGATGCAAGTAGCTTTTTTAAAAGCCATTTTTTATTTTTGCTTCAGAAATCCAACTTCCACTCAGTTCCAAGAAAAATGATTTATGGGTTTTGTAGATGGGGTCAAAATCTAAACTGGGTATCTTTTATATTTTTGATATCTTGTACGGATCTAGATAAAATCACTAAACAAAAATTGGCGCGCATCATTTTTCTCTGGCTGAAGTCAGCTGAAGTCAATCCTCCACATTGGACTCAACCGCCAATATCTTCGCAACAGATTGTCGAAATCAAGAAATTCTAGTGGCATTTAGGAGATATTTCAAAGCTTTTTTCATCAGTCTAGATCCCTTGATCAGTTTCAGTTCCAGGTTTGGAGGACATTCTTGAGGGGACATCGCTCCTCTATTCAGAGATTTCATATCTAAGACTTCTTCCCTATCATTCCATTCAGGACTTGAGGTTTCTTCAACATCTACCATTAGATTTGCTTCATATTTCTTTCAGTGGTTTTGAGGACACTTCATTCAGAGGGGGCTATCAAGTCTCCATCATACCCATCATATCAATCATATTATCAATAGAATCTTTAATCATCATTCCATTATTGCAACACTTTTCTTTGTGGTTGATCATCTTTCCTGGCTCAAAGGTCCTCTATTGAAGACTACAGCTTCAAGGACTGTGCATCCATAATCAGAGCTTATCCAGTGAAATATCAACCCTCAATCAAGAAAGTTGGTGTGCGAGATTCTTCGCAGGCTTGGAGGTTTCCATTGAAGGCTACTTGTTTCCACCTGGGGACCAAGCTGATTTCTGAAGCAGATTGAGTCAGATCTGAGCTCGCCATTGTCTTCAGAAGGCCTCAAAACCCTAGGATCGCCTGCCCATTCATCAAAATTAGATACATCAACCTGGGAGCTTCAGAGGTATTTTTAGGGTTTGCAAAATCAATCATACTATCCATACAATTTGTAGCAAAAAATCATCATGTTTTCGCATCGTCTTGGTTTGTCACCATTGATTGTGGCATCTTCATCTTCAAGCAAGGAGACATTTGAGTAGAATTCAAAGACATCATCATCAACATACATCCTTCCTTCAATTCCTATCCGGAATGGGAAGCATCTCTATCTCCTCCCTATGGGGGGTGAATATATTGTATCCATGTGACAGATGGTGTACTTGGGGGGTATTTGGGAGTCCTCCATCCTTCCCATCCTATCTCACATTTTTCTGCATTTTCATCTTCTCCTTTTTGGAGAGGGGTTTTCTTCCCATTGGGTTTTCCCCTTTTCTCCGCTTGTGGTAGATTTTCTGCATCTTCATGTACATGGGTACCTAACATGGCCTAGTAGCTGGGACCCATCATCATCTTGCATAATCATTGCATTTTCCTCCCTAAGTTGCACTTATGGGGGGGTGTTGGTGTAATTAATTAATTAATTAAACTAGCATAAGTTAACTTAGGTCATAAATCATTTAGTCCTAGGTTGCAATCATTTAATAAATGGGATAATATTCCCTTCGTTGTTTGGTGGGATAAGATTCCTTCTAGAAGATGAGTTGTCCTTCTAGAACTTATCTCAACATTTAATAATTATCTAGATAGGGTTCACATGTTGTCACATGTTAGATCAAGATACATGGTGACATCTCTTGCATTTTAGGTTTTCTCTCATGCCTATATATTCAGGCATCTTGTACATTTGTAATCATGTCATCTCATAATCAATTTGACATCCTTGCATCTTAATCATAGCATGATTTTTCTGTCATTTCTCTCTTGTGAAAGTTTTTTCTTGCAGGTGATTATGGGGGGTTTGAGGAGTTCACCTAAACTCCTACATAAAACACCTCACAACACTAAATCAAGGCCTCATTAAGTCCAATTTGTCATGAAACCAAGCAAGGAAAAATACGTACTTTTTCAGTGTCCACATTTAGCCCCCACTTTAGTAAGAGGATGAACTTGCTTCAAAATCACACTAAAGTAGACATTCAAGAGGGGTCCAATCGTACCAACGCAGACAGTATAGGATAACAAAGATAAAGGAAGTGGTCAAGCCCCCAGGATCCAAGATCCTAAGTGAAAGCAACATAAGCACAAAAGGACACACAAAAGGTGAATGATTTGCAGCAAATCAAGATACGTGATCATGCAATCACAATAAATAGAAGGAAGAGATATAAAAATGAGAAAAAAATAAAAAGGTGGATCAAGCTTCGACCATTTTTCCAACACATTGTGGATCAGATCTAGATGATTTGTCCAAAAATGCATACTCACTCTGAGGCGGAAAAACTCTTGATTGTCCACCAGGTGAGAAGTCCTAAAAGGTGAGAAACATACACTCATGGTTGGTATGCACTCACAAACAAACAGGTGGCTATGGGGAAAGTCATGCATCGAAATGGGCTTCCCGCTCAACCATACTAAATTTATACCTCCTAATAACTTTAATAAGGCACCACAGTGAAAATGCTTTTCAATGTCATGTAAAAAAAAATTTAAAGGGGATTTTTCTTTGTTCGTGTAAGGTCTTCTTCTTAGGGAGCATTGTGCTTAATGTATCCAAGATAGGACAAGTCAAAGTGTTAGATCATTTCCCATGGGATGCCTCATTTGTATCATGCCATGTCAAAAGATCGTACACTCTTGGATGACATCAAACCCAATGACACTACCAGGAAGAGGACACATCGTAGAAAAAAAGAAAGATAATGCCATGGAATTTTTTCCAAAAGATGTCGTCTATGTATGCCCCCACTTTAAAGCAGTTGCTACACCATCACCGTGGGAAATTTCTTTAAAGTAGCCAATGATAAATGAAAGAAGACATGAGAACCAACTTGGAAATCCCTATGCCAAGTCATATGTTTTCGAATTGAGCTACATCATGAGTAAGTATGTCACATGCAAGCAAATTGAAGGAAATTCCTCCACATCCCAAGCTTTCTCTTATATGTTCATGAAAGGTTAATGACTAGCTAAAAGAGACAAAAAATGACATATAGGGACAAGGCTAACTAACCTTTCCCCCACTTAGTGTAGGACAAGGATGAGCCGAATAGGATGAAAGTAAGGATCAAGTAGAGGAATTAGGTGCTTCAACACAAGGAAGAGCACCACACTCCTTGAGAGGTTGAATTGTATTGCTTAAAGTCTTAGATAAAAATGGAGATAAGGGAGATACCCCTAGATATTTCTTGAAAGAGTATAATATGTCAATTTGTGTCATGTGTTTATTGCATCCATGTGTAGGAGGGAGATTGTATCCAATACCATAACACTCTTTCAATTCAAATGAATGGGGTTTAGGCTGCTGAGAAGGATTGGTTTCTTCATGGGAACACAAATCCTTTTTAATGTTATGTGTTGTCTCCCCATGATGGATTGGAGTTAGATAGCCCCCATCACTATCATAGGTTAATGTTGTTGATATAGAACCAAGTTGAGCATATAAAACACAATATTGTTTTGGTTTAGGTTGTGATATTTTGCACTCTCCCCTAAAGGAAGGTGTGAAAACCCAATCGCTACTAGAACTTGTGTCTGGAAAATGAATCGTTTGTAAATGACTCTTTGGACCATGAGGGTGAGATTTTAGAAATTTTTTTTAAAAGAGGCGTAGAATCTAATGACCCCCAATTATCACTAAAGAGTTTTGTTGTAGGTGAAGAATTAGTATCAACTTGTATAGGTTCAAGTTTTGATCTTGGAATGAAAGTATTAAGGGAATTGGAAGTGTTGTGATCATATGAGTCATAACTTCATTCATTTGTGTCAATTGTGTATATCTTGTTATTGTACTTAAATTTCATTATACAATGGACGGTAGATGGGACTCCTTTCATAGTATGAATCCATGGTCTCCCTAGGAGAGGATTGAATGGAAGGGGTCCTTGCATGATATTGATAGAGGTAGGAAACACTACAGGTCCGGCCTCAATAGGTAATGTGATCCTCCCTAGTGGTGGCCTATTAACATTGTCAAAGCCACAAATATGAGCATCATTAAGTTGAATGAGCTTTTTGTCCATTCTAAGTTTGTTTAGGAGGTCCATGCTACAAACATTAATTTCTGCTCCATTGTCAATGAGAGTGTGTCTAACTAAGGTTTCATTAATGATCACCTTTATCATCAAGGGATCATTCTTGTTTTGAATCTCAAGTGAGGGTAATTCATGTTTAGGGAATGTGATTTCTAACTAGGTGACTTGCATGGGATGAGAGGAGGATGTTACATTATTTGATTTTATGTAAGATTGGATCTCCTCCTGTTGTATTTGCAACATTTCTTGAAATAGACACTTGAATGTAGGTGATAGTTGAATAAGTTGCCATACAGATATATTAGCAAAAGTCTTTTTATGTTCGTTAACACTAGGTATGATGTATGATCCCCTATATGTTTGAGTCACTAAGTTACAACTTAGCGACTGCAAAACATTGTTATGATTAAATTGCATCATGGATTTCAATAATTCTCTTAGTTTTTTGTGTCATTCACTAATGGGAGGTGACTTGGGAAGCTCACTAATTAAATGAGATCCCACTTGTGTCTTCATAACCTCAAGAATCTTGTCTTTATTTGCATGACTTGTTAGTGTAGAGGATTCTAATGTCACTTTATTATCTTCACCTAGGGAAGGTTTAGTGTTTGAAGGATACGTGTCAATGTTCACATTTTCTTGCACCATGATATTCTCCCTAGGAGGAGAGTTTTTAGGAGAAGTACAAACCAAATTTTCTTGACGTTCAAAGGTTGGTTCTTCTAAAAGGACTTCATCGCAAGTAGGGGAATGAACAATGGTTGATTTTTCTTACTCAATAAGGGTTTTCCTAGGAGAAAGGGGACAACTAAGATACTCATGACCTTCATCGATTATGTTTTCTAACATAAAAGTATGTTCTTCACAACTAGGAGAGATAATAGGAGAAGAAAAAATGTTATTGTCATGATTATTTATGGTTTTTTTGTCTTGTTCATCAATGTCTTGTCCACTAAGAGAGGTAAAAGGAGAGAAACAACTAGGATTCTCAAAACTCTCATTGATTGGTTCTTCTACAAAAATATCTTCATCACCAAGAGGAGAGATATTAGGAGAAGAAAAAATATGATTGTTAGGAATGTCCAAGGTTGTATTCTCTTTCACTAAAACACTCTCATAGGGAAGGGATAGAAAATTTTTCTTAGTATGCCTAGATATGTAAGATACTAACATTGTTTGAACAAAAATGAAAAGCATGTGTAACCATTTCATGCAATGTTTCAGCAATGCAAACAATGTATATCCAAAGAGGCAAAACAATTTTATCCAGTGTATGCAAAACTTTAAGAATGCAAACAATGTATATTCGAGAATGAAAAGCATTTTCATCAAACTTATGCAAAGTTTTTTGAATAGAAATATTGTGTATGCAAAAGTGAAAAGTAATTTTATCCATGTGATGCAAAATTTTAGAAATGTGAGCATTTTTAAATCACATCAGGCTCACCAAAATTTGGAAAATGGAAATGGAATCACAACTTCTCTTATCCACAACTGAAAAGGGAATGAAGGAAGAGGAATTTGATTTCACAAAGTTCACACTTAAGAACAATTCCATGAGATTCCAATGCAAGAGAGATTGAAATATGTCAAAGGAGATTGTTCCTAAGGCTAGAAGTTGATAAAGAAGATAAACTATTGATGGAAAACTAAGGAAATGCAAGATGTTTGAAAACACAGTGTGATATGCAAGAAGACCTGAAAAGATGAATAGAAATGCGAATAAAATAGGATAGGAAAGAAAAATAGAAAGTGTACACCTAGAAATGTGTTGAAGACTAGAATGTGGACTAGAAATGCTACTGATCCTAAAATTTTGACCTACTAGGACACTTATGCCATTCTGGATGACTTAGTCCTAGATCTATAAAACTATTCAAGAGCTCATTTCAGCCAAATGGGCATCTAAATCTATAGAAATTTTTGAAAAAAATTTATAGTACGACTAAGTCACCTTTGATAGTGACTTCGTCCACTTTGGCTTTTTTGAAAATCCAAAAGTGGAAATGGAAGCTCTTGGTCTGCACTTTTTGTTCCTCTAAGTGTCTAGTTCTGGAACTGCCAAATCTGGGCCTGAAAGTGACTTTTTATGTATATTTTGACCTTTCCAAAAGGGATATGACTTCAAAAAGTTTGGAACCTATTCTTCAATCATGTTCAAGCCATCCAAGCACCTAAATCTGCAATCACACAAAGGAAGAGAGAGAAAATGTTGATTTTTAGGGATTGGAGGTTTGCCTTGGTCAAACCCTGTTTAGGTAATTAAACCAAAATGATGAAATAAAATGATGAAACATGAAACATGAAACAATGTAATTATAAAATTTCCATGATAATGGATCTTTGAATTTTCACAACAATGGATGAAGAATCTTACTCTTGGATTCCTTAGAATTGAGTTTGGTATCTTGAATTCTTGATTCTTGCTTGTTTGACTTTACAACATGGATGAATGATGATTGAATTATGAATTAGGGTTTAAAGGTATCCTTTTATAGAGGAGAGTTAAGTGAATGGATAGAACAAGGATCATGATCAAGGGCCAAGATTAAATTAGAAAATAATTTAATCAAGGGTGGAGGTTAATTGAGAGAGTAGAATATAAGATTGGCACAAAAAAAGAGGTTGTTGGAGCAAATTAAATAATAAAAATTATTTAATTTAGGTGGCCGACATAAGAGAAATAAATAAAATATTAATTTTATTTATTAAAAATAAAGGTGAGAACAAATAATGAGATGATTAAATAATTAAAAATAATTATTTAATTATAGAGGAAATATGGAGTGTTAAACATCAAATAATTAACAACAATTATTTAATGGAGAGGGAAGGGATAATTAAATAATTAAAATAATTATTTAATTATTTAATTATAGAAGAAGAGGGAAAAACTAACTTTTGAATTAAAATAATATTTAATTCAAAAGTGGGGGGGAAAGGACCATTAGACTTAAATGCTTAATAAAAGTCAAGAAAAGTGTGAAATTCATTTACAATTCTTTACAACACCTTTACAAGACATGCATTTTATTCAATTTGCAAGGGTCCAAGGCCTAATGTGGATGTGTAAAACACCTCACAACACTAAATCAAGGCCTCATTAAGTCCAATTTGTCATTAAATCAAGCAAGGAAAAAGGTGTACTTTTTCGGTGTCCACAATTATCATGCTATGAGGATGAACAAGTTGAGTTATCAAAAGCATCATCACCTTGAAAATCACTTTCAACTTCATGAGTTTCCTTTACATGATGTGTGCTAGGACTACAAACACTTACATTCATATATCCCCTCATTAATGAAAATCTCATGTTATTTTCAATATCCATGGCAATTTGATATGCATGATGCAATGTTGTGGGTTCCTCATCTCTCAAAAAATAACTCATATCTTCATCAAATTCACCAAAATATATAACAAAACATTCTGCATCACTTAGTCTCATACTTTCAGGAATATCCCCTACCGCCTTTGTAAATATGAGATTAAAAGATGGGACTAACTCTTTTTCATCCTTTTGAATTTCCATGAATTTTCTCCTTACTAATCTTGGATCAATCCTTTCACCAAAATTTTCTATGAATGCTACCATCAATTTATTCCATGAAGACATAAAGCGAACTGGTAAATATGAAAACCAGTCCCTTGCATCTTCCTTTAGAGATTGCACAAAGAGCTTCATGACAACATCTTCATTATTTATCTTATAATCTCCCATTAAGTCCATAAAAGTATACAAATTTATATAAGCTAATTTTGAACTTTGTCATGTGAACTTTTGCAAACATTCCCTAACATCATTAGGAACCAGGTTTGGGAAACCCTAAATACCCTCAAAACTTAATGGTCTATATCTCCCAATAGAGAAATTTCTTTGATGGTGTGACAAAGTTTGTACACCCTACATGTTTTTATTGATATATTCCACAAGGAGATATAAAGCAATGATATATTTTCTTGTACCCCTTTACAAACCCAAGAATCAATTCTATAATTGATCATTTACTACCTCATTCATTGATTGAACCATGATTTTAAAACTGCATGACTCAAATACATCTATGCCTTAGAGCATTCTAATGGGTAGATTTCAAAACAAGCATACTTCTTCAACACATCATAAAAACTTCAAATTATACCTTATAAGTATGTATGGTTACCACTACCATTCCCTTTATTAGTGTTGAATTCACATAATAAGGAACCAAATTTTTTGAAATCAATGAACATGGTTTTCACACAAATTTATGCTTCTTGAAAACAAAAAATAGGGGAAATACCTGAATATGTTATAGATGCTTTGAATTATGCTTCTAACTAGAAAACTTTGCAAATCTAAAGCTACATCACCATTTTATCAGGTTCTTTGCATAGAGTTGCCACATCCTTTATAGAGGAATAAACTTTAACAATATGAATTTTCTTTCATGGGTTGATTTCAATTCAAGCTTCCTTGATCAATAGAGACACACATGAATCCTTTATGTTTTCTGCAACACAACCCTTTCCATGCTTAAATACTCAAAATTTGAACCAGATGATCAAATTGAATAAATTCTTTAACTCTCTCAACATACTACTGGAGTCCTTTGAAATTTTCTCTCTAGCTTCCTTTCAAGGTACTTCATCACGTGAGGTTAGGTCTACCTTATCTTTTCTCAACAATTTTTTATTCTATTTTACCGAATTCTCTCAAATAACACATACTGGTGCAAAGATCTCAGAGTCACCACCAACATCTAGTGATAAATTACAAAAGAATCATGTAATTATGGTAGATCTCAATAGGATTTTCTAGTTTTAGGGGAAACACCACAAATTATTGCAACATTTATAAGAATTGACTCATTGACACAAAGCTAGGCTTGAAAAAAGAATTCTCTAGCATAATATTTGAATCTTTGATAGGACATTCTACAACCCAATATCTAAGTGCATTCCACAATTTGTTGGTGACTCGGATGGGAAAATATGATTTCACAATTTTCAATTTCTAGTTACAAACTACTTTGAAACTTCAATGAATCTTTAAGGCAAGATGATCTTCTATCAAAACTTTTGCAAGTCATTCCCTAGTATAGTCACCAATTTGTTGGTTATTTTTTAGAACCAAACTTCATCTCACAATATGCCTATGAATTAGTCACAATCCAATAAAAAGCATGGGTAAGGATTGTCCAACAAACAAATAAGGATTATTAGGCCCTTACTTATACTCTTCGGGCTCTATGAAACCTAGGAGGATGATCCTTATTATGTTCATATGATATTCTTCTACTATTTCATGAAGAACATTTGAACAAACATATATATTCCTATAAGGTCCAAATAGATAAAATTCATCAAGGATTTGGCTGACCCTTAAGAAAATTACTATCTATAGTGAGGAATAAGTGATATTTCATAATGATACATTGTGATTAAAGGTGTTTCGATGATTATCATTCTCATTTTATGCACTTGGTTGAGTGTAGGACTAACTCATTTACATTCAAGATAACCAAGAAAATAGACTAGTGCCTTGTCTTTGGGTAATGGAGTCACATTTGTAACAACCTATTATACCTTAGCAGTTTGACTCGGTAATTCATAGGCTATTGACATATTGCATTACAATATTCAAATCATTGTGGGGAAAAACAAAAATACTTAACAATCATAGAATCTTCCCTCACAAACCCATGATCTCATTTAAGCATTTTAATCAATTCTTTGAATTGAAGCAGAAATAAAATCACTCATTCAACCAAAATGATTGAAGATAAACAAAAGATCTTTAATCATTTCATTTACAATCTGGAAGGCAAAATACATAGGAGAGAATATGCTTTCGAACTTGCATTTTCATTTATACTATTGCTACTATAAAACTAATTAAGTTCATTTAAAATCAACTTATACCCTAGACTTCATACTAATCCATTCATCTATGCATGAATTTACAAATTTCTCTTTCATGAGCTTATTTTTCCAAACTAGACCACTTGAGACCCAAAATTTGAACCCCTGTAATTGGCCCTAAAATTTGATTTATAAAACATGGGAGCCACAAGCATCAGGCCAAATTACAATTTCAATCACATTTACATTTGACACTTTCTTTCATTTCAATTTCATAAACCTCCCGACATAGTTATATTTGCACATTGCAAAGTGGGGGGAAAGCAAAAGAGAAAACCCATACATTTCATTGAAGAAGACTAGCCATCCCTCTAAAAGGCATTGTTCGTCATTGGAGCAACACCAAAATCTCTTTTCCACATCGATCATAGAAGATTCTCCATGTCAGCACCCAAGAAAAAAACTTATATGTTCACTAAAGAAAATGATCCCACCATTTTGGTTGCGATGTCATAAAAAAAATAGAATTGAGGTGTTACTCAAATTATTCAGAATTAGAGTAAGCACACCCACTCTATGTTCTTTCTGAAAATAGGGAAGATACTACCCCTCCATCATCAGAATCCTCTCGACATGCTAGTGTGAGAAGGTAACGACCATACTTTGGGTCAATATTTGCTTCATTGCTCAACAGGCCAGTCAAATTCTCCATGGGAGAGTTGTGCCTTTCCATATAAGAATCATAAGCCTTATGGTACTTATTATTCTTCTTCCCAAAATACTTATCCAATTTCCAACCAAACTCACCTTGGTTATGACCAACAACCCTATTCCTTAGGTTGTAATTACTCTTAACACCACCCCTCTTAGACTTCTTATGAGTTTTCCTCTTCTCCTTTGGAATTGCAGGAGCTCTTGGTGCTTCTTGTTTAATTTCAGGTGTGTCCTCCTCATATTCAAGCATACTAATCCTCCTAGACCTCTTGATTAGTTGGACAGACTCACTAGGCTTACTCATTCTTGGAGGAAACAAGACAAGAACTAGCAAATATCAATTGCAAGAAAAATTTCACCAATTTTTTTTTCTCAGATTGAAATTGTAGGAAAGAAACCCTTAGACCCACACAATTTTTACCTACCTTAAGACAATTACTTCAATACTTTTGTAATTTCTTTCCTTAGACTCACACACTTCTCCTCTAGCTCTAAACCAATTTCTCAAATCTTTATTACTGCAAATAGTGAGATGAAACAACAAATGTTCCACATTAAGTGGATTAATTGGAGGCATGTAGCCATTAATTGTTTAAAGAAGGCATTGCATAATAAGTGATGAAAAGAGTCACAAAGAGTTTTAAAGGCCATTGTGCATTATGAATTCAAGACATAAGACTCAAAAGCAATTAGTGATAGTGAAACAATCAGTGATACAAAGGGAAACTCATATCGCTCATCACTAATGTGAAACATAAAGATAGAATTCTATCCACGATGAGTGACCAATAAAGCAATGAACGGGGATTTAAGTAAGAAAATTTTGCATGTGCTCGCAAGATGTTTTAAGAAGGGGAACATCTAGGATCATGTAGGAAAAAGCCTCAAAAGACTTAGAATCATTTTATTCAATGAATGTAAAGGCCAAACAAGGCTGATCAGTCAACTTTATAAAATATATTTCAGACCTAGGCATGAGGGGTTGGTAATACAATAGATTTGATGATATAAGTTATAGCTCACTTGATCGAGAACTAGTGGTAAGAGGTTAATGACAGACTATAACATTGACAAGGACAAAAACATAATGGTTTTTAGGAAGAGATTTGACAACATAAACCCAAAGGCATTGATAGTGGATGAAACCGTTAGTCCAAATACTTGAACCCAACCAAATTTTACAGAATTTAGAAATGGAACAAAAAAATTTTAGGGTCTCCATCATGAGGAATAATAGGGACACATGGCCTATATTATTATGCTAACAATTTCGAGGGGGTCCACACTTATGAAGTTTATTAGTATTCTTTCTTTGACATGTGGTCAAAAATTCAAAATTCAAAATAGGGAGCCAAAAGACACCTTTGCCAAAAAAAGCAACAGGAGCCCAAAATTTCCTATTCTAGTTAGTTTTTACCATCATTACTCAAGTGAAAGTGGTACTTAGAATTTCCAATCTGAAGTCTATCTTTAGAAGAAATTTCCTTGATTCTTTATGGGAGGTTCTCAAGGCTCAAAATCTTCTACTGCATATGTATAAACCAACATTGGAAGCAACATTCGCTACTTTATTTCCCTCTTTAAGGGTATCTTGTGCTAGGGATTCAATCCAAGGAATTAATTAATCTTTTAGAGTCCTCAACATAAATTTTAATCTTCCAAGAGGCATTCATTTTACCTTTAAGAGCTTCAGTAATTAACTTAGAGTTTGCTTCTATAATCAGTTTTCTATAACCACATTGTTTGGCCCTTTTCAAAGCCCACCAAAAATTTATTGCTTTTGTCTCGTTGCTAGTAGCAATTCCCAACCCTTTAGCATAGCCTTCCATAACTCTACCTTTATCATCAAAAAATAAACCATCCACAATAGCCATTCCAAGATTTCCCTTAGAACAACCATTGAAGTTCAACTTTATCCATCCCTTAGGTGGGGTGTCCATATAGTAAACCTTCTACTCAAAATAATTGACTAGTTAATCCTAATAAGGTGTTCCTTAATTCCCCAAAGCTATTTAATTATCAATTCTTTATAGGTTGGCATAACCTGAGAGGAACAAAAGTAAATTAAGTTGATGCTTTCCTAGATTTGTTGTTTCATACCACTGAAGACTTCCTTGTTACTTTTTTGTTGTTCTTTGAACACCCTATTGTTCCTTTCTTTCCACAAGTTCCAAGCAACAAAGGGAGTGACTTGTTTCCATAACTAAGCAATTACTAGGTGACAAAAAGGGTAGTAACTCCATTGATCAATATAATCCTTTAAATTATGGGGAAACACCCAATCTATAAAGATAATATCAAGGAAAATTGACCACACCTCCCTTGCAAAGGAGCATTGGAACAAAAAATGAATTACACTTTCAAATTCTTCTAAGCAGAGAGGGCATCTATTAAAAAATTGAAATCCTTTCTTATTGAGAACATCAATAGTCAGAATTTTTCCATGGGTAGCATTCCATGAAAAGTGGTTGATCTTTGGAATTAATAATTTAGAATTCTACACTTTACACCAATTGAAGTTTTTGGGGCTAAGGAGAGACTATTCCAAATACTTGTAAGCATCTTTCACTAAAAAGACACTAGAGGGATTGTCGCTCTAAACTAAAACATCTTTTATTTCCCAATTAAATGACTGACATTCACAATGAATTGAATCCAATAGGGAGAACAAGTTAGTGGCCCCTAGCAGAGGATCTCCCCAACTAATCCACCAATCAAGAATTTGTTGTTTAAAATCTTTCCATTTTAGTGTTTCACCACCCTAAATGACATAACTTTTTAAGAAGGCCCCATTAATCCTCATGGGATCTGGTTTGATCTAATTCAACTAATAAATTATTGAGAGAGTGAGACTTGGTCCCTAGACTTCCTCTTAAAATCTAATTTTTCTTCCATTCCCAACCATTCTCCTGGTACCTTTTTTCAAAGTATTTCTTGATTTTATAATATTATTACAAATAGCATAACCATTTTTCCACTCCTCCAAAATAGGGAAGAAGAAGGGGTCCTCATTTTCCATATACTTGGCTTTTAAAATGTTACACTGATCCTTCCTTCCTTCAATAAAGAACCAACCCAATTTCAATTTAGCTTTCTTATCCCAGATGTCCAGCCTTCTTATCAAGGCATAACTTATCCCAACTAACCAAAGATAATTTTTTTCACTCTTCCATTCCCAACTAACCAAAGCTAATTTTTTTCACTCTTCCATTCCCAACTACCCAAGAATGTTACTATATAAGACCTTCATTATTTTTTGATTATCATTTCCTTTGCACTAAAATGATCATCACTATTCTTAGACATAAATTCCATAGATTTAGTAACCTTTGGCTATTGTATTATCTTGATACTTATACAATTTTGAGTCATTTATATCTTGGGTTTCATTATTAAAGTTGGTGATTCATTAACTTATACAAATTTCAATTATGATATCTTTCTTTTCCTTAATCATTTCATCATGAAAAATTTTCTAACTATGTAAATATTATCCTCATCTAATTCATTAACCCCTTTGATATTTAATTAAGTAATTTAATTGACTCCCTTTTAGTGAACATTGACATTCTCTTGAGTTTACACATATTAAGTTACAAAAAATATTATTGATCTTTACCTTGCCACTAGTTCTTGTAGGTTGATAATTCATAATATCTTGGCTCATGATGCTTCAAATTTTAATAAGAAATCCAACCATCTCTCCTTCCCTCTATCAAGCTACTTACACATTGCTAGTAGTGACCAACCAAAATCCCATGAAAGCATATACTCCCTCTTCTAGCTGCTTGGCCTAGTGCATGCCATCGTCCATCTATTTTGATAAAGTTGTTAAAATATCATATATGTTAGAAAATTATTAATGAGACTAGAAATTCTAAATGATCAAATATAAAGGTTTAGTATTATCTTGAAATTAAAACAGTGGTTTGATCATAAAATATAACTAGTCACCATTGTCTTTCTTTTTATATGATATAATTTAGAATATAGGCTAACTTTAATTATCTAGGCTTGTAATTCAAACCATGCTTTTTCCTAGTCATGGCCTTAGTATGATTTAGTGTTTGGTTTATCCAACATATAGCTTAGTCTAAGAAGACAATGTTGTAGCATATGGCAAGTCCAAAATTCAAACATTAGTTTTATTAAATAAAGACTAGGACTCAACTAGGATACATGTAATATGGAGTATAATCATCTGTTACTAAAATATATATAGTTAATATCTATGATTTACTAGTCTTATAAAGTTAATTAATTTATGTTTTGTTAATCTAATTTAGAAATCACAAAAAAATTTATCGTTTTATCTAATGACTAATGAAAGAATATCTGAATGGGGTAAGGGTTATAGATATAGAAATGTATGCAATGAATAGGAAGATGGTATTATACAATGAATTCAACTTTATAGAAACTTACATCATTCATCCACAAATACAATCTCCTTAAAATAAGCAAAACATGAACTCTAAAATAAAATAAATACATAGCTTTCATAATAACAATTATATATGAAAATAAACATATATAAATTTTATATTATAAAAGTCAATAAAAATCTAAACAAATCTAATTAGGTTATTAAGAATGATAATGACTGACATATGCTAATATTTTTTTTTTATTAATTGGTCATTTTAATAAACTGGAGGACAAAACTTACGTCACCAATATTCAGGTTAGCTGCATTCAACTAGATAATATGGTTCAACTACCTAAATAATTTCAAAGTATATTTAATTAAAGTAAAATAGTTGATTGTCTTGGTAATTGTGTGATAATTTTGTTTTAATTTGAATTTCAATGTGATGTTTCCGTTTTATATGGCAATAGGAGTGATGTTTACAATTTGGATTATTATTCCAATATAAGGTTCGCCTTTTTTGAATGAATAGTAATAGATGAACTTAGATCCTTGAATTCGTTTGAATTAATTTCTACCACCTGTAATAACCTACGTCATTAAATGCAGAGTCCAGAGAATTCGATGCAAGAAGATTCTAGAAAGATGACTGTCGGTGATAGAACAGTCTAAAAAGAAACGTGAAAAGCAACTTCCAGAAATTTCTGTATTCTTCTAAGCCCTTTATAAAAAGAGGCCGATGTAAACGTTTTGGTCAGGCAATGCAATTAACGTTTTATATATTCGTTGCCTCTGCCCACCTCTTTCAGGTTTCTCGTTCTCCGAGGTTGTGTTGGCAGATAGCCTGTCTTATGCGAACGCCTGTCTTATGCGAACCATTTTTCTTTCCAAGTTATAATTTAATCATATATATATTCTCCTAGGATGGATTTGCTTCAGCGGTTTAAGTTTAAGGAAAATAATTTTATATAAAATTCTTTCGTCAGACAAAAAGATTGACTATATACAATAACATATGACCGAGCTGTCCATCTGAGGATGTGGAAGCCATGAATGGTTCTGAAGTCATTATCCTAGACCCCACCTTACATGTATAGGCCACCGTCTCTGCCCACAGGCCCTGGAATATAATATTAGGAGTGAAGGATGGATTGTAAATGAGAGATGTGATTTAAAATGCTAATGTGCGACCCTTCATCTCAGACAAAGGGGTTTGGGATGTTGACCCGTTAAAACATAGAAAGAAGCCAAACATAAACAATTTATTAGAGGTGGACCAATCTGATTCTCGTAATTTCCTGGGTATGGTTAGTTATACCCTCTTTCTCCATGCCTCGTAATATCAGACCATATAGACAAATTTATATAGATCCACATGGAATCGTTTCGTCCATAGCAATGTTGTGCCAAGCATCCTGTGTTGCTAGCTGCACGCATGTATAGGTCCGACATATCAGCCTTTCCGTTGTAGGGCGGTTTATCAATATAGCTTCATTCCCTCTGGAAACAACGCCGATTCTTCTCAAAGCAGATCGCTGAAAGATAATGTCTGAAAGCGCCGTTGCTGCACCGTTTCCGCCTCACTCGCTCAAGGTCGATAACGGTCGCGTATATATATTTAATTCCTTTCCTTTCTAAGAATGATGTTTGTTAATTGGAATTTTTAGGGTTACGAGTGTTTTATAATAGATGTTTTAGGGTTTTTTTCTGCCTGCGGGAAATAATTTAAATAGATAAGATCGTATTGGAATCGATACCGTAGTCCCTAGTTATGATTACTGATATTATGAGCGAAAGCGCGTTTTGCTAATCCTATTTTTGAGTGAGTTTTCCATATTGCTGTTAATACGGATTGTATTCAGCTAGGACCATATACTGTGCAACTTAGGCTGAAGGAATATGGGGTTATTATAGTGGGAATGGACCTAATTATTGTAATCATTTGATGGTTATGTAATTTTTATGTTGTCTGGTCTATTTGATTTTTGTTAAATCTGAAATTTCCCAGTAGAGAAGTTAGGTAGAAAAGTTAGATAGAGTGGTTATATGCGTTTTAGGGATGGCAGAGAAACGCGGATTCGGGTCAGAACGTCGAGCTGAGCTTAGGCAGCTGCTACCGGCTTATAGAGTTGCAGACGTATGCGAAATCGAGTTGCAAGATCATTGGTTATGGTGCGAAAAGGCCGGTGGAGAGTGCGATTGAAGAAAGATATGGTTTAGGAAAAGAGGTCGGCAGCGAGTGCATACGGAAAGATGATACAAATCCTGGTAATGGCAAACAGACGATCGTTCCCTTGCTGAAACTAATGGATAGCGGTATTAGCGAGAGCACGTTGGAGAAGAACGGGAGTCCGGTGGAGGTGTGGAAGAAGACGGAGGTGGGAAAGCTGCCATCGTCGCAGTACAAGGGCGTCGTTCCGCAGCCCAACGGCCGGTGGGGCGCGCAGATATATGAGAAGCACCACCGAGTGTGGCTGGGAACTTTTAACACACAACAGGACGCCGCCAGGGCGTACGACACCGCAGCCCTTAAGTTTCGCGGCCAGGACGCCATCACTAACTTCACCGCTCTTAATGAGTGCCAACTGGAAGCCGAGTTTCTCCGGCACCATTCAAAGGCACAGATCGTCGACATGCTCAGAAGACACGCCTACATTGAAGAGTTCCAGCAGTCCTTAAAAGACAACGCTGCAGAGACGAACAAATCTTCCAACATATATGACACTGAGCTTTTAAGTGGCAACGATGAAGAAGTGGAGAGGCCGCCTTATCCCAGGGAGCATCTGTTCGACAAGCCCTTGACGCCCAGTGATGTGGGAAAGCTCAACCGATTGGTTATACCGAAGCACCACGCCCAGAGATGCCTCCCGCATCTCCAAGTCTCCTCCAGCGGGAAAGGTGTGCTGCTAAACTTTCAGGACGCCAAGGGCGAAACATGGCGATTCAGGTATTCATACTGGAGCAGTAGCCAAAGCTACGTGCTTACTAAAGGCTGGATCCGTTACATCAAGGAGAAACGTCTTCAGCCCGGAGATGTCGTGACGTTCCATCGCAGTATCGGTGGCTCCCGCCAGCTATACATCAACTTTCACCGTAGACCCGGCAATCCACTTCAGCTCAAACCAGTGGGTCTAGTTGGTTTTACCCCTCCTCTACAGTCGATTCGCAAGAAGCCGGATTACAGTCAGTGGACACAGGCATTCTATTCGGCTCCATCTGTTCAACATCAATCCAGTATCTCCAAGGGCTTGGCAGAGTGTTTAACGCCATCTTATTCTTCATCAGTTTACAATTTCTATGGGAAGTCAGATCCTGGGACAGTTGAGAATCTGCCAAGGAAACGTTTTGCTTCGCTTTCTTCTCCAAATTCTTCTTCTTCTGTTACCGTGTTTGGAGTAAATCTATGTCGATCGTTATCCACTCTAAATCTCTTTCCGTGCTCTGATAAATAATAGTATAATGATTTTCAATCCCTTGAAGGCGGCAGAACTATTAGGGTTTTTGAACCAGAAAAAGGGGCAGCGTCTGAAGAAGATGAATGTTTTTGTATGTTTTCCGTCTACTTGATGATTATTCTTTTATTAGTATTTCTCAGAACTAATCAATGGGCAAGTTATTTCGTTTGAATTTTACCGGTTTCCTATGTGTATATAGTTTTAGACCACTAAAACGTGAAAACTAGTTTATTTAGTTGAAGCCTAAGAGATTCGGTTAACGATGTGGTTCACTGAAGAATATTACTAGCAGTAGAGCTTGGTTACTTCTTCATCAGATCATTTGGTTCATTGTGGATAATTAACTACAGCATTGATATCACTACCCACTTTTTTCAAGACCATTTTTCTCTCCATTTTCTCTCCATTTTCTCTAGGTTCTCAAATCGTCATAACTGGCGAATTTACCAGATCTAGTTTGTTATTCTGCCCATTCTATCAAAATCTATATGAGTTAAACGGATCTATAGAAAATGCTAATGTCCGTCAAAAGAGTTGTCTGATTTGCAATAGACAAAGAAATCGATGTATGATTCCGCCTTTTATGTACAAGTACCTATCTCGGTGACAGATCAAGCAGAGCTTGGGAAACGTTTTTCTACTGTTAAATCTGTACAAGTTAATATTTGATCCGTGTGTTCCGTTTTTTCAATATATATACATTAATTGACATAAGTTTTCTACAATTGGAAAGAATGTTTCTAGAATCAAATACATATATTTGTAATCAAATTAAACAAAACACCTTTTTTTTTTGAAGCCTTTATCAACATTTGTCACAGGTGGGCTTTGGATCTTTGGTTTTAATTAAGAGAAAGATTCAATGGCATTCTCAGGTTCTATCTTGTGAAAATTCTATTGCAGTTACTGATTATTAATCTCCTATCTAATACATAGATTATTTGACTCTGAAAAATTAATTCTCAGCAAATATCGAAAAATAATACAACTGCAACTTCACCAATAAAAACTCACAGGAATAGAGAAGAAAACATTCACAATAATGAACACAATATTTTTGGACAAATTGTCGTGGAAAAACCCCGAAGGGAAAACCACTACTGCAGATGAGGAATTATATTAAACTTCAGCAAATTAAGGAATACAAAAAACTGCTTGCCTCTTACTGGCAGAGCTCCGGCAATATCCTTCTCCGGAAATTCTTCCCTCAATTTCTCCTGCTGAAATTCCACAGCTGCTATCCCCAACGCTATCACTGTGCCCTTGCTAACACTGCAAGACTATTTGCTCTCACTGCAAATTCTACTTGCTCTCACTGCAAGTCTACTTGTTGTCCTTCAATTGCCCATTGATCCTTTTTTATACTTTTCTCATTGGAAAACCAATGGCTATGATTTAATCTCAATCAATGGCTAAGATTAAATAGACTCTAACAACCCTAACTAACTGGATTCTAGAAGTCTCTAGGGAAATCAATTTATTTAATTACATAATTATCTAGACAACTCAGCCCTTTCTGGAAGTCTCTAGAAAATAATTAAATAATTAAATAACACTACTTGGGAATGGAGACACCTGTCCAAGCTACATAAATTAACAATCCCTCTTAGCGAGGAAGGTGTTCTGCATGACACCCAACTTATCTCTAAAAAAGATGAATTTCGCTTTCCCCAATGCCTTAGTCAAAATGTCTGCTACCTGCTGATCTGTAGGTATATACTGTAGCTGAACAATCCCGCGCTGTACACAATCTCTGATGAAATGATATCTGATGTCTATATGCTTAGACCTATCATGAAACACCGGATTCTCACAACTTGATGCAACTCTGATTGTCGCATGTATCACCGTAGTCTCAACCCCTGACCAAACAAGGCCACCAGCAACTTCCGAAGCCATATCGCTCACACGCCGCCATGCTAGGTGCTATGTATTCTCCGCAGAACTCAAAGCCACAGACTTCTGCTTCCTGCTGTACAAGAGACAACTCCTGATCCCAAGCTAAAGCAACACCCTGAAGTGTTTTTCCTATCCGTTGTACTACCTGCCCAATCTGCGTCAGTATAGCCTATCAACCTGATACCATCACCTCGAGTATATTTGATTCCATACTCGATTGTTCCACGCAAATACCGCAACACATGCTTTGCTTGTATTTCTCGATGCTACCATCGCACCGTGCTTGATCTTATAGATCCAGCGTGGTCCAACCACTGCCCTATCTGTTGGTCTAGGCACAACCTCCCACACATCGTTCTGCACTATTGAGGTATACTCCTCAACCATTGCATCTTGCCACACTTTCTGTTGTGCGGCCTCCTGATAGCTAGAAGGCTCACTATCTACCAACTGACTAACTAATGCCATATAGTCATCATACCTAGCTAGTTGTCTCCGCTGTCTACTACTCATCCTAGGAGCTCCCACAAACTCCTGAGTATCCCTTTGTGACTGTTGGTTATTGCTACCAACTATAGAGGATGAAGTATCAACCTCCATATCACCTTGATGCATCTCTTGGATTTGCTGCATCTGCTGCTCCATACTCTGCGAATTCTCAGCACCTGAGCTTGTGCATGTACTAGTATCTGTACTCGAGCTTCGCTGTCCTTGCTCTGGTTGAACGATCTTTGAAGCTTCCACTAACTGCTCACTCTGATCATCTGCTGGAAAATCTCTGGACCTCCTGAATGCCTTGTCCTCCATGAACTTGACATCATGCCTAACTATAGTCCTCCTGGTCCCTGGAATAAATATCTGATATGCCTTTGAGGTTTCACTATACCCCACAAAGTACCCTCTCTCTGCAGTCTTATCTAACTTGGAACGTGTCGCACCTGGAATATGACAATATGCCAAACTCCCAAATATCCTGAAGTGGCTGACATCTGGCTTCTTCCCTGAGAATGCCTCCTCTGGTGTCATCTTACCCAATACCTTATGTGGAACCCTGTTTTGTATGTACACTGTTGTACTGCATGCCTCTACCCATAAGTAACGTGGCATATCCTGGTCATACAGCATAGCCCTTGCCGCCTCTGATATAGACCGATTCTTCCTCTTAGCAACCCCATTCTGCTGTGGGTTGTAAGGAACAGTCCACTCTCTCTTGATTCCTTCCCTGGTACAGAACTCCTGGAACTCTTTCCCTTTATACTCGCCTCCATTGTCTGACCGAAGAACCTTTATCTTCCTCCCTGTCAAATTCTCCACAAAAGCTTTGAACTCTTGGAAGCGACTGAAAACCTCATCCTTGGTCTTCAAGAAGTATATCCAGGTCTTCCTGGAGAAATCATCAATAAAAGTAACAAAGTACTCATATCTTCTGAGAGACTTCGTCGACATTGGTCCACATATGTCTGAATGTACTAGATCAAGAACACCCTTGGATCTAGTGTCACTCCTTGGAAAAGTTGCTTTCGCAAACTTCCCCAACACACATCCCTTGCAAACATCATCATGCTCTGTGCTCACCTCTGGAACACCTGTCACAGCCTCACGAAGCATTTTAAGTGCTCCATGATGTATATGGCCCATCCTCCTATGCCATAGCTCTCCTTGATCTCTAGAATTACTGCTGCTCATCAGTGCCTTATGAGTATCAAACTGTAACCTGTAAAGTCGGCCGCTCCTAACTCCAATAGCTATGGGTGATTTCCAATTCTTGTGCTTGATTAACACACTTGCCCCTCTAAAGAGTACATTGTAACATTTATCCTGAAGGACAAATATGGAAATCAAATTTATACCCAAGCCTGGCACATGCAACACATCATGAATGAGAATCCGCTTACCATTCTCCCTCTGAAATAGAACAGTACCTTTCCCAACTGGATTGAGTTTGGACATGTTCCCCATAGAAATCTGCATTCTGATGTCCTCCTCCTTATAGTTGGAGAAGTACTCTCTAACTCTTGTCATATGAAATGACGCCCCACTGTCTATATACCAAACACCCTGTGAGGTTGAGCTAGCCATACAAGCTATG
Source organism: Sequoia sempervirens (assembly GCA_007258455.2). Lineage (NCBI taxonomy): Eukaryota > Viridiplantae > Streptophyta > Pinopsida > Cupressales > Cupressaceae > Sequoia > Sequoia sempervirens. The sequence continues at coordinate 821,884,167 of VDFB02281492.1, forward strand.
AGAGCGAACTCATCCTCCATTCTACTAGAGAGCTCATCTGCACTTGTTGAAGCTGTTGTCTGCTTCTTGCCTTTCTTCCTTTGCGGGCAATCGCTGACATAGTGGCCAAACTCGTGATAGCCATAGCACTTGACTTTAGATAAGTCCTTCTTCTCACCTTGTGAATTAGATCATTTGCTTGACCCCTTCTTTGCTTTCCCTTTTCCTGCAAGGGCAACGTTCTCCTGTTCTGCCTCTCTTTGCTGACTCTTGCTACTGGTCCTACTGACAAGACTTAGTCTAAGCTCCTCCTGAGTGAAGTCACTCCAAAGTCGATCCCAACTCGGCAAGGTGTCTCGTCCATTAATGACTTGAACAAAGACATCCCACTGCTTAGTAAACCCATTTAGGGCTATCCGCACTAGCTCGTCATCACCTAGATTATCTCCAACAGCAGCCAACTCATCCTTGACAAGTCTGAGTCTGGTGAGGTAACTTGTCACGTCCTCTCCCTTGTTCATCCGAGTATTCCTCAACTTTTCTCTGAGAATCAACTTCCGGTTAGTGGTAGCATTCTGGTACAGATTCAGAATGGCATCCCACATCTTCTTCGCTGTATCTAACTCTGCGACATGTGGAACAATATGATCCTTGACACCATCAATAATCATCCTCCTCGCCTTGGCATCTTCTTTCTTATATGCTAAGAGCTGTGCTGGATCTGTAGGTACAGGACAGCACTGGTCACATATTCCTTGATTCCATTCTCTTCCAGCAACAAAGAAATTCTGGCTTTCCAGACACCAAAATTTGAGGCTCCATCCAATTTGTCCTGATCTCTTAAACCTGATGAGGCCATCTCAAAAGATAAAAGAAAACAAATAATAATAATAATTCTGAAGAGGCAAGATCTTTCTTTCCTGTGTTGAGTGTAATCTGCCCTCAGATCAGCTCTGATACCATGTGAAAATTCTATTGCAGTTACTGATTATTAATCTCCTATCTAATACATAGATTATTTGACTCTGAAAAATTAATTCTTAGCAAATATCGAAAAATAACACAACTGCAACTTCACCAATAAAACTCACAGAATAGAGAAGAAAACATTCACAATAATGAACACAATATTTTTGGACAAATTGTCCGTGGAAAAAACTCGAAGGGAAAACCACTACTGCAGATGAGGAATTATATTAAACTTCAGCAAATTAAGGAATACAAAAAACTGCTTGCCTCTTACTGGTAGAGCTCCGGCAATATCCTTCTCCGGAAATTCTTCCCTCAATTTCTCCTGCTGAAATTCCACAGCTACTATCCCCAATGCTATCACTGCGCCCTTGCTAACACTGCAAGACTATTTGCTCTCACTGCAAATTCTACTTGCTATCACTGCAAGTCTACTTGTTGTCCTCCAATTGCCCATTGATCCCCTTTTATACTTTTCTCATTGGAAAACCAATGGCCATGATTTAATCTCAATCAATGGCTAAGATTAAATAGACTCTAACAACCCAAACTAACTGGATTCTAGAAGTCTCTAGGGAAATCAATTTATTTAATTACATAATTATCTAGACAACTCAGCCCTTTTCTGGAAGTCTCTAGAAAATAATTAAATAATTAAATAACACTACTTGGGAATGGAGACACCTGTCCAAGCTACATAAATTAACACATCTTTGTACTAACGTTCTGTTAAATGGCATAGACCCAACAAAAAGTGTACATATGAATCATCTTCATCTGAAGGGCGTGATATTTTGAAGTTGATCAATGGAATCTACTATCTCTGAAGAAGCATTCTACATTTTGAAAAATTTTATGAAGAAGATTTATATGCTCGCAATAGTTGTGTTTGGTTAGGGCTCTGCAAATTCAGTGATTACAAAGACTTTCATCAATACAAATGTTCTATTCAATGCGGAACAATAATTGAGAAAGGAAACAACCTAAAAAGAGCAAGCTTATAAAAAAAATCACTCACAGAAAGTTTCCATTTAACCGAGGAGAAATGAAATAAGGCAAGTAGGAGAATTACTTTATCATCGGGAGAAGGTTATTACAAATTAGTATGCTAGACATTCAATCAAACTTACGGGATAGCTTTGGAGATTTTTGTATCTTTGTGAACATAAGGTGTACTGAATGAAACTAGAAAAATACGTACAGTAAGATAGCCGATACATGTCTTGAAAATGTAGTAATCATATGTCTGAGAAAATCTGTCTATCGTGTCTGAGGGACATTAAAACAAAATATTTTTCATTAATCTCGCCTCCAAATTCCTCATTTAAAAAAAATAAAAAATCCTTGAGATGAAGTGCACAAAGGTTTTGTGAAACACTGAACTTGTGCCTTTTGCTAGTTTCCGTTGAGGACAAAACTCACAGGCCCACAGAGTTAATCCATATGATACCTTAAGAGGTAGATGCATAACCCATATGCATTTTTAGGACTAATAAGAGAGTAAGTAGATTGCAGGTTCGTTTCCAAGGCTAGCCCTATAGATCCTGAAAGAGCTCTGTGAAGGCCATAAGTGCAAAGCCATAGCCCTGTCTCGGTTTGTCCAACTCGAAAGTAGAAGGTACATGTGAATAATGTTTAGAAGGACGTTTATATTTTAGTTTTTAATATTTATAATTTTGTTATTATTAATGTTAAAAGTGTTAATGGAAAATGGTTTAGTAAATTGGCAATCAGCTTTTTTAACATTTTTTCCTTTAGGTTTCTCTCATTTTTAATGAGTGGAGGGCAGTTCATGTACATAGAAGTTATAGTGGGGCATTATAGGATTTCGCATTGCCAATCCTGGTTTTGTAAAAAGATTTGAGTTTAAAATAACATACATTTCAAGACTATATAAGGTAACAGAAAAAATATTTTTTTTAAAGTGTTATGAGAAACTTTATATGTATTAATATAGATAATAAGTTTCTAGTTTTTGTATATATTCATATTTTTTTTGCATCAATGAACATTTACTAGATTTTTTAATAGTTATATAAGGAATCTTTAGATTGCAAGTACAAAAGGTGTCATAAAATAAAAATGGGGTTTTCTGAACATGAGTAGAAAGAGGTCTTTTCATTGTAGGAGTATAAAATAGGTCTCAAATTGTAGATATATTGTACATTTCTTTGTTGCACTAGATCATTTTATTGTCTTGTATAAAAATAATTTTTTAATACTATATATATATATATATATAAGGGTCTTTGGATTGTGAGTACAAGTGGATCCATGTGACACAATGTAATCCTTTGATTGTGGGTAGAGTGTGGCCCCCAAATTATGAGTACACAAGGGGCATCAAACTATGGGTATCTATAGTGTGCACTTTTTTCTAAGCCCAATAATATGCATATTGTCGATGTAGTGTAAGCTAGGCAAGTGATTAGGAATGAAGTTGAAACAAAGATTTCACCCTATTGGTTCTTCATCCTTACCAATAGGTCATGTCAACATAATTAATTTTATATAATACATATTAAATAATCTACATATGTTTTTTTCTAAATGGTAAGAAATTTCATTCATTTAAAAACTAGAAAATGTCCAAATGAGTCGCAAGGTGTGGACAATCAATTTTAAATTAAAATGAGGCCAATTTTTCTCTTTTTGTATATTTTTGGAATTCCTATTCAAATCATTACTTGATAGAAAACCCACTTAAATATATGGAATTAATCACTTAATATATTGTTCTTTTAAAACAATCATGATTTTCAAATTTAAACTACTAAAATGTTTGGATATAACTATTAATGATTTATGTTTTTAGCATTCCTTGTCTACAAAAAAAGTACTCTTGAAGGAAACATTATACTTATGTCTTTATATTTATTTCATTGTTCCTTATTTGTAAAATTAATTAGTGTTCAAGAATATTTAAAAGTGTTCACCATTACAACCAATTTTTTTACAATATTAATGAGAAAATTAAATATTATTATATGTAAGATTTTTCATTGTACATTTCAAATAATTATAAAATATTTATTTTTCACTATTATTAATATTGTAAGCACATTTCATTTTTCCAATTTCTTACATCAAACATCTCCTAATGTGGTCTTTCATCGAAAATGATTATTCCTCATTCATAAAAATATCTAACTTCCTTGATGTAGAATATATTTGGAACATGTTTATTCAAAGTCAATATATCATTGATCACAAGAAAAAAATTCGAAGGAAAAACCCTAACGCACAAGCTTCGAGGTTGTTACGTGGCTTCGGGTGGGGGAGGTCGTGCCCTCCTCCATAGAGGTTTGGCTTTGCGTTGAAGTCATTTTATTTGTTGTGCTTTTCTCCATTTTCCTTTTATTTTCTCTCAAGGCTCTTTTACTTTCTTCCCTGTCACCTGTGAGCGTGTTGTTATCTAGTGCATTGGTTGTCCTCCTTGGTGGAAGGGGGCATGGAACCCCCCGACCCCCTCTCTAAAGGGGATTCGGCGCACACTCTCCCTAAATCTTTTAAGGATGTGGTTTCAGAGAATGGCCCTGTTATGCCTGATGGTGCCAAGTTCGTGGTTGAAGCGGCTCTGGAGGTAAGCGGTCTCAAAAATGGTGGCAGCGTGGAAGGTAAGCCTCTTCCTGAGCGCTCTTACTCTGCTAAACTTGTTCCTAATCCTAAGATGCAATCCGTTATTAACTCTAAAAGAAATAGATTGAAGAATATTGCTATTTTATTTGCGGCGTTAGATGTAAACAAATTGCCTGCCCGCAAATTTCTTGATTCCTGGTTTATAAATGTTTGGGCCAACAAGTTTGGCATTCAAGTTAATTTCTGCATAATGCTCCAAAAAGGGTTATTTGTGATTTTTTTAAAAAACTGTGAAATGCAAGAAAAACTATTGGCAAAATCTTATTGGAATGTTGGGGCTTGTAGTTTTAGGGCTCTTGCATGGTCTCATGCGGCCATTGCCGAGGACGTTTTAGCCCTGTCCTGTCCCAGATGGGTTGTGGTTAAGAATCTCCCTCCTAAGTTTTGGAAGCTTATTCCTCAGATTCTTTCCCCTTTCGGTAAGGTTCTTAGGGTGGATGAGGCAAAGGTCTCCCTCCCGCACCTTGACGCTCGTGCTTTGGTCTCTTTATTGCCTGGAGTTGAATTTCAGGATAGAATTGTTGTCTCTGATGTTGAAAGTGAGTTTTCCTATTTGTTGGAGGTGTTAGGCGGACTTAATGCCTGCTACTTGTGCAGAAAGGAGGGCCATGTTTGTTCAAGATGTCCCTTAATCCGTAAAAAGTCTGCTAATGGCAACTGGAGCTCATCTCTTGTGCATGAGGTCTGGTCAGATTCAGCAACTTGGGGATGGCCTCCCATCAGGTGGTCGCTCCCTCCCTATCAACCAGGGCAAAGAATCCTTGCCGCCATGGGGAAAACCTGTCGACGTCGGACTCTGTCCTAGAGGCACCCGTGGTGAAGGAGGTAACTCCTTCCTGGTGTTCTTTGGCGGATGGGATTCTGTCCTCAACCTCGCTGTCTAGTATGGATGCTTCATTTGTTGATTGTAAGTCTTCTACCGGTCAGGTGGGTGGTAAGGATATCGATGCCTTGCTTGCCTCCCCCATTGCTGGTCCCAGTCACTCTTCTCTCCCGAATTCTGATTCTGCCAATGCCCTAAGGCAGAAATGCAATGCCCAGCAGTTGGCCTTGAGAAAAATTAGGGAAAGAATTCAGGTGAATCACCTTAAGGATTGGCCTGCAGGCTTTAGGCCCGAACCCCAGGTGTCAGAGGGTTGTCTTTCTAGAGGTGATAATTAGTTCAATCTTAAAATTACTTACTAGAACACGGGTACGATGGATGAGGGGTCGATGGTTGGGAATGAGGAGGTGGCTCCGCCAACTAGTAACTCTGCCCCAAAATTAAATAATAATGCTCTCACCAAGCATTGCATGCTGCATTGTGGTGATGAGATGGTTAATAATGGGTGTAACCCAAGTGTGCCTTTCAGCCCTCACATTGAGTCGGGGGGGAAGAACTGCAGAGATTCCAAGGAATCTGACTGCACTGTTTTAGTGGATGCTGCTAACTTGATCCCCAACCACCATCCCTCACCCATGGCATCCATAGTTTCTGGGGAGGAAGAATTTGCTACTGATAATGTTCCTATTATAAAAGACAACTAGTTGGCCCCTTTAGGCTGCACGGATGCAGTCTCTACTTTGCAAGGAAACAATAAGAGTGGGACAGTTGACCCTCACCTTACCATGGAAGTTGGGAATAACAATTCTTCTGTTAGCTGCAACCTGGAACCCACGGGTACCATAGGATGTTGTGTCAAGGAGAATAGCACTAATGGGCGGCCCTTACATATGCCCAAGACCAAAGTTGGTCCTGGGAGACCAAGGAAGTATGGGACACCCTTGGCTATGAATGGAGGAGGAATTCAGTTGGTTAAAAATAAGAGGAAAAAAACTAGTCTTGTACTTCCTATTCCTCTCCCTAAAAAGGCGGAGGTGGAGGGTAGAGTTACTAAGTATTTTGATCACCACAAGGGTGATCTAGAAGAAATTCCCTTAACCTGTGATAATGAATTTTAACTGCATTTCTTGGAATGTTAGAGGACTAGAGTCCCTTGACAGGAAGTATATAGTTTGAAGATTTCTTAATATGGAGGCTAACAAGGATGTTGTGCTCTTGCAAGAAACCAAAGCCACATGATTCACTCTTGAAACCAATCTGAAGTTCATCTGGAATGGGTCCTCATATTTTACCACCTTGCATGACAGGGGTAGAGGGGGAGCGGCCATACTCCTTTCTAACAAATGGTCTCATTATGTCTCTGGCCAAGGAATCTCTCCTTGTAACAGAGCAGTCTGGATCACTATTGAAAAAGGGGACTGCAAGGTCGGCATTTGTTCCATCTATGCGCCAAACAACTACAAAGAAAGAATTAGTCTTTGGCAGTGGTTAATGGACCTGCCGGATGTCCCTTGGATTCTTGGGGGAGACTTCAACATGGTGGAGCACTTGGAGGACAAGTGGGGGGGTCTTGACGTGGACTGGAAGGGTAGTGAAAAGTTATTTTGGCTTAGGATGAAAACCAAATTAAATTTATTTGACCCTATGGAAGGGGGTAAAAAGGAGTGCCAAGGTATCTGGTATACTTGGTGCAACTCGCAGAAGGGTGGCAAGAGGACTTATTGCAGGCTTGACAGATTTTATGCTAACCAAGATTTTTTCAATTTTCTGCCGAACAACGATGGGCTTAAGGTGAGTGTCCATCCGTACACTTTATCTGACCATCATCCCATTAAAACCACTTTGATTGCTGCTCATGGCCGGCCTCAACAAGCTATCAAGTCTCCCCTTTTTAGGATGAATACCTACCTCCTGGATGACAGGGACTGTGTGGATGCAATATCCACCCTCAGAGAGGTCAATAAATGGATGTTGAAAGATCTAAATTCCATTGACAGATGGGATCAGAATGTCCTTTGCTGGATCAAATTCTTCTAGACCATTGGGAAGAAGAAGGCTTTAGATAACAGGAGGGAAGAATTTGATTTGCACAAGAAGTTGCTCTTTATTGAAACTAAGCTTCAAGAGAATCCAAATGATGAGGCTCTTTGTGAGGATCTCATCTTGGCTAAGAACTAGCTAAGAAAGATTCAAAACCACAAGATCCAAGGGCTTAAGGTTCGAACTAAACTCAACTGGGTGAGTTGTGGTGATAAAGGATCCAAGTTCTTCTTTAGATTCTTGAAAGAAAAAAATTTTAAGGAACAGATTGAGCAGATCTGTGATGGTGGTGATACTCTCACTACGCAGGATAGTATTATGAGCAAATTCCATTCTTACTTCAAAAATATTTTTTGTGTGGAAAGTGGTAGTGAAGAGAGTCATAATGCTAGGATGTTCATTAGAGGTATTATCCCCCAAAAGATTTCCAAGGAAGATGCTTTGGCCTTAGACTCCGACATTACTGAAGAAGAAATCAAGAAAGCCATCCTCTCGATGAGCAATGATAAATCTCCTGGTAGGGACGGCTTGCCCATTGAATTCTACAAAGCCTTTCCTGAGTGGATCAGCGAAGACTTACTGCAAGTGTATCAAGAAGCTCTGGTGAAAGGTTCCCTGGGAAGGAATATTAACAGGGGCATCATTAAGCTCCTTCCAAAAGGGGGGGACAAGTCACTTATCAAAAACTGGAGACCTATTACTCTTATGAATGTCTCCTACAAGATTCTTGCCAAGGTGATTGCACTAAGACTGGTGGATATCCTCCCCAAGTTCATTAATCACACCCAAATGGGATTCATCAAAGGTAGATATATCCTGGAAAATCTTATTACTAGTTGGGAGTCCTTGGAATGGGCTAGGCACTCCAATCAAAATGTTTCCATGCTCCTGTTGGATTTCGAGAAAGCTTATGACAGGGTCGAATGGGCCTTCCTCAGGACCACCCTGGAGGCTTTGGTTTTCTGGTTAACTTTTGTAAGATGATCGACACTCTCCTTAAAGATGTCACTGCTCAGGTGGATGTAAATGGATCCCTCTCTATTGAGTTTGATTTGGGAAGGTCGATCAGATAGGGATGCCCTTTGGCTCTGGCTCTTTTTGTCATAGCTTTTGATGCCCTTCATTACCTGCTTAGGGATAACACCGTGTCCCCCAGGATCAAAGGCATAAAACTCCCTGACTAGGCTGAGATCCTGAATATTCAGTTTGCTGATGATACAACTATATTCCTTGAACTGGAGGAAGAAAACATGAAGGCCCTGATGGAAAAATTAACTCTTTTTTGTCCTGCATCTGGTGCTAAAATATCCATTGCTAAATCTTGTCTCCTCGGTTGGCGGGAAACCCTCCTAATTGGGTTAAGCATTATGAGTTCCAGTGGGGAGGTCCTAATAAGCAATTTCGATATCTTGGTATTCCCTTTGCTGTTAGTCCCAACTTGAAGGATATGTGGATCTGGATTAGGGAGAAAATTGAGAAGCTGGCGGGTTGGAATAAACAGTGCCTTTCGCTAGCTGGGAGAGCTCAAGTTTGTCAAAAGATTCTTTCTTCGTACAACATTTATTTCACTTCGGTTTGGTTCTTCAACAGTTATCAAGTTGATGAAATCCAGAAGAAAATTAGATCCTTCCTTTGGTCGGATGGGAAAGGTAGAGGGAAAAAGCACTCGGTCAACTAGAAGTGGTGCTGCCTTGACAAGTCACGTGGTGGCATTGGTTTGAAAGACCTCAGGCTTCAGGGCACTGCTCTAGCTGCCAAGTGGATCGTTAAGGCGCTAGTTAGCAGTGAGTCTTGGAAAATCCTTGTGAGGAACAACATTCTTTTATCCCCCCCAAGAACGCTAAGTCTTGGAAAGCCCTGCCCTTTAGTGATATTCTCTTTGGCAAGCACTCTATGGTCCCTGTCGGTTCCATGGTCTTTAAGAGCCTTTGGAAAGCTTGGGAGTCGGTTAAGCACAACGTGAAGATGAATAAAGATTTTATTTATTCTTGCAACAATAATGTCAATTGTTACCCCTTTAGTTCCATTTGGTGGAACTTGGAGCATAAGTCTAAACCTTTGGCACTGCTTCAGGGTTGTTCTGCGAAGAAGTGGGCTCAAAAAGGCATCCTTTCTTTCAAAGATATTATCTCGAATGGTCATATTAAAGATTGGAACAGCTTGGCTAATGAGTTCAATCTGGCTGATTCCAGTTGGAGGACTTATAATACTCTCAGTATGGCCTATAGAGGCGTCAGTTTTCTGAATGTTATGGAAAAGAACTCGGACATTGCCAATGATTTTGTTTGGAAAAATGGCTCGAAACTCTCTGATTTAACTGCCAAGATTATTTATAACACTCTCAATAACGACAGTTCTATTAAGGATCATCTCAATAAATGTTGGAATGTCTCTCTCTCTGATACTCAGTGGCAAAATGTGTGTAACACCATGTGGTATAATGTGAAGGAGTCCAAAAAGGCTCATTTTAGTTGGTTAATCATTCTGCACAAAGTTCCTTTCAAAATCAATTCTCATGATATAGATATTTGTAGTCTGTGTAGAGTTCCTGAATCCATTAATCATATTTTTTTTATTGCTTGTATGCTAAAGAAGTGTGGAAATGTTTTTGTAAGGACTTGTTCATTTGGGATAGAAATGACAGATTTTTGTGGGAACATGTTATTCTTTATGAAATGAAGCTTTATAAAGAATTTAAATTATTCTGGTTTTATTTATCCGCTGAGATTTTGTGGCATATCTGGATTGCTAGGAATGAGGAGAAGTTTAAGAGTAGCAGGAGATCGCTTACTGAGTCTTCTAAAAGACTCACATGTGCTAATATTATTTCGCAGGTTATGATGCATTTGGAGATCACAATGTCTGACTTCTGGAGGCAGCGGAGGGAGGATGCAGTAAAGGCTCCTAGGGAGGCGTTTAAGTCTGATTATTCTCACCACAAAGGCATTAAGGAAGATGGAGTCTTTCTGAGGGCATTTCAGGAATTCCAGAAGGCTTTTAATAAAGCTGTTACTTCATTTGCTTGAGACTATTTTTTTCCGTTGCTACAAAATTGTTTACCAAATGAACAATACATGTAGCACTTTCAGGGACCCGAGCTTCATCTATCACTCGAATTTTGTCTGCTGCACTAATCTTTGGTTCCTTTTTGCGAGTTTGGAGTTTCACGTTTTTTCCAAGCAACATATTAATGGAAGGCAGTTCACCAAAGGAGCAAATGACAATGGAGACCTTGGCTGGTTCGAGATCTTCAACAAGATACATCAACTCAGAAAATGTTTGTTATAGATGTTAATTCTTTTTGTATATTGGAATTTGCATATCGATATTTGATATGTAATTTTGATGTAAAGGTCTTTGCAAGGTACTCACTTGACAATCTGCTCAAAAGTGTATGTAAATATGTATATGGCATCAATGGCAGGGTAGACCTATAGGTATATCTTTTCCAAATACTTGGTATGTAATGTTGATGTAACACTTTTGATACTCAATACAAAAAAAAAAAGTCAATATATCATGTCAATTGTTCTATATTTTATCATACTCAACCAATTATTCTATCATATAATCTACTACTATTTCTAGGGTAAAGTGTTTCTATTTGATCTCTACTCTACATCTTTCTCATTTGATTTATTTTTCATTAGCTTTATTTCCTTTAAAATTTAAAAATATTTATTAATCATATTAATCTATTGTAGTGTAGGAAAATGCATACCCTTGCATTTTCACACATGTTTGGGCCCGCCTAGCTTTATTTATGCTTCTTTATGACTTAATTGGTCCTATTTTGTGTCAACAAGCCCTATGAATTACATCTTTTCTGGTTAATCCCAACATTCTCCAATGCATAAATGATAATTTGATGACTTCATCAGTGTGTCCCTAATTTTTTGGTCGGGACTAAAATGCTACCTAGGGCGTCTTTGTCCCCCAAGGCTCTAGGGACCCTAATTTTGGCATATCCGGATTGGGCCCCTTCTTGGTGTCTATGCCTCAAGTTTTTAGGACTTGGGACTAAGATGCCACCTAGGGAATCTTAGTCCTTGAGTTTTTTTGAGATTTAATTTAAAATTTTGGTGGTATTTAGCCTCCTTTATTTAATGAATTCATATGTCAGCTTGGTGTGACATAATTTTGGGATATTAAGCATAGATAAATATAAATACATGGTTCATTCATTCATTTCAATCCAAGTCTATTGTGAGAGCATTCATAATATCAAATTGAGTTCACAAAAGCATTCAAGAGTAGATTTATCAAGCATTTGGAGCCATTTTCATATTAAAGCATCATATCAAAGATCTTCTTGCATCATGTGTGTTGGTGTGCTAACATTCATGCTGTAGGGTTTTGATTCAAGCAAAGCAATTCAAGTCCTATCCTTCAAGCATTCAAGATCCATATCCATTGCAACCATTACACACAAGTTTGTAGAATTTACAAGGGTTTGGTGATTTGTAGCATTGCATGTTGTTCATTCACCATTTCCTTCATTATTGCTATTTCATTTAAAGGTTTAATTACCAACAAGGGGTTTGACCAAGGAAAACCCCCATTCAATAACAAACAACAAGTTTTTCCCTCTTGCATATTTGTGATTGTAGATCTAGGTTGAAGTCTTGAAGATTACTTGGAGTGCAAAGTTGTAAAAGTTGCAAAATTGTATTACAAAGTTGTCATCTTCACGGAAACTCACCTACAGGCCATATTCAGAAGTTTCAGAACCTGAGATTTGAAGGGAAGCAAGTGCAAAACTTGGAGCTTAGGGTCCTGTTCAGAGTTTGTAGAAATTCAAAATGAGACTAATATGCAATCTAGGGAATCTTAGTCCTCCCAAGCCTATTTTTTAGAGATTTTTTGAGATCTAGTTCTAAGATCCAAGACTCCATATTTTCCTCGAAAGATATTTGTGGGACTAATATGCCATTCTGGGCATCTTAGTCCTCCACAACATATTTTGGCAACTTCTTCACATTTTCATAATTCTCATAGCATCTCAAACCTTCCCAGGTGCATTTGCACATACTATCTCCCTATTGCATAATTTCATCATTTGCATCTTTCATTTAGCTTACATTTCTAATTATAGGTCATTTTGCATATCACAATGTGTTTCTCAACATTTTCTTTTCCAAACATTTTCTTGGTGGTGAACCCTTTAGAACTTAAAGAACCCCTTCCTAGGTCCTTCCTAGTTGCGAATTGGCTCACCTTGTGAGGCTGTTAGTCAATCCAATTGGGACTCCTAGTACATTAGTGAATGATTGAGTGGAAAAGGTGTGATATCTGTAAGAGGTATCCATTTTTCTATTCATCATTTTAATGAACCCGAATTTTAAGCATTCATTTCATTTTGTATTTGGATTCCATTAAGTGCTTAGATCTAGATTGCATTCATTCTTGCATTGCATGTTGCATTAGTGAAAGTGCATCTAAGGTATCTTACATTTTCCACTAGTGAAATTGCATCTAGGGTTTCCTATATTTGCATTAGTGAAAGTGCATATAGGCTGCATATTTAATTTATTGCATCATTTCATTTCATTGAAAAATTGAAAACTGCATTGATTTTGATTCCATTCTTATTGCATTCAAAAGTGAAAAAAAATGCATTCCATATTGCATTCAATTGCTTATTTCTAGTTACTTTTTCTTGCACTTATTGACACATTTTTTTGTTTCTGAGCATCAATATCTTGCATAGGAAATTTGTAAACACTATTGACATTCTAAAATTCTTTTTTTTTTTTGCAAAAAACCTCTGCTAGGACTAAAATGCCCTTCGTGGCATCTTAGTCCCTCTTAGTATTTTTGCTTCAGAAATCTCTCTCTACTGTTTGTTGTCTATTTTAGCCTCTGGAACTTCAGAATCTCACTAGGAGGACCAAGACACCCTTCCTGGTGTCTTAGTCCCTATTGACTTTGATTCTCCAATTTTCAGGATTTGAAATTACTTTTCTGTGTTTCTATTGACTACCTTTAGTTGCTTGTTTCAATTTGAATATTTGTTGTTATTCCATTTTCTTTCATTTCAAGTGTAATTGTAAGCATACAATATTGTGTTTGTTGCAATTTCTTTGGTTTATCCCTTGTATGATCTGTAGTACTTGGTGTCCTATTGCTAATACTATGGTTAGATGAAGTGCCTGACTCATGACATCCCACAATAAGACACTCGTTGTGGATCTTGGGTTATCAAGCTCTCTTACTTCTAGTGTTGACACTAGTTTACTAGGTGTGGACCATACATTTGACACCTCTTTTGCTATTCCTACCTTACCTACAAGTGTTGTACAAAGTGTCCAAACAATGACCGATCATATTCCTCAAGAAAACATATTGAAAATGCATGAAGACTTAGCTCATTTACAAGATAGCATAAGTACTGAAAACATTCCAAACATTGTTATACTTGCCATAGAGAACCTTCACCGCATGATGGAAAGTGATGAGGGCCTAGAAGTTGTGCATAACATAGCTGAAATCTTTGGAAAAAATCTTCCTTCCATCACTAATGGTGCTCAAGCTTCAAACATTGTGAAAATCCAAGGAGGAAATTAAACTTCTCCCTCTTCAACCATAATCTCAATTCCCACCTGTACCAATCCTCAAATGACCACAACAATGCAACCAACTAGTAGCATCCTTCCTACTTCAAACATTTCCACTAGTGCTCCTTATACCTATGTTGTACCTAATCTTATATCTCCTCCCATAAGCAATCCATTCATTAGTCCTTCTAACACATACATACCACCACCATATTCATCTCCATCACACACTACAAGTAATGACCCTATCATTAACCACGTCTTACAAAGCCTTTCATACATCCAACGCTAAGTTTCCACAATAAATCAAAATCAAAATGGTCCATCTTCATACTATGTTAAGAGCAATCCATTGTCCTTGGAGATATTGAGAACTCTAGTACCACAAGGTATAGAGATCCCTAGATTTGATAAATATGGAGAAAAGGGAGATCCTCCTAATCATGTTAATGCCTTTACTACTTTGTGTAGTGACTTTATCCTTGAAGAAAAACTTTTGGCTAAAATTTTTCCCTGATCCTTGAAAGAAATTGCCTCAGATTGGTTTTCTGCATTATCGAGTTTAACTCAATTCGTTCATTCAATGAACTTGTTGAGGCCTTTATTAACCATTTCCAAGTTCACATGGTCCCTGAAATGACATTAGCTAATTTGATTAGATGCAAGAAAAATGAGGGTGAAAAAGTCATTGATTTTATTTCATGCTACCAATCTCTTTATTCCCAAATCAGTGTGAAAAATCCTGATTCCCACCTTCAAAAGATGTTCATAGAAAAATTACAAAGCAAGATAAGGGATAAGCTCACCATGATGAAATTCCCCTCTTTCATGCATTGATGCACTTTCATTCGAGACTATCAGAATTCCCTAACTAGTAGTGAACCAAAAACCACCCTATCTATCTCAAAAAGACAAAAGCCTCAAACCAAAACACTTACCAACCTTTTAGAAGAAAAAATAAAAATTTCCTTCAACTAAATTTCACCTCTCAACCTACCCAACCAATTGATACCCAAGTAGCTGCTATAAATAAGAGTAATCCTTATATCTTTTGGGATCTACAAAGATAGTTTACTCCCTTATCCAACACACTTCAGAACATTATGACCCAACTCTTAAATAAAAACATAATTACCTTACCCCCTATACGACCCCTTGACCCTAGCAAGACATTACCTCTGAGCTTTATAAACAATGCCTATTGTGCTTATCACCAACAAAAAGGACACAATACAAAATATTGCAAGTGTCTTAAACATCTTGTGCAAGACCTCATTGATTCCAATGATATCCAAACTAGACGTGTAAATGAAAAAGGTAATAAGTTTGTGACTCCTCCCAACCACAAATTGTAAATCTTTACCAATCCCATGCCCAACCATAATATTCCATTTATTAAGGCTAGTGAAACTAGGCCCAATGTGATGAATGTTGACACAGATGATGAGAATTTGAGCAATCATGAACAAAGTCCTATGGATGATGATGAAAAAAGTCCTTTCGATACTAATGAACAAAATCCTATTGATACAATGATAGGAGTGGTTGACATTGAGCCACATAAATAACAAACCATTGACATTACTTTCTCTTTAGAAGAAACAATCAGACATGCACTTGATGGTCCTCTTTACATAGCTGGCAGAATCAATAACAATCCCACTCCTAGGAATTTAATTGATCTTGTATGTGGAGAGAATGTGATCACAAAAGAAATTTTATATGTACATGATCTTACTCAAGATAGATATGATAAACCAAAATCATGGATTAAAATACATGACAGTTTTGCTCTATCACACTCCCTTTACAAATAGGACCAAAGAAATAAAATGTATCGTTATCCATAAATGCTTAAAGTTTCCAATCGGAAATGAAATATTCACAGTGAACCATAGTGGATTTAAACCCCCATCTTCCCGTGGAAACTTCTCCTTAGATTATTTTTTTCCTGAACCTATGGAACCTATAAGACAATATGACGACTTATTTTTCTTATCCTATCAATAATTCAAAGCAAAATGCATAGCCTAACTATCTCTTGAAAAGTTTCCTCTACCCATGCTTGAACCTCTGTCACCTAAATAAAATAATGCTACGTCTAAAACTCTTCCAACAAACCAAGAACCACCCATGAACAATTCCTTACCTATTTTCTAAAAGAGACCTAGAGAAAACCAAACAATTCCTAATCCACCTCCTAAGAAAATTTATAAAGCCAAAGAGAAAGTGGTTGAACAACCTTCTATGGTTTCTTTCATTCTTCCCTCTCAAGAAGAAAATGAACCTATGGTTGAAAAATCCACTCCTATACAAATGCAACTTGAAAATCGTAATGAAAGAAACTGTAATGCTAGAGAGCATAGGAGTAGACATTGTCCTATTTCTCAAAAGATGAATAATGATAACAACATTAAAAATAAAAATACAAACTTGACAAAACCAATAAACGATGACCCTCATCTTTTACCAGAACAAACAAAAGCTATATCTCCACCACAGCAAGGAACAAAAAATTCTATAGCTATTATCATTCATCCTCCTGTTGTGGTTAACTTCGATGACGATGAGGAAATAGCTAAAATCAATGAGGAAGTGCATAATGATTTTAATTTGTTATTTTCCTATTTTATGATCTTAAATGATAACAACCATGGTGATCCTCCTAAATTGAGCGATTCACCATGTGTTGAACCTGGTGATTCTCCTAGTATAACACTTGATGCTTTCTCTCTCGCTAGTGATCTACATTCTGCATATACTGAACAAGATTGGGATGCAGATGACCTACTGGATGATTAACTGGCATATGCTTTACTAGTCTTTTATCTTTTATTTTCCTTTTTCTTTCCTTTTCATTTTCTTTCCTTTTCATTTTCTTTTTATTTTAGATTGCATGTGCGTAAAATGATCCCCTATGATGTTTTATTTAATGTTCTTCTCTCTATGTGCATTCCTCTATTTGTACCTCCATTCTTCTATATGTCATATAGTTTTTCCTTTTGATTGATCTTTTCTCTTTACTTTCAATTTCATTTCTTCTGTTTTCCTTTTGGGGACGATGCAAGGCATTGTGACTTTCACGTCTCCTTCATGTTGACCCAAAAGCTTTTTTATTATATTTTCTTTTCCTTTCATTTTCCTTTTCCTTTGTCTTGTGTTTTCCTTTTGGGGATGATACAAGGAGTCGAGACAACTGATGTCTCCTCCATGTTGACCTAGAAGGATTTATTTTCTCTATTTTCACTCTCTTTGTGTCATTCTTCTAGTTCTGTGTATTTGGGGAATGATGATAGTTCAAGCTCTCTAAAAACATTATAGCAAAGAACATTCTGACTCCAAATCCATAGATCCCTTATGTTTTTGGTGTTTTTATTTTTGGGGCAACCACTTTATTTTCCTTTTCTTTCACATGAGGTAGCCTTACTTGGAAACATATGACTTGGCATAGGGCTTTCCAAGTTGGCTCTCATGCCTTATTTCTTGATTGCATTTTCATTTGCTACTTTAAAGTAATTTCTCACAACATGGTGTTAGAGCAATTTATTTAAAGTGGGGGCATACATTGGCATTATTTGACATGATTTCGCTTGCATTTTCATGTTCTTTGATGCAATTTTCTTATTTCATGTGATATGTTTTCCTCGGTGACATTAAGAGTAATGTCCTTCAAGAGTGTGAATCTTTTATGCGATGCAATGCACTACATCCCTTAAGTGGTGAGTCTTTTATCCTTTGATTGGTCCTCTCTTGGAGAAATTAGGCACAATGTCCCCTAAGAGTAAGACCTCACATGAACTAAGAAAAATCCCTCTGAGCGTCCATCTTTCTTGTTGCATTTTTGTACCTTATTAAAGTCATGGAGGTATGGCTTTAATATGGTCCCCCAGGTCTCACCTAATGAACACCTAGCTTCACTAGCTTGTGTGAGCATGCATTTTTGTACCTTATTAAAATCATGGAGGTATGGCTTTAATATGGTCCCCTGAGGCTCACCTAGTGAACACCTAGCTTCACTAGCCCTTGTGAGCATGCATTTTTGTATCTTATTAAAGTCATGGAGGTATGGCTTTAATATGGTCCCCTAGGGCTCACCTAGTGAAAACCTAGCTTCACTAGCCTATGTGAGCATGCATTTTTGTACCTTATTAAGGTCATGGAGGTATGGCTTTAATATGGTCCCTTGGGACTCACCTAGTGGACAACTAGCTGCCACTAGCCCTTGTGAGCATACATTTTGTTTGAATAATGGACAATGCATGTTCCACTTCTAAACCTTTTTGGAAAAATAGCCTAGACCCAGTCCACCACATTGGACGGAAACTCAAAGCTTGATCAATTGTAGTTTTTCCTTTTTCTTTTATCTTTTTCTTGTCTTTGATGGTATATGTTTTTGATTTGTTTATGGCTTCATATATCATCTGCAAGCGTGTTCCTTTGTGCTTATCTTGGTTTTTCCATAGGATATTGATCTTGGGGGCTTGGCCACCCTCTTCATTATTGTCATCCTATCTTACTAGCATTTGTACATTTCAACCCATCTTGATTGCGTGGTTGGCTACTTTAGTGTGTGTTTGAAGCAAGTTCATCGTCTCACTAAAGTGGGGGCTAAATGTAGTGTAGGAAAATGCACACTCTTTCATTTTCACACTTGTTTGGGCCTGTTGTGCTTTATTTATGCTTCTTTATGGCTTAATTGGTCTTATTTTGTGTCCACAAGCCCTATGAATTGCATCTTTTTATGGTTAATCTTGATATTCTCCAATGCATAAATGATAATTTAATGACTCCATCATTGTTACCCTAATTTTTAGGTCAAGACTAAAATTCCAACTAGGACATCTTTATGCCCCAAGGCTCTCGAGACCCTAATTTTGGCATTTTCACATTGGGCTCCTTTTTGGTGTCTATGCCCCAAGTTTTTAGGACTTCAGACTAAGACACCACCTAAGGCATCTTATTCCTCCTTGAGTCATTTTTGAGATTTAATTATAAATTCTGGCGAGATTTAGTCTCCTTTATTTAATGAGTTCATATGTCAGCTTGGTGTGACATAATTTTAGGATATTAAGCATAGATAAGTTTAAATACAAGGTTCATTCATTCATTTCAATCCAAGTCTTTTGTGAGAGCATTAATAATATCAAATTGGGTTCACAAAAGCATTCAAGAGTAGATTTATCAAGCGTTTGGAGCCATTTTCAGATTCAAGCATCATATAAAAGAGCTTCTTGCATCATGTGTATTGTTGTGCTAAAATTTGTGATGTAGGGTTTTCATTCAAGAAAATAAATTCAAGTCCTATCTTTCAAGCATTCAAGATCCATATCCATTGCATCCATTACAAACAAGTTTGTAGTCATTACAGGGGTTTGGTGAGTTGCAGCATTGCATGTTGTTAATTCACCATTTCCTTCATTATTGCTATTTCATTTCAAGGTTTAATTACCAACAAGGGGTTTGACCAAGGAATACCCCCATTCACTAAAAAACAAGAAGTTTTTCCCTCTTGGATATTTGTTATTGTAGATCTAGGTTGAATTTTTGAAGATCACTTCGAGTACAAAGTTGTAAAAGTTGCAAAATTGCATTACAAAGTTGTCATCTTCATGGAAACTCACCTACATGATATATTCAGAAGTTTTAGAACCTGAGATTGGAATGGTTCAACAAGTGCAGACCTTGGAGCTCATGATCCTGTTCATAGTTTGCAAAAATTCATAATGATACTAATATGCCATCTAGGGCATCTTAGTCCTCGTAGGCCTATTTTTTAGAGATTTTTGGAGATCCGATTTCAAGATCCAAAGACTCTATATTTTCCTTAAAAAATAGCAGTGGGACTAATATGCCATTCTGGGCATCTTAGTCCTCCACAACATATTTTGGCAGCTTCTTCACATTTCTAGAATCCTCACAACATCTCCAAACTTCCCAGGTGCACACATACTATCTCCTTGTTGCATAATTTCATCATTTGCATCTTTCATTTAGCTTACATTTCTAGTTATAGGTCATTTTGCATATTGCAATGTGTTTTTGAACATTTCCTTTTCCAAGCATTTTCTTGGTGGTGAACCCCTTAGAGCTCAAAGAACCCCTTCCTAGTTCCTTCCTAATTGCTAATTGACTCACCTTGTGAGGTTGTTAGTCAATCCAATTGGGACTCCTAGGACAATAGTGAATGATTGAGTGGAAAAGGTGTGATATCTCTAAGAGGTATCCATTTTCCTATTCATCATCTATTTTCAAAGTATAGCAATTAAGATAAAAAAATTAACTTCTAATGCTTAATATATTCTTGATTATTCTTTCCCACTATAATAACTAGATATTTCTAGTAAATAATATATTACATTGTACATGATGGGTACAACTGGTGGTTTTGTATACAGTTAACCGATTGTAACTGTTTCACTCAACCATATCCATTCAACTGCTTCCTCTATGTCATATATACATATATTTATTTATCAAATAATAGACAATTTAGTTTTATGAATTTTACTATCATTTGGTATTAGAGCATGCGATGATAAAAGTGTTTGAGTCATACAAACTCTAATAGAAGTAAAGATTTATGTGTGGAAAGGTTAAAATGATTATCAAAGTGGAGTGGAAGAAGACCAATCCATGATGTGATGATTTGATTGGAGTGGAAGAAGACCAATCCATGTTTTTGTAGGTGCATAAGGACATATAAGAGATGTGTGGAGTGTGAAAGATACAAGAGCCTCAAAGTAGGCACATTCCTCAAAGTGGAATTTAAGTATAATAGTGTTGAAATAAAGAGAAAGTAGAACTATTGGTGAAGGGTATAGTGCAACATTCCATTTTTTCATAAAGCTGATATTCAATAGTTTTTGTGCAGTTGATCTTTGCGTGAAAGGTACACAACAAGCATTTTCAATATTTGCATTGATTTGAACAATGACAAAGAGGATTTATGGGTATTTAATTTGAGGTTAATGTTTCATTTATAGTCATTAAATTGCTCACCTCAAGGGAAGATGGTGATAAAATTAGGTTAGTTTGTTTCATGTTTCATGTTGGGCTAGATATTGAAATAAGTTTGTTGCTTGGAGGAAAGTCTTACCAACCCTTGAATTTGTTGTTATAAGTGGAGATTGATGTCTTAACTTATTGAGGATGTGATCTATATTACTTTGAAAAATGAGACTAGAATAAACAATGTTGTGTATTCAAACATGATTATTTTTATGGGAGATGTGGTTATTGTTCACAATGCCCTGATGTTACATATGGCAAGTCTATTCATGATCTTCCTATTGATAATATCATCAAGAGTGTCATTAGGAATTTGTTTGATGCCTATCAAAATCCATATTTGTTGAAAGGTTATCATGTAGTGGAAAAAAGAGATATTGTGTTTGTAAGAAATGAAATGTAAACAATGGACTTAAAGGCAAGTGAGATATATCATAGAGAATTTTGTGTTGTTTTTTCAAATATTTTTTTTTTTTATGAGGATCCTCCAAATGGTATTTTTGATTGGGATTTTGATGGTTGTGGAATTTCCTTCAGTGCTACTATTGGAAGTTGAGGAATAACAAGAGCTATTAGAGGCTAGTGACATATAAGAGGATGGAGGAATTTCCATCAACTCAAGTTAGCTTCTCACTTTGAGATGATGCTTTTGTATAAGAAGTGTTTTTGGCTTTATTTTATTTTCTTTGTTATTGCTGACAGAGTTGAAGATACATGTATTGTGAAGTTTTATTTTTTGAGACAGGTAAGGGGTTTGGTGAAGAGCTTAGTATGGATTATTTCCTAGATAGTTCATGAGACTATGACCAAGGATTACACCTTTACGAGTGTTGAGGAGATAACTTGGAGGATGATTTTCTAGTAATTACGGTCAGGGACCAAGGGTTATACCTTTACGAGGTCGAGGACACAACTTGGAGGGTGGTTGTATAATAACTACAGTCTATGGTTTGGGAGTTCATGTAAGAAGAATTCATAAATTCATCTTGTAGGTTCACCTTTCTGAGGTTTCTGAGGCAAGTTGGAGGAGCCCACCTAATTCAGGGTTTATTTCTTCGAAAGGAAAATCTTCTAAAAAACGTATACATATTTTGTAATCAACAAATTTTGTTATGTAAGCCTTAAGGGGCCATCCCTTGGAAAAGTGAATAAGAGCTTTCAATGGGTACATTTGTAGGAGGAATGTTAGAAAATAATATATTACATTGTACATAACAGGTGTAACTAGAAGGTGTGAGTATAGTTAACCGATTGTAACTGTTTCACTCAACCGTTTCCATTCAACCTTTGTTCAATTTCTTCCTTTATATCATATATATGCAAATGTATTACTCTAATAATAGAAAATTCATCTTTATGTATTTCACTATCAGATATAATTCATCATGTTCACTTAAAAAAAATATCCTTAGCCTTTAGAATTGGTTAACACTATAGAGATATATCCATGTAATTCCAAGACAAAATGTAAGATCCTCCATTCATTTTAGATTACAGTTTTTTTTTGGATAAAAGGCCAAATGCCTAAATAGTTTATATTATTCTTAAAGCTTAAATACATTCTCATATGATTAGAGCATCTGTGCCAGAGGAGAATGTTTATCCCACTAGGCTGGAAGTTTTGCTTAAAATTCAAAACAATACTAATTGCAACCACAACCCATCTAGGGAAAAAAAGAGAAACTACTATAAATCCCCCCCCCCTCACTCCCCTAAGAAGTAGTCTAAAGAAACTAATCAAAATGCATGATGCTCATGTTGGCATATGGCTTATAGTATTGTCATTGATGGAAACCTAAGTCATTATTCCGGTCCGCAGATCAGGATTTGTTCATATTGGCAGGCAAAGTAAATAATAAAATATTACCATAAGAGATAATGAAGAACAGGGTATCCGGTTAGTATGTCAATCTGTATGCTTCACTGGATTATCATTTTGAGTTGTGGTTCTCGGGGAAAGTTGTTAAGTATCTATATTATCTTATTGTTAAGTATTGTGATGTCACATTAATCAGTGTATAAGTTAGGAGATTCGACAAGATGATTTTTCTTCTTATTTGTTCATGAAGGTCAACTTGATGTATGTAGCATGTCACAGATGTATAAGGAGTAATTGTTTAAATTTTTATGTGTTGGAGCATTTTGATTTGGGGCCACAACATAGCATTAGCCAACTTTGATGGGTACGCATCAAATATTAAATGTGGATTGAGCCGACTATTGGAAAGTTTTTTTTTTTGCTAAAGCCGACATAAAGCGACTAAATGTTTGATAGTGGATATGTATAAATGATCAATTATATCATTTTGGTGTGTGTGTGTGTGTGTGAATAAGGTGTTTAGATGTGTTGCAAATATGAGAAGGGCGATTGAGCGATTATGCACAGTTTCACTTGTGAATTAAAGATTTTGTGATGTGAGTTAGAGCAGAACAGAGCAAAAGTGCAGAATCAGTCAGAAGGACATAAGATCAACTACTGAGCCTAACTGGAACTCTAATCAAGCATTTGTAGATTCTAATTTCTCACTTCAACTTTTTGTTGTAATCCAAATATGTTGTAAGGTAGTGAGCCTTCCTAATTTTGAGCAGTGAGCTCTAGGTAGTGTGCCTGAATGCATGTGCATTCCCATTTTTCTTCATACTTCTAACAGAGTATAAATTGTGGATTAACCTCCACCGTGGTTTTTCCCCTAATAGGGTTTCCACAGAAAAACAATATTAGTGTTATGGTGTTTTGATTCTTTCCTTCATGTGCTTGCATCTTTACTTTTGTTTAAATGTTGTAAATGGTTTAAGATCTAGATTGTAATTTAAATATTGTTGAACACTGATTCACCCCCCCCTCTTAGTGTTCCTTGAGTCCAACAATTGGTATCAGAGCAAGGTTCCTCTACAAAAGTTTAATAGCTTGAGGTGGATCTTGGAATGCAATGGACTCTAGTGGTCTTCAACAACAACTTTTGGTGGCACTTGATGATCTTGATTAGTCTAAAGCAGAAGTCATGGAATTAAAAGAAAATATTGACGATGCTGAAAAATCCATTCAATCAATGAAGGATAAAATCAATGAGTCAAGAGAAAAGAGGAAGGAACTATGTGATCAACTGAAGTAGAAAGAAAGTAAATGCTTGGAAGATGTTCACCTGAATCAGACCCTAAAATAAATAACTGAAGAATGTGAAAAGCTTGCTAGAGACAATGCTACTCTAAAGTCTGAGAAGGAATCTATGGTGATGAAGCTAACTAAGGAAATTGAAGAAAGGAAGAAGAATGAAGAGAATCTGGCCCAGTCCTTAAAATAAAAATCTGAAGAATGCAACAAAGTTAATAGTGGATTCATTTAGCTGGAGATTGAACTGCAAAAATCTAGAAATAATGAACAAGAGCTTGAAAGATAGATAGTTATTCTCACAGATGAAATCACTACTGCAAATGAATACAAGGAGAAGTTTAAGATCAGTTCTACTAAGCTTGATGAGATGACTAAAGGATAGAAGAATGCAAATGAAAAGCAAGGTCTTGGATATCAGAAGGGAGAAAGCTCTAGATTTGAACATAAGGATTCCAAAAAAAGAAATCAGATGAACAAAGGAAGAAGGTATCCGGTAAGACAACCAAATGCTCAAAATTTTAATGGCCACTGCCATGCTTGTAATAAATTTGGTCATATGGCTTCTTAGTGTAGAATTAAAATAAATTCAAGTATTCCATCATTTCCCGGTCAATGTTTTAGTTGTAATAAGTTTGGAGATAAGTCAATTGAATGTAAAAGTATGTCTGTTAGTATAAGGAATGTTAAATGCTACACCTATGGAAGATTTGGGCATATTTCTAATCAAGGAAAATTAAGAGGAAATCAATGGAATGAATGGTCTAGACAAAAAAATCTTGTGTGTTACAATTGCAACAAATTTGATCACATTTCAAGATTCTGCAAGAACATAAACATGGATAGAAGAGGTCTGGTGTACAAAGGAATAATTTCATAGAAAGATGATAAAGGAAAAGGGAAAGTGACTATGGAAGAAATAAGAGATCAGATGAAGAAAAAATGGGTAATGAAGAGTGAGTCTGATGAAGGAAATAAGCCTGCACCAGAATCTACTTCTGGTAATTCCTTTAGAAATTGATCTTAGGCCATTGGTCTAGGGGGTTTTTTTCAAGAAAATCCTTTGACCCCTTATCGGTTGCTGGCACCAGAATGCAAGAAATTGTTAGTAGTTGTGCTAATAGTTTACAAATGTATCAGTGATCACTTATGCAAAAATTTGTAAAGTAGAAGGTCCACAGATGAATTTTTCTTTTGCTATATGAGAAAACAGAGTATCCATAACACCTAGGGAAAAACATTTAATGCAGTAAAATGATTAGGTGTGTGAGTTATAAAAGGGTATTTGGAACCCTCATTTGTCACCTTACATTGAAAAAGAATAGAAGGAGAGCCTCTACAACAAAATTTTGAAGGATTGAAGTCAATTTGGCAGCGAATTCATCAGGTATTTCAGTTGCTTGTAGAATTCTCACTTAATTTGGTGTTTGGTAGAAACTTGTTCAGTACAAAAAGGGAAATGAAGAAAATCAAAGGAATGGTGAATTTAGATGAATACATAAGTGAGAAGATTAGGGATGTGAGAAATATGTTCTCAGCCAATGAATTGAAATGGATTGAAGGTGTGAAACACAAAAGTTTAGACATTTGGAGTGAATTTCCTAATTTTGATAATGCGAAAGTCATTAGGTTTATCCTGAACATATTAAATGATGACATTCTAACTCTGGATAAACCCTATCTCATTTTGAAAGAGGTGATTAGGAATCTAACTAGATTATGCAATGTTGGGGATATAATGAAAAAGAAGTCAATTCAGAGCAAAGAAATTGAAACCTTAACCAGAGTAATTGGAGATCAAAGGTCTTTGATAATTTCAACAATCAAATATCTGATAACGAGGTACATTGCGCATGGAACTTCATACAAAATCTTTTATAGAAATAGGGAAGGCGCAACTTCACCAAGTGTAGTTTAAATCTCTCATAAAATGATAATGGAGGATCATGATTCTGACCTGTGTGGATTGCTAAAAGATCAATTGATGGAAAACGTGCAATTAACAAAGGAGGCAAATTACCCCTTTAGGTTTGGTACCTTGGTTATATGTCTGGTGATGTATTTTTTGAATTTCTTGCCACACATCAATAATGTTGTATGGAAAGAGAATGAACCGGTTTGTAAATATATTTTTTAACATTCTAATACTTTGGAAAATTGTAAGCAAGAGTGTACAAATTTCTTTAAAGAATTGCCAGGGAAGTTTGGAGCAATTAGCATCTCCATTCCAGTAAGTGCACTTGAAGTTGGATCCTCTTCTGGTGAGATGGAGATGAAGAAGAAAAGAGCACAAGAGATTGATGATTACACTCCTCCGACACACAAGACTTCAAAAATTGAAGGAAAAGGTAATGAACAAGTGATTGTGGACACACTAGATGAGGAGTCTGATGAGTACACTCCAAGGGAAGAACCAAAATCAGTTGAACTGAATGTAGTAATGGCAGAAGGAAGCGAAGAAGAATGTGTTTTATCCAAAGTAAAGATACTACAGCTTGTTCAGAAGAAATATGGGATGCAAAAAATTACTGACATATGGTCTAACAAACCCTCATATGAGCAGGACCTGATTGAGAGCACACTAATTACTTATCTTGTGCACAATAACATTGTATTGGAGAGTTTTTAGAATTTTTTTCCTGAAGAGATGATTGAATACATTAAGGAAGCCATGGTCTCTGAGTCCCAAGATAGGAAAAAGGGAGAAATAATTCTACATCTGAAGGAGAAATTTAGGCTATCTCTTACTAAACTAAAAAGGAAAATGAATGTGTTGAGGCAATGCATAAATATAGCAAATAACATCTACAACTATTCTCTTCATTGGCCTCATGAAGTTGGGAGATACAAAGATAAGCTGGAGCAAATTGAAACTGAGCTGAACAAGATTGGTCAAGATTATAAAATGTTTTAGTATTAGGATGGTGCAGTCAAGAAAAGGATCCAAGAGTTGTAGTCTAAGCATACAAAATTTTATTTCACCAAAAACAACCTTGTGGACACCTTTTGGAAAGTGAAGGATTTAACCAAATGTAGACCGAAGCAGTTAATTGAGGTTCTGAGGAAATGAGATAAATTAGAAGAGGCAATCACAATTATAGAATCTCTCATCCAGATTATCTACCATACATCTGAGAACAACAACTGGATCCTAATCATTGGGATTTTAGTAGAAGCTTGGAGGAAATTTTGTTTGGAAATGAAAGATAAGTACAAGATAATTTTTTGACTCAAGTAGCAGTTGTATTTCTTCAAATTTTGATCCAACTTTTGAATTAGCAAGGGGGGATATCAAAAATATGTTTTTCATTGATGTCAAAAGGGGAGAGAGAGGAGTGAAAAATGCCCTATCATTCTAAGGGGGAGTTGTGTTTTGAAATTTTGAACTCTAGCAGCATAATCATATTGGTTCCAACACTTATTCATTTTTCACTAAGTGTTTCCATCAATGCCAAAGGGGGAGATTGTTGGAATATGGCTTCTAGTGTTGTCATTGATGGCAACCTAAGTCATTATTCTGGTCCACAAATCAAGATTTGTTCATATCAACAAGCAGAGTAAAGAACAAAGTATTACCGAAAGAGAGAATGAAGAACAAGGTATCTGGGTAGTATGTTGATCTGCATGCTTCACTAGATTATCATTTTGAGTTGTGGATCTTAGGGAAAGTTTTTAAGTATCTATATCATCTTATTGTTAAGTTTTGTGATGTAGCATTAATCATTGTATAAGTTAGGAGACTGGTAGGATGATTTTTCTGCTTATTTGTTCATGAAGGTTGACTTGATGTATGTAGCATGTCGCAGATGTATAAGGAGTAATTGTTTAAATGATTCCATGTTTGAGCATTTTTATTTGGGGCCACAACATAGCAATAGATGATTTTTATGGGTACACATCAAATATTAAATGTGGATTGAGCTGACTATTGGAAAGCTTTTGTTTTTGCTGAAGCCGACATGAAACAACTAAATGTTTGATAGCGGATATATATAAATGATCAATTATATCATTTTGGTGTGTGTGTGTAAATAAGGTGTGTCAATGTGTGTTGTGAATATCAGAAGGGCGATTGTGTGATTATGCATAGTTTCACTTGTGCATTAAATATTTTGTGATGCGAGTTAGAGAAGAGCAGAGCAAAAGTTCAAAATTAGTTAGAAGGATAGAAGATTAACTAGTGAACCTAGCCAAAACTATAATCAAGCATTTGTAGATGCTACTTTCTCAGTTCAAATTTTTGTTGTAATCCAAATATGTTGTAAGGTAGTGAGCCTTCCTAATTTTGAGCAGTGAGCTTTAGGTAGTGTGCCTGAATGCATGTGCATTCTCCTTTTTCTTCATACTTCTAACAGAGTATAATTTGTGGATTAATGTTCACCATGGTTTTTCCTCTAACAAGGTTTCCATGTAAAAAAAAATCTTGGTGCTATGGTGTTTTGATTGTTTCCTTCATGTGCTTGCATCTTTACTTTTGTTTGAATGTTGTAAATGGTTTAAGATATAGATTGTAATTTAAATATTTTTGAACACTTATTCATCCCCCACTCTCAATGTTCCTTGAGTCCAATAGCTCAAACATCCACCTAAACACCCAACTTGCAAGATATATCTTAAAAATCTTTCTATCAAATAAAATTATGATCTATTGGAAAATATTGTATGCATATGAACAAAAATAACATAGTGCAAACCTTACAGACTAAACTGGACTATACATTACCAAATTCATGTATATAATTGATGAAATTGTTGACCCAATCAAAGTCTTAAACTACCTCAACATGTAAAATTTTCTTCATGAAGATAACTGCCATCTTTGCCTGCTTTCTATGTTTGCACAGTGCCTCATCTTTTATATCTAGTATAAAGGGTAAGAAGGTTACTTCCTCACCCAAAACTAGAGGATGCTCCAAGTCATGAGGCCTATTTATACCAAGATCGAAGGAGGAAACATCCATCACCACCTCCATCCCACCTAAAATTTTAGGTATAAATAGCTTTCAAGCCATTTCCACAACCTCTTCCTTTAGAGTGTGTAGGTCTAGTCGAGCCACAATGAATCATTGGGAATTATATAATTCAACCCTATACCACTCATTCGAGACTAAAAATTCATAGCCCAAGATGAGATTAACCACTACAATCAACTTAAAATCAAGTTCCACAAAGATTTGCTTCAATCAGAACTCTCAGATTGCACCCTAAAAGGCTATCTATTTGTGGGTACTCGCTAGGCTAATGAGAGTATCCATAACTCCTCACTAAAACATAGAAATACCTTGAAGTAGGTATGCACACTAAGAATGTTAGACTTCTTTTTCAATTAAGATGCACTAATTGCTAATAATACTCTTGCTTAAGGAGGCACCCCAAAGAGTGTAACAAGATATATTGCTAAAAACTAACCCTATGTGTATGTGATTAGTGACGATGGCTTTCATCCTTCACACACACTTAACCTCAATATTTGAAGAAAAAGCCACAAAAATAGATGCTAGCACAAGTACATAATGCTAGTGGATGTGGATGGATTCCTTTATTTTTGAAAGGTTTCTCCATGATAGAGTAATTAGTCATTAATACCCATCATGTCAAGTTTTAAATGTGGGCATGGTATAAAGGGAAAACTACCACCTTTGGGCAAGAAATTGTCAACATAATATTCCCTATATTTTATAAGGCTTCATAGCATATACATTGGCATTCCTAAACTATATATCACGAGAAGGTGTGATAGTGATCATAGACTCCCATGATCCATCTGGAGGTGATAGTAAGCCAATGGCACATTATTTGGCTTTCCTTGGCCATGGAACTTCTTAAGTTTGTGCCCATGTGACACGTGGTAGTAGTGAATAACAGGTTCCTATTAGAAGCTTTTGGATCCACTTTTATTAACCCATGAGTTTTAAAATAGCCAATAGCACACCATTTTTCAATTTGCAAGCTTAAAATTCACTTGTGCTTACGCACAAATGACATGTGGCATTATCAAGTGTTAGGCTTAGTATGTTTTCCTTTTGGAATTTCCCTTAGGAGAATATAGTACAACAACCATAGTGAATTCAAGCTGATATAAGCTTAAGAGGGTCATACAACAACAATACATGTGGCAATAAAACACAAGCATTTAAACAACCAATCACATGCCTTTCCATTGTCTTCAATCTCAAAAGTTTCCTCATCTCACACCCATATGACATGTGGCATCATCAAGTGTTAGTGTCGATATTTTTTCCTTTTGGTGCCTCCTTTGGGGGAGAATAGTACAACAAATATAGTGAAGTCAAGATGGTACAAGGCCCTAGTACACCTGATCCAAATTAGGGTTATGCTTATAAGATGTCCCTTGGAGGATGATTGTCCCACAAAGCACGTGATTTTTTTTACACAGGCATTATAGACATGTACTTGCGTGTGAAATCCACATGACACTAGTGACTGTTGGGCTCAAAGTATATGTACTTCAGTCACTTCCTTGGGTGAGGGTAGCACTCAGTGCTTAGCGAGGTGAAAACAACAATCCTATAGACTAGATGAAATAGCATTTGTAAGGAACTATTGGATTCCTAGCTTAAGATTAGGCACTTTGATCCACCCTTAGAGAAAAGATGCATGGAGCCTGTAACATATCACATAGAATTATGTGCTTCTTTGGTACTAAACCTAAACCCAACCAATCAATTACCACACAACTAAAGTGGGAAACACAAATGATCCATCATTGACCATGCAACTAACTTGACAACCCAAAAGTGCCACTCACTTGACCTTATTTAAGAATAATATGCACAAAATCCTGCAAGTTTAGAAAATTAGATGGATCAATTTGGAGGATTTATGCCTCCATTTTCCAAGCATGATTTTCAAGGGTTTCTGCTACACAATTAGATTCCCTATAGCAATGTGTAATTTTTATTGAAGTGAAACCCTCAAAGATCTCCCAAATTGGTTTTAATATGTAATAAATTATCCAGGTTTTTTCCTATTGGTTCCTACAAGAATTAATAATATTAAAATAATCTCTTCAATTTGAATATTTTTGAGCTACATGCTATGTCTAGATTTACACCTACTAAGAGGCCATGCACCTCTACTACATTTTTAATTCCCACATGTAGCTTTAAAGACAAATCTTTTAGTAACTCTCCTTTGTAATTGCAGATTACACAACCTAACAGATTACACAACCTAACCAAGATAATCTCCGGTTGTCTTTAGATATGCCATCAAAATTTAGTTTCATGACATTTGGAGGTGGGGCACACTACTTGATTCTACTTCTATCAATTTTTTGGGAATTAGAATGTTCCCCTAGTTTGGAACCTTCAAGAGAGACCAATGGTTTAACATTTCATTATCCTAGCTTGAGAATGAGTTACAAGGGTTTATTTTTTTCATTACATCCCTTATTACTTTTGATATATTCCTTTCCAAATTATTGAGGAAAACATTCTTATCTGAAAAGCTATTTCTAAAAATCCTTCTGTTTCATTTGAGCCATATTACATTTTACACTAGCAAGTCTGGGATCACCACCCATAATTCTTTAGAGAGAGAACCTATATAGTGTAAACACCAACATCAAAATAACTCCAGAATGGTGTTTGGTAGGGAGGAAATCCAATGCAATTTATTTTGGATCCAATTCTAACATGTTTGAGAAAAATTACAATGGAGAAAAAGATGGTCCACTCATTCCTATTAGGTTCCACATACAATACAATTGAATGGTTGGGCTAGGACCAACCCAGAAATCCTACAACTTGGTATAACTCCGTTATGGAGAGCTAACCAAGAAAAAGTGTCTACTTTAGGGAGAATTAATGTGTGCCAAAAAAAATTATATGACCACTTACCTAGTTGAATTCTATCCTCAAAGGTCATATATTTGTAGCCCCATTTGAAATTATATTGTCCTTTTTTTAATGGGGCCAAAATAATATTTTCTTTAGAATTTGAAATTAATACCATTCCTATGTTTGTAGTGTAGAAAAATGTCGTCTGTGACATTTTCACACTACTTTGGGCCCTTCTTATAAAATTGATCTTAACGATGCCTTAACTTACTATTGCAATGTGTTTAACACACTCACATTAGGTCTTTGGACCTTGTCAACTAAAAGGACATAATTGTACCTTATTTAGGGTGTTGTAAAGTTTTGTAGCTCACTTTCACACTTTTCTAGGGTTTTCATAAATAACTGGGCTTCTTTATGTCTTATTTGACCTTATTTTGCATCTATAAGCTTCACTTAATGCATCTTTTTGAGGATAATCCCAATATAAACTAAGATCCGATCATAATTCATGTCTTTTTAGGTTGTGTGGCCAAAATTTAGTGATGGCAACCCATATGCCACCTTGGGTGTATGGGTTCCACCTAGGGTTGTGGGCCCTGATCTGGATTTTACATCATTCTAAGAATTTTTTAAAATGTCTCCCTTTATTAATGCCTAATGGGACTCATGTAGCCCAAAATAAAATTTAATTCAAATTATTGGCATGTTATCTTTTCTCCTAGATCTAATTTCATCTTCTAGTGTTGTAATTTCCAAAATTGGCATAAACAAACATAAATACAAGGTTATTTCATTCATTTTTTCTCCTAACAAGCAATCAAGGGACCTAGCAAGTTGAATGAGCTTCCTTATAAAAAAATTTATTTCACAAGAGCATTCAAGAGTCTTCAAGAGTTGTTTATCAAGTTTTTAGAGCATTCTTCAAGCATCGAGCATCATGTGAAAGTCATCTTGTATCATTTTTGTTTTTGAGCTAACAATTATGATGTAAGCTTTTTATGATTTTTTTGTTAATTTGCAGGAATACGGGTGCCGACCCTATAAACTGCGGTCATTTACTTTACGTGACCGGCGGCGAGCCAGCCCTCCATTACCCGGGACGGGGGCTAGAACTCATTATTCGCAGGCGCAACGGAATTACTTAGCCAACCGAGCTAGGGCCCCCGCCCGATGTAAGCTTTTATGATTCAAGCTAGCATTCAATTCAAGATCTATCATATTCAAGCAAGATTCAATAGCTACATCCATTGGAGCTACTTCATACATATTTGCAACACTTCATTGCTAAGGTTTGGTGAGTTGCAATATTACATTTTGTTCATTCATTATTCTCTTTTTCCTATTTCATTTCATTTCAAGGTTTGATTACCAAAATGGGGTTTGACCAAGGAAAACCCCTTGCCACTAACAATTTTTTTTCCCTCTCTTTAGTGTGTGATTTGTAAAACTAGGTTGAAGAAATATTAGAGAGAAATCTTGTAGGAAGTTGTTAAGTGTTCAAAGTTTTCAAGTGTTCAAATTTGTCACCTTGCATTAGAGATCATTAGAAGACATCTATAGGTTACAAATTAGAGTTTCGGATCCATAAATCAAGTGGAAAGGATAGAGGAGAAATTGAAGAGCAAAATTAGACTTTGAATATCCAAAAACCTTAACTAGTCTAATATGCCACATTTTGCATGTGAATCCCAGTATAGGAAAATTTTTAGATTTCAGGTGTTCTAGACACCTCTCTGTTAGATCTTTGACCTAGCCCAGAAACCCCAATCTAGGACTAAATTGCTCAATCTAGTCTATGAGTCCCAATCAACATTAAATTCAGTGCTTTTAGCATTTCAAGACTTCATTCTATCCTCTATGTATTCTCAAGTTCACACTTCTAATTTCTCACTTTTTTATTCTATTTTTCATGCTTCTCTAGGCCATTTAGTGAAATATTGCATTGCATTAGGTCTAAGAATTAGTTCTTGCATTTCATTAGTCTTTTCAAGCCCTATCTTGTTTATCAACCCCTCTTTAGTTTATAATAAGACCCTAGGACAACCCTATTGCAAGATCTCTTTCTCCTTTACATACATTAGATTGATCTCTCTAGGGTTTCCCATGAATGAGAGTGAAGAAGATTGCTACTCTATCTCCCAAACATAGAAGCAAACAAGTTTCAACCTTTCATTTGGGTGAACCTGTATTTAGAACATCATAAAGTTTCTAATTTGGAATGCATCATCATCCTAGATCTTGCTTGCATTAACATTGCATTAGGGTTTACATTAGTCAATTGGAATTCTAGGGTTTCTAAATCTTGCATTTTTGCATATTACATCATTAAAAACCATCTAAAATATACATTTGTATTTATACTAAAAATCATCCAAACCAAAAAGCACAAAAATCACTTAAAATTTTCTAAAATTTGTGAAAAAAACACCTCATAGGACTCATACTCCCATCTAGGAGATTTAGTCCTAGTGCAGATTTTAAACTACATTTTAAAAAATTCAGAACTATGTTTCTATGCTTTTGTTTATTGTTAATAACTTTCTTTTCTTTTTTACAATTTTTTTGTTATATTCATTTCATTGCATTTGCGTCCATCTTGCATTTAGTATCCCTTGCATGAACTTTTCTATTTGGTGTCATTTTGCTAATACTATAATGAGATGAAGTTCTAGGCTCATGTCATCCCACGATATCACAATTGTCATGGATCTTGTGTTATCTAGATCTTTCACTACTAGTGTTGACACTAGTCCACTAGGTGTGGACCATACCCTTAACAACTCTTTTCTTTCAAGTAGTGTGGCACATGTTGAAACAATGGTTGCTAGTGTTATGCAAGAAAACATAATCCAAATTCATGAATACTTAGAAAACTTACAAAATCAAATAAGTATTGAGAACATTTAAACCACTATCATACCTACCATCGATAACATTCATCACATGCTTGAAAGTGAAGATAGACTTGACCTTTTTCATAACATAGTTCACATCTTTGGAAAAAATGTTACCTCAACCACTATTTGTCCTTTACCCTTAAACAATGTCACAAGCCAAAGAGGAATTCAAATTCCTCCTCCCACAACAATTTCCATTATTCCTACTTATACCAACCCTCAAGTTACAACAACAATGCAACAAACTAGTAATGTGATCCCTTGGGTATTTCTGCTAGCATCCCTAGTACCTTTTTGGCATTACACATCATATATCCTATAACATTACCACCTCCACCATATTCACCTCCATCTCATAATACAAGCAATGACCCTCTTATAAACAAACTTTTGCAAACCGTTTCATCCCTTCAAAAGAAAGTTTCCACCATCAACCAAAATAAAATGTCCCTACATATTATGTCAAAAGTAGTCCCTTGTCCTTGGAGATATTGTGGACAAAAATTCCACAAGGTGTAGAGGTGCCTATATTTGAGAAATATGGGGGGAAAGGAGATCCTTCTAACCATGTTTCCACTTACACAACCTTATGTAGTGACTTTGTTCTTGATAACAAACTCTTGGCTAAACTTTTCCCTAGATCCTTGAAGGATACTTCCTTAGAATGGTTTAATTCATTACTAAAACATTCAATTCGTTAATTAAATTAACTTGTTGAGGCATTTATCAACCAATTTCAAGTGCATTTGACTCCTAAGATGACCTAGCTAATTTGATGAGATGTAAGAAAAAAGAAGAAAAGATTACCAACTTTATTTCATGCTATCAATCACTTTATTCCCAAATCGATGTAAAGGTACTTGACCCTCACCATAAAAAGATATTCATAGAGAATTTTCAAAGTAAGATACAAGATAAGCTTACCTTGATGAAATTCCCCTCCTTCATGCATTTATGTACTGCCCTCCATGACTATCAAAACCTGATTAGTAGTCATGATGCAAAATCCACCTCTAGCCAAACTCAGAAGTCTAAGTCCACAAACCAAAGTAATTACCAAAATTTTAGGAAAAATAATAATGGTTTCCTTCAACTAAATCCCCCTCAACAAACAACTCAACATGTTGATACCCAAGTAGCTATCATAAAAGTGATGATACCCTTTAACTATGGGGACCCAAAAAGGAAATTCACTCCCTTTCCCAATACCCTTCATAACACAATGTCACAAATTCTTGAAGAACAAATGATCACCTTGCCTCTCATTAAAACTCTTGATCCTAATAAATGATTACTTGCAAACTATAGACCAAATTCTTACTATCACTATCATTGACAAAATGGACATGACATGCAACATTGCAAGCATTTTAAACATCTTGTCCAAGACCTCATTGATTCTGGTCATCTTTCAGTTGTAGGTGTTAATGATCAAGGAAATAATTTTGTTACCCCTCCAAACCAAAACTTGAAAATCTTTACCAATCCCATGCCAAAACATAATATTTCATTTGTCAAAGCGAAAAAAACTACAAAGACTAATTTGATGAATTTTGACATGGATGGTGTGAACATAGATACAATTCAATAGTCCTATGGATACTGATCAACAAGAAAAAAAATACTATCAATGGTTTGGTTGCATTGGTTGAAACTCAACATCGTAAGGGCAAAACTAAAAATCCTGTTGACATTGCTTTCTCCTCCAAGGATATACTTAAACATGCACCCAATGGTCCTCTTTACATAGTTGATCAAATCTATGATAAGCCCACTAATGGGATATTAATAGATCCTATATATGGAGAGACTATGATAACTGAGGAATTCTTACTTCTGCATGAGCTCTAACAAGAAATGTATGGCAAACCAAAAGAATAGATAAATACGCATAATGGTTTCTCTTTCCCTACAATGGGATCAATCATCTTACCATTAAAAGTAGGACTAGAAACACTAGATGTCTCATTCTCCATCATATCGATATTAGATAAATTTCGTGTGAAGCTTGGTCACCCATGGCTACACTCCATGGGAGATGTCTCATTAGTTGTGGATAAATGCTTAAATTTTCCCTTTGAAAATGAAATTTTCACCATGCATCATAGTGGCTTTAATCGTTTTTCTTTCCATGGAAACTTTTCATTAGTATTCTTTTGTCTTGAGCCTATGGAATCTATTAAACCTCATGAAGACTTCCTTTTCAAATCCTACCTAAAGTTTAAGGAAAAATGCATAGTGAAATTATCCCTCCAAAACATGTCTCTACCCACAACCGAGCCTACCATCCTTGATGAAACCATGATGGAACCAAAAGACATGCCAAACAATCAAGACCAATCTAAGCCAAGACCTTTTCCTATTTCCTACAAAGACAAAGAGATAACGAAAATAATCCCATCATGCCTCCTAGAATAAAAAAAGTTTACAAATTTAAAGAGAAAGCAGTTGAACAACCTTCCATGGTTTCTTCTATTCCTCCCCTTAGGGAAGAAAAGAAACCTATGGTTGAGCAACCCACTCCACAAACCCAACTTGAAAACCAAACTAAAATAAGTAGAGGTTCCAAAGAGTGTAGGAATAAATGTCGTGCCCTTGCTTGAAAGTTAAATGAATAAATAAACAAAGAAAATCAAGAACCAAACTTGGCTAAAGCAATACAAGATAACTCTCCCTTGCAGCAAAAAAAGGAACCTCTAGTGAAATCGCAACAAGAGCTCAACCCTTCTTTAGAAAATATCATTCAACCTCCTATTTCGATTAACTTGGACGATCATGAAGAGATTGCAAAGATTGATCAACAAGTGTATAATGACTTATGTAGGCATTCAAATTATACTGATTCATATCGTGCACACTTAATCTTGATCTACTAACATCAGTTCTCCCTGAATCACTCCTTTACTAACCATTTAATCGAATAATCTTTTTTTGATTAAATTCATCATAATTAATCTTTTAATTGAAAAAATCATCATCTTCTTTTAGTTAAATAAATCATTTTATTTAATTAATCCTAATGTTCCTCCTGTGATTAAATAAATAATTTTATTTAATTGAATCCTAATGTCATCTCTCTTAATTGAATAAATCAAACTTTATTTAATTAAATCTAATATTCATTATTCCTCTCATTTTATTTAAATAAATCTAAAAATCTAAGTCAAATGTCAAATCAAACTAATCTCCATTTAAGTTTATTAAATCCTAATTAACTCTAACTCTAATCCTCAAATCCTCTAGATTTTGTAACTTGAACAAGTAAATCAATTTATTTGATTTATAAATTCTTCTATTTCCATTCAAAAATTTCATCTCTTTGGAATATTCCCTCAATTTGAAATATCCCTCCCAAAAGGACTTGTCCTCCAACTTGGCATTTAAGTCTCTTGCATGCCCTTTTTCTTGAGCCAAGTGGCATTAACTCATCTTTCAACTCTTCCTCCACAAGCCATCTTTTGAATTTCAAATTCCACCTAATTGCATTAATTTTCACTTTGATCAAAATGTGCTCCACCTCTCTTCAATAGCATGTTGACAAGTGGTGCATTGTTATTGGTTCATCTTTAATCCCACATCCTTCATGTTTCTCACTTCTCCATCCTTCTTTCCTATAAATGGAGGACTTTTCTATTGATTTTGGATCCACAACTTGAGGCAAAGTCACTATCTACAAATTTGAAGCAAAGTTCATCTATTTTCATCCAATTTTTCATTGTTTTCAATATCATAACAAGGTTATCAACAATTTTCACCAAAGAGCACACAATCATCATCAAGTTCATCAAAACTTTGTGAGGAATTGGGAAAGGGCTTCTTTCCACATCAAAAAAGCACCAATTCCCCCATGGGATGCTAGTTTGAATGTTTTGAACAAGATTTAGTAGCTTTCATTTGATTAATTTTGCTTTGTTTCTTGTTTATAGCATGTGAATGAATTGCATGGGGAATGATTGTTTTAGACTTGTTTATTGAATAACATTGGTTTGTTTGATCATGTTTAGGTAGGTCTATACCAAGCATTCACATTTTTATGCTAGGAGGGAAAAAATATCAAAATTAACACATTTTTTTGGCCATTTCTGTCATTTTTTTCTCTTTTTTGTCTTTCTAGGACACAAAGTGACGTTGAAACCTCAAACAACAATGTTGGGTCAGTCAAAATTCCAAAAAGTGATGCTAGGAAAAACAACGACACCATCGTTGTCTATGTTTTTGCATAGAGTGACACTTTTTTAGTAGAGCGACACTGATCTTGTTCAAATGGTGATGCCTTTTCTTTCTTGCTTTTGCACTCAATCTTAAAATGGTTGTATCTTGGTCATATTTTGGTCTTTTTTGGAGGTTATTTTGAAGTGGGGTAGAATTTCATAAGCTATCCAATAGTGTTTTAAAGGATCATGGAGCATGGAAGTGAAAGAAAAATTATTTGATACTCATTGTTACAAGTCTTTTTAAACACTTTAGGGATACTTATAACCCAATCTTTGGAAATCTTGCTACCTTTCAGTTTAGGACTCAAATACATTTCATTTGGGCTTTAAAAAAAAGAACAATCAAAGGGTTAAAAAGAACAATTAGGAACTCACTAGATTTGATTTTGGGTTTTTAAAAATTGAACAAACAACTCCAAACATTTCATCTTGGTGCTATAAAAAGAATCCATTATTTCTTTTGAGGTCTAAAATGAACATGTGTATTCTTTGTTTTGTAATCTTTTTTACAAATTAATATCATTTGAAAGGTGTATGCACTTCTCTTGCGCTTCACGACAATCTTGAGAATCAAAAGTATTTTGGTGATATTAGGTTGTCTAAAAGATTTCCTCCACACTTCAATTTGGGCTTCTTAAAATTGAACAAATCTTGCTAGTGTGAGTTAAGTATATCATGTGTGTTCTCTCTTTGTTCACGCAAACAAAGATCGATTGAAGTATGGATGCGCTTGCTTGCTATTGTTTACCTTTAGAGGGGCCTTCCTAAGACCAATTCAGAGGTGACTCCAACCATTTTTTCACTTGGGCCAGTATAGAAATGGATAAGACTAAAATGTCAAGTCCTCATGGTATGTAGGCCTTAGCCATATAGTGTCTTTTAGAATGGGCTACTACTGTAAAAAGTATAATCACCCCTAGTAGGATTGATTAACTCTTACTAGATGCTCGCAAGGTGCCATGTCCCTGGTCACCCTAACTAAGAACCAATTTGTATAGAGGTCAAAATCCTTACTATTTGTTGGTGTAAGAACGGTCATTCTGAAGCCTTCCCACATACTTGTGATTCTTTGTAGAGATGAAAAGAACGTCATGGGAGATTCATGAGAACTGAAGCTTAGCTGACTCGTAGAAGTGAGTGTCATGGAGGGGATCCAATGTGGTCAAGCTTCTAGTCATCCACTCTAAATAAGCGCAACTAGATTTATCCAAGTGGTAATTCAACAAATATTGTCTCTTTCTATCCTAGGGTTGTGCATCCTTGTGGAATCAAAACACTTTGCTTGGATCTAAAACATTGGAAAACAAACATTCAACAAAATCATCAGAATTTCAAACCCTTTAGGAGGAGAAAATACCTTTAAAAAATCCAAGTGTTACTGCTTGTCCCTAGGTGTTAGGATTTAGGTGTCATCAACCTTGTAAATCCTTTATTTTTATTATTTTTCTAAAGTGTTTTGTACATTTACCCATAAGAGGTGAAACTGTTTGATCAACAGTGGTGAAAGAGACTATGTAAATGCAGTGTTACCGTTACCGTTTATCATTATGGAAAAGGACAAATTAGCTAGGCGTCCCACCTTGGAATCTTCTAAAATAAGGTTGTGGGTCAAAATAGGGTGTTGTAAGAGCATCTATGACATGCATGCAAGTTGTCATAAGATGCTATGTTAGTATGACAGATTCCCTATGATAGAATATGCTATTTTTAGACCCTAGGCGCCCATGCATAAAAGATGCCTTATGATAGCTGTAAGAGCATTTGTAAGAGGCTATTTTTGGTATTTTTGACCATTTCAAGGAGGGAGGCGTGGGTTTTTCTAGGTGGTATTGCTGCCTATTGTTTGGTGAAACCATGGTTGTTTTCATCCTCACAAATCTCTATAAATTGGGGCCTTGAGCTAGTGTTATTTAAGATTCAGTTTTGCAGGGGTAACAGGGTGTTGCTGGATTTATAGGGAATGATAAGAGAAGTCTATTGCTGCATGTAATATTGAAGATTATTAGTAATATACTTGCCTCTCTTTCGGTGGTGAAGTTTTTTCCCTTCGGGGTTTCTCCACGTAAATCTGTTGTTGCATGTGTTATATTGTTCTATCTCTCTCTCTCATTCTTTCTTCACACTAAGGCTAAGGTTAATCTACATATTTCAGATTTGCATTCACACATTTAAGTTCATATTGCAAGCTTTCTTCACCTTGTTTTTCAACATTTGGTATCAGATCTAATGTTTTGTTAAGGAAGGGACGCTTTCCTTTTAGAGTGTTGAAGGTTTTTTGCTGCAGTGGGAGCTTTTGTGTTGTGGGTTTTGCAATTTGTGAAAGATTGCATACCATGGCCTCCACCTCTCATCTAGATATTGAGAAGTTCAATGGAACTGGTTACGAGATGTGGAAGTTGAAAGTGGAGGACCTTCTTGAGGAAAGAGATCAGTGGTTACCAGTTTCAGTTGAAAAGAAGCCATCTACTTCAACCTTGTCAGATGAAGATTGGAATAAGTTAGACAAGAAGGCTCGAGGGACTATTCAGTTGTGTCTCACAGATTCTGTCCTCTTGAATGTCTCTTCAGAAGACACACATACAAGCTTTGGAGGAAGATAGGTGAAATCTACCAAACTAAGAGTTTGTCTAACAAGTTGTATCTCAAAAGATGTTTGTATTCATTAAAGATGAAGGATGGTGAATCTATTGCTGAACATTTGAATGCTTTTAATTTGATTATAAGTCAGCTTGCATCTATTGATGTTAAAATAGAAGATGAGGATAAATATATTTTATTGATTTGCTCTTTGCCAGAATCTTTGGAAAATTTAGTTATTGCTATAACAAGTGGTGGTGCAGAACCTAAGTTGGATACTATTATTCCCATACTTCTTTCAGAGGAGATGAGGAGAAAGACCATGCGCAGTGGCTCCCAAGATGCCTTGCATGTGCGAGGTAGGCCCAAGAGAAAGAGCCTAAAGGGGATAAGAAGAAGGATAAGTCTAAAGGACGATCTAAGACCCCTGGAAAGAGCAGAGTGAAGTGTTGGAACTATGGTAAATGGGGACATGTGAAGAAGGAATGTAGAAACAAGAAAAAGAATGTAGATTCCTCCATGGAAAAGTCCTCTGATAACAGTGATTCTGATGCTTTGATTATTTCAGCTAACACAGTTTGTAATGATGCTTGGCTTATTGATTCAGGTGCTTCCTTCCATATGACTCCTCATAAGGAGTGGTTTTCTACATACAAAGAATATGATGGAGGAGAGGTCTTCATGGGTGATAATAGCTCACAAAAGGTTATTGGTAAAGGAAAGGTAAAATTGTGTTTCAGTGATGGGAGGGTTAAAACCCTTGATGATGTTTTACATATTCCAGGACTTACAAAAAGTTTAATTTCAGTTTCCAAGTTGAATGATTCTGGGATGCATGTGACATTTGACAAGTCTGGTTATAGGATGGTAAGGGGAAGTTTGGTGGTTGCTAAAGGATCTCAGACAGGGAATTTATTAACACTACATGCCTCTACTTTTTGTAACTCCTCTTTTGTAACTAGTGCTGAAAATGCATGTATGTTGTGGCATCATAGATTGGGTCACATTGGTGAAAAAGGTCTTAGGACCATACTTGATAAGAAACTAGTAGACGGTATTTCTGATTATTCTGTTGGTAAAAATGATTTATGTGAGGATTGTGTGTTTGGTAAACAAAACAGGTCATCATTTCCTAAAGGAACTAATAAAGCTAATGGATTGTTAGAACTTATTCATTCGGATGTTTGTGGTCCAGTGGATACAGATTCTTTGGGTAGATCTCGTTATTATGTTTCCTTCATTGATGATTACTCAAGATATACT
Organism: Sequoia sempervirens; assembly: GCA_007258455.2. NCBI lineage: Eukaryota > Viridiplantae > Streptophyta > Pinopsida > Cupressales > Cupressaceae > Sequoia > Sequoia sempervirens. The sequence continues at coordinate 821,927,047 of VDFB02281492.1, forward strand.
TGGATTTATTTTATGCATTCAAAATCTGAAGTTTTCACCAAATTTAAGGAATTTAAGGCATTGGTTGAAAAACAAACAGATTATAAGATAAAAGTATTGAGATCTGACAATGGGGGTGAATATTGTTCTAAGGAATTTGATGATTTTTGCAAACATGCAGGAATTGTTAGGCAAAAGACTACACCTTACACACCCCAACAAAATGGGGTAGCAGAAAGAATGAACCGTACATTAATGGAAAGAGCTAGGAGCATGTTAAGTAGTGCTAAGTTAGACAAATGCTTTTGGGCAGAGGCTGTTGGTACTGCTCGTTATTTAATTAATAGATCTCCTTGTAAAGCTCTTGTTGATAAATCTCCTTATGAAATGTGGTTGGGTAAAAAGCCTTCAGTTTCACATTTAAGGGTCTTTGGTTGTGAGGCTTTTTTTCATGTGCCTCAAGAGAAGCAGTCTAAATTGGATCCCAAATCTCAGAAATGCATCTTTGTAGGTTATGGTGAAAATGTTAAAGGTTATAAACTTTGGAATCCACTTACACGAAAGATGATATTTTCTAGAGATGTTATTTTCAAGGAATTTAGAGCTAACTCTGAAGATGTGCAACCAAAGGAAAAGTCAAAAATAGTGCATTTTGAAACTAAGCAAGAAGATGCACATGTGGAAGAACAGAGAGATGGACAAGAAGATGGAGAAGAAGAAGAGAGTTCTGACGAATCCGTTGTAACAAAAGAAGTTGAAAACAATGAGGATGAACATGAGGAGGAACCTCTTACTCCACCTTTGAGAAGATCCAGAAGACAACGAAATCCAGTTGACAGGTATAGCCCACCTAATTTTTGTTGTAAATTTGCTTTGTTATGCACTGATGATGAACCTATATCTTTCAGGGAGGCTCTCTCTTTAGAAGAATGTGAGTCTTGGATGTAGGCCATGCATGATGAGATGATGTCTTTGAAAAACTGTGACACCTGGGATCTTGTTAGTTTTCCCAAAGGAAGAAAGGCCATTGGTTGTAAGTGGATATATAAAAAGAAGTTTGGTGCAGACGGAAAGTTGGAACAGTACAAGGCCAGATTAGTGGCCAAGGGCTACTCCTAGAGAGAGGGAGTTGATTTTAGTGAAATATTCTCTCTTGTTGCTAAGTTAACCTCTATTAGACTCATTTTATCCATTGTTGCTGCTTATGATTTAGAAATAGAACAAATGGATGTTAAAACTGCTTTCTTGCATGGGGATCTAGAGGAAGAAATTTATATGCAACAACCTGACGGTTTTGTTGTGAAAGGAAAAGAACACTTGGTTTGCAGGTTAAAGAGGTCTTATATGGTTTGAAACAGCCACCTAGGATGTGGTACCAAAAGTTTGATGCATTTGCATTAAATATGGGTTTATTTAGAAGTGAAGAGGATCACTATTTTATTGATGATCAGATACTGATTATTGTCTTATATGTGGATGATATGTTGTTCATTGGTAACAATAAGGCAATGATTAGGGAACAAAAAACTCAGCTTTCTGGCACATTTGATATGAAAGATTTAGGGGCTGCTAAATATATTCTTGGGATGGAAATCATTAGGGATCGGATTCACAGAAAGCTTTGGTTAAGTCAGAGCAAGTATGTTAACACTATTTTGCAAAGGTTTAATATGCAGGACTGTAAACCAGTAAATATTCCATTTCCTATTGGTACTAAGTTGAGTTTAGACATGTGTCCTAAATTGGATGATGATATTGATGAAATGTCTAAAGTTACTTATGCTAGTGTTGTCGGTAGTTTAATGTATGCAATGGTTTGTACTAGACCAGATATAGCCCAAGCAGTGGGAGTTCTAAGCAGGTTTATGTCTAACCTTGGTAAAGAACATTAGACTTTTGTCAAAAGGGTATTCAGATATTTGCAAGGCACTTCTGATTATTGTTTGGTTTATCATGGTACTGACAATGTTGATAAGTCATTGGACATACAGGGTTTTGTTGATGCAGATTGGGCAGGTGACTTGGATAGTCAAAGGTCCACTAGTGGCTATGTGTTTACTTTGTTTGGAGGAGCAGTGAGTTGGATGAGTAAAAGACAACCTATAGTTGCTTTGTCTACCACTGAAGCAGAGTATATGGCTGCTACACATGCCTCTAAGGAGGCAGTTTGGTTACAGAGACTTGGTAATGGTATTGGTTTTGATTGCAGTGATAGTGAGGATCAGATGTGATAGTCGAGTGCCATATGTTTGGGTAAAAATCCTATGTATCATGCTCGTACTAGCATGTTGATGTTCAATATCACTTTGTGTGAGAAATGGTTGAGAATGGACAAGTCTTGATTGAAAAAGTTGACACTTTGGATAATGTTGCAGATTCTCTTATGAAGCCAGTCACCACGGAAAAGTTCTCTTGGTGCAGAAAGGCCATGGGCCTTGATCATTGACTTAATTCTATGTAATTGTATCTCTATGGGTGTAATTTACAATGTATGATGTCAAGTGGGAGAATGTTAGGGATTTAGGTGTCATCAACCTTGTAAATCCTTTATTTTTATTATTCTCCTAAAGTGTTTTGTACATTTACCCATAAGAGGTGAAACTATTTGACCAACAGTGGTGAAAGAGACTATGTAAATGCAGTGTTACCGTTACCGTTTATCCTTATGGAAAAGGACAAATTAGCTAGGCGTCCCACCTTGGAATCTTCTAAAATAAGGTTGTGGGTCAAAATAGGGTGTTGTAAGAGCATATATGACATGCATGCAAGTTGTCATAAGATGCTATGACAGTATGACAGATTCCCTATGACAGAATATGCTATTTTTAGACCCCGCGCCCATGCATAAAAGATGCCTTATGACAGCTGTAAGAGCATCCGTAAGAGGCTATTTTTGGTATTTTTTGACCATTTCAAGGAGGGAGGCGTGGGTTTTTCTAGGTGGTATTGCTGCCTATTGTTTGGTGAAACCATGGTGGTTTTCATCCTCACAAATCTCTATAAATTGGGGCCTTGAGCTAGTGTTATTTAAGATTCAGTTTTGTAGGGGTAACAAGGTGCTGCTGGATTTACAGGGAATGATAAGAGAAGTCTATTTCTGCATGTAATATTGAAGATTATCAGTAATATACTTGCCTCTCTTTTGGTGGTGGAGTTTTTTCCCTTCGGGGTTTCTCCACGTAAATCTGTTGTTGCATGTGTTATATTGTTCTATCTCTCTCTCTCATTCTTTCTTCACACTAAGGCTAAGGTTAATCTACATATTTCAGATTTGCACTCACACATAAGTTCATATTGCAAGCTTTCTTCACCTTGTTTTTCAACACTAGGGATTTCATCCTTAGAGGCTTCTAAATATTTGGATTTATGTCTTAATTTTCTCTTACTAAAGTCAACATTAGGAAAATGTTTCCTTGATTCTTTTGATTTCCACATAATAGACTTTGTGGGATGAAAAGAAATTGAGACATAGATATTTAGTTTGAAAAACTAAGCAAGAAGTGTGGATGTGGTAAAAAAAAATCATTAATCAAGATGAAATCAATTGAACCCCACACATGTGATTGTTTATCTTTTGTCTTATGGTCTTTTGAGAAAACATTGATCTTTTGGTTTGAAGTACTCTTAGGGAAAATCATGTTCTTCAAAACCTTGGTCTTGTAAACAAGTCCCTCTTAGGTTCATTTAGGATCAAAACAACCAATCAATTTCATCCATCTCAAACAACTTTTAAACAATTGGAAAAATATTCATATTAGACTTTTGGTAAAAACCTTCAAATCAGCATCAAAATCACCTTGTTTGTCTAATTGTGTGTCGATGAGTCCTTCCTCATACATCTAGTTAAATTATCATCCTTATGGACAAGTTTATTCCAAGATAACATACAATATATTGGGGATTATAAGTCCATTATCCAAATAAAATAAAATCCAATCCAAATCAAAAAATCTAAAAAATCCTAAAGTCTATTATTCCTCCAAGGGTCTTAAAAGTTCAACACCCATATCATTCACTCCTTTCATCCTTAATCTCATCATTGGTCCTAAATTCCTTAGAGGTCAAAAATGTCAAAACACAAGAAGAACATGGAATATAAACTTGCTCCATACATCATGAGTGATCCAAGTCAACCAAACTATCAAAACTCACATTTATACAATCCATACATGGGATCATTACCTCCTACAAACCTCAATGGTACAACAAATGTGAGTATGCCTAATCTAATTTTTTGAACACCTTTCCCTATGGTAGATTTAAATCAAAGTCCAAACCTACAAATATATCAACCAAACAATCAATGGATGAGTTTTCAAAAAAAAGAACATTATCCCACCAAATCCATACATGCCAAATATGAATATACCAAGTACAACTTTACCAAACATGAACATTTCAATATCACACTTGGTAAACTTTGGGATAGATATGTTTGTGAATCATATAAATTTTGTTCAAATTCAAAACAATATGTTAAAAACTCCATGTATTGATCCAAGTCAAGGTAACACCATGCAAAATCAAATTTACCTAAATCAAGGCAATGTGATTCCCAACCACAACAATGTTCAATGACAACCTAAAATGCCAAATCTAAACATCATTCTAAATAAAAACATTTTCCAAAATCAATGTGTCCATGATCCCATACAAACACCAGAAGTATACATTCCAAATTTTCTTAAACAAAAACCAAATCAACTATATCAAGGGTGTGAAGATAAAAATCAAGATCAAATTTGGAAAGATCAAATTGCTACACCTACCAAAATAGTTGATTCATTGTTCCAAGAGACATCTCCACCCCAAAATCAATATTCTTTCATTGGTTAAACCATGTAATAAAAGCATTGAGTTGTGTCCACAACCACATCAATAAAAATATCTCCAATGTCAAGAGGTTGGATATCAAGATCAACAATATCAATAACATACCCAATCACCACATCTCCAAGATCAATCACCTCAAAAATCATAAATCTCACAAGAAAACAAAAATGAATACACTCCTTTTGGAGATCCCATCGAATTAGTGCTAAGAAAGATACTCGATGCAAAATTCATCACTCTTCCAAAAGAAATTTATTTCAATTCTGTCCTAGACTTCCCTTGGAATAGGGGTGGATCTTATTGTGAGTATCATATAGAAAATCTTCATTAAACATCAAAATGTATTCAACTCAAAAATCTCATCCAAGACTTTATTGATCAAAAAATAATAATTGTTGAGGACAATAATCAAGACCCAACCACTAGTGATAGTAGTGACAACCCATCCACCACAATAATTGAAAACAATGATCAAGATCTATCCATCAATGAGCACCTTGAGGACATTTCTACCTCATCGAATGATCAAATAAACATATATCAAGAGTAAATTTTCAATCATGATCAAAATCCACCAACAATACCCAACAATGATTCAATTCAAGAAATATTAACATCATTTGATCCTATGGTTGAAAACATTGACAATCGCTCCACCACAACTGTTGAAAACAATGATCAAGATCTATCCATCAATGAGCACCTTGAAGATGTTTCCACCTCATCCAACGATCAAATAAACATACATCAAGAATCACTCTTTAGTAATTATCAAAAGCCCTCAACAATATTTTACAATGATCTATTTCAAAGAGTGTTAGAGTTATTTGATCCTATTGACATAATCCATGATCCATCGACCAATGATCATGTTGAAAATGTCTCTACATCACCTAATGATTTATAAGACATATCTCAAGAATTTATTCCAAAGCATGATCAACACCTTTCACCAAACTCTAGCAAAGGTCCTTTCCAAGACATATTGACATCCTTTGACCTCATGGTTATAGCTACTAAAGGGATCCTCAACTCCACACTTGGTCCAAGTAGACTCAAAGCTCAAGAGGATATTAATCCATTTCCCATTCCTAATAAAGATATCCAAGAACCCTTTATAAACAATCCATCCTTTGGAATGGACCCATGTCAAGAACTTGATTGAAAGCATCTCGAAAGGAATTCTGAAATTAATCAAGATCAAGAATTTGTATCTCCAAGATACTAAAATGATCTAATGGACACTCTCCTATCTATACAAGATGTCACAAATAGTGATCATATCCATATAGCACACACTCCTCCATCTACCCATGATATGCTTTCTTTGGATGGACATGTAGATGATCTTCATTCAAAACAAGAGTCTCATACTCTTGATATCATTACCAAGGAACAAGAGTCTCCTACTCTTAACATTTGTACACATGATCAAGATACAGAAAAATATAGAGACATCAGAAATGGGTCATGAAGAAGGATTCTACAGAAGTTGTGAATTAGAAACATCCTATGAAGGCATATCAAAAATGAATCATGAGAAGACTTTTACTGGATAATGAATCATCAACACCTCTTGAAGAAGCATTAAAATATGATATTTCACAAAATCAAACCAAAGATACCAATCAGGAAGTTATCCCACTTATGGAGGATCCTATCACTTATAAACTTGGATCACTTACCTTTTTTAGGGAAAGCTATCTTATCAATGAAGAAGCTATCACCTTTGAAGATCCACAACAAAGCAAAGAAAGAGTAGCACCTTGTTTCCAAGGAAAATCACATCCTATTGCAAATAAAATGTTTCAACAAATGAATTATCAAGGTAGAGGATTAGGCCTACAAGAACAGGGTATCCTAGAACAGTGCAAATTGTTGGCAATCCTAAGCATCAAGGTCTTGGTTATTCAACAATTAAGGGATCTAAAAATATCAGTGATACCTCTATTATAATGGGGGAAATTTTATCTAGTGTAAGCATCAACATAGGAAGCACGAAGAGTCCTTATGGTGAAACCAATGTCAATACTACAACCAACAACGTCACAAATCTTCATCCACCCATCACTCCATCCATGAATTGGGACCAATATCAAAAGAAATATTTGAATCCAAGAACAAAGAACATTATCAAAGAAAAAGAAACTAAGGAGCATAATGGACAAATCAAATACACATGGATACCAAGAATACAAAGAAAAATTATCCCTATCAAACTCCATTAGTCAAAGAAACTATGGGGAAAAATAAAAAGGAAAAGTATCCATCAAAGATGTCCACAAAGGAAAAGAGGCTTCCCAAGCGACATACAAAGATATGAGTAATTGGCCCTAATTCCATACAAGCTTTAGTATCCACCATATTGCTCATCTTTCAAGTTTGGAGAGTCAAAGGTTCAAGCTATCAACCAATCCTCACTATTCTTAAACACACTCCATCCATGCCTCCACGCATGATATCAATTCTCAAATTGACCATGTATTGGTAGCCACCCTTCATCATAAGGATTCAGAAGGCATCCTATTACGATGTGAGCACAAGGAAAAGTTGATCAGGAATCTCAAAATTTGTATTCAAGTACACGTATCTTGGGAAAACAATTTCTTCAAGTAGGATATCAATGGCACATTATAATAGAAACATCTAAATAAACACCACGGTGATTAGCATAAGCAAATATCTTTCACAAGAAATACAAAAAAAAAAGAACAAAAAAATAAGAAAATCCAAAAAAAAATAAAAAATGATTGGAAACAGTAAAGAAAAAAATTGTCCTCCAGTGAAAACCACTATGGTGGCACTTTGGATAGGTACCATGATCAAAACTTGGCAAACAGGCATCTGTTAGAGTAATAAAGTCATCACCTAATTAATTAATTAATCATTAATTAATTGGGTCACTTTATGCTTTATTACACTTAAGCTAAACTTAGGAGTGCTTTTATTAATTAGTTGTATTTTGCATGATTAAAGCTTCTAATATTAGAACATGTTGTCTCATTCATTCCTATGAGGACACTTTTCATGTTCTAATCTAACCCTAATATATGGTTAGCTTTCATCCTTTTCATAAGGATTGATTCATTGTAATTATTTTTACAATTCTCTACGGCAACATATTCAATGCAACAGTTGTTCACATAATGCATATTTGATGTTTTATCAGATCTGACTTATTGAGCAATAATATCTTGCTTATTTCTTCATAGTGTGATAGGTTTATCATTGCAGGTGATTCTTTGAGTTGTGGATTGAATCAGTCAATTCCAACATGGTATTAGAGCACTAGATCTGTAGCCACCTTCTCTACTTTTTTCAAAGAAATCAACTCATGCATTAATATCCATGATCCATGGGTAAATTTTGAGCATTCCATTGAATCTAGAGCTACTGAAATAATCATGTTTGACTTTTTTTTTTGAAAAAGGCCTATGTTTGTTAGATTTGCAAGGGTTTGAAGTTTATTAGGGTTTCCAAATCCATAGCATACCTACAATTTTGGAGCATTTGAGCCCAAACAGACCTCGCCATTGTGTTCAGAGCGCCCAAAAACCCCAAAATTGACTGTCAAATCATCAAAATCGGACACAGTGACTCTGGGAGGATATTTTTTTCATTTTTAGGTTGTACAGCCTAGTACGACACACAATCCAAGAAAAAATTAAAAAAAGGTGTTAATGGCGCGACCATCAGTAAACTGGTAGCGGATAATGCGAGTGGCTAGTCTAACCACCAGGTTTTCCTCAAAACCCTTTTGGAGTAGTTTTGCTATTTTGGCCATAACTTTTGCATCCAAACTTGGATTTTTGAAAAAAAAATATCGCCGAAAAGCTAGTTCCAAGCCCAATCTAGTGGTGAACGTTTTTTTTTATGGTTTTTCTATTATGTTGCAATTTTTCCCAGTCAAAGTCAGATCATCATTTTCGTGCTTCTAGGGGAATATATTTTGCATATGGTTTTCGCTTTTAAAAAATGAATAGGTGTTGGAAAGGTAGTTCAGTGTCTACAAAGTGATCAAATTTATTTTCCAATATTTTTCCCCAAGTACATTATATTCATATTTTGGTGTTTACACAATTTTCTTAATTAATTGGACATTTTCGCACTTGGGAATGCTCTATTTGCGTAATTTGGCTCTATTTCACATTATTTTTATGCAGTAAAGTCAATTTTCTCAGATTTATTCATTTGAAGAGTAATAATGGGTTTTTCTACTCACCCTTAAGTTGTAATCCTAAAATGGGATAATTATGAGTCATAGGCAAAGGGCATACTGACACATTGTAGGTGGCTTAATATTTTTCCTCATTTATATGACCTCATACCTGAACCAAACACACCAGGGAGAAAAATAGATTGGGATATCATTAGAGATCATTTAATAGTACTTATATTTTCTAATGTCGATTTTGACACTGCGTGTGTTGTATTGGACATTCATTGTCCCCACACACTTTGGACTCATCTTTGGGAGATCCATGGAGACCCCAATCTCTCTCCATACCCAAAGGATCCTGCTTCAGATTGTCTCTTACCCATGGCTACTACAAATAGTATATCCATTGATGATGCTACATTAGAGGACCTAGAGTATCTAGCAGGCTTTCATGTTTTGATGGATCAGAGGGTTGTCTCCTAGTTCCTACTCTTTAGACTGAGATTACACATGCATCATCTATTGTTCCTAATGACATTAGTATTGCCACATTGGACCCTATGGATTTATTTAAGAATCATGACCATCTTGGTCATTCATTTTTTATTACATCATGGGATTCTTATCTTCCAGACACATCATTGTTTGTTGAGTCTCACACTACAGATCTTGAGGATTATATTGAGAACATACATCTCTTCTATCTTGACAGTCAAATTATCACTATACGCCCACCATTATTAGTGCATTCAGAGTTTTATTTTAGAAGTCTTTACATTAGTTTGGATTTGGCATCATTTGTTTCAGTTCAGACACATATTCTTCAACATCCTATCATGGAACACTTCTTGAGACACATTGGTTCATCACTCTTCATAAGGTTTCTTCAACATCATCCTTTGGATCTATTTCTTCCCATGGGGAGGAATGTTATTTTCTGCTTCAGGATCTCTTTTAGGATTCTACATTAGGCATCCACCATTGCAACATGATTTTCTTCATTGTGGGGGTGCCTTCTAGTCTCTTTCTATCTCTCCTATGGATACCATTGTATATGTACTTATGTGATAAAAATTTTCATTGGGGGGTATCATGTAATCCACCTTCTATCCTTCTTCTATTAGTGCATTTACATTTTTTTATTTTCTCTCTTTTGGAGGGGAGTTTTATTCCCATGTGGTTTTCTCCCTTTCTCTAGTTATGAGAGTTTCATTTATGTACATGGGTGCCTCATCAATCATTAGGTCAGGACCCATTGATGCATCCATTCATGTATTTCTTTATCATAGTTTAGTTTCTCCCTAGTTCATCTTAAGGGGGGTTGTTAGAGTAATAAAGTAATCACCTAATTAATTAATTAATCATTAATTAATTGGGTCACTTATGCTTTATTATACTGAAGCTAAACTTAGGAGTGCTTTTATTTCATTATTTTATTTTATTAATTAGTTGCATTTTGCAAGATTAAAGCTTTTAATATTAGAACATGTAGTATCATTCATTCCTATGTGGACACTTTTCATGTTCTAATCTGTCCCTAATCTAGGGTTAGCTTTCATCCTTTTCATAAGGATTGATTCATTGTAATTATTTTTACAATTCTGTACGACAGGATATTCAATGCATCAGCTGTTCACATAATGCATATTTTGTGTTTGATCATATTTGAGTTGTTGAGAAATAATATCTTGCTTATATTTCTTCATAGTGTGATAGATTTATCATTATAGGTGATTCTTGGAGATGTGGATTGTGTTAGAATTCAACATGCTCTGATACCATCTTGAGATTATGGATGCAGAGTCTTTGAAGCTCTAGAATCTTTAATGGAGGACCCTTTCCATGAAAGATAATCAACCACACAGAAAGTGTTGTAACTAGGCATGCACAATAGAGATTCTATATTGATGATATGATTGATTACAAATGTACAAGATGCCTTGAATATATAGGAAAAAGATAAAACCTAAGATGCATGAGATGTTGCCATGTGTCATGATCTAACAACATGTGACAACATGTGAACCCTATCTAGAAAATTATTAAATGTTGAGATAAGTTCTAGAAGGACAACTCATCTTCTAGATGGAATCTTATCCCTACAAACATGGAAGGGAGAATTACCCCATTATTAAATGATTTATTAAAAACTAACCTAGGACTAAATGATGCATGACCTAAGTTAACTTATGCTAGTGTAATAATTAATTAATTAATTACACTAACACCACCCCCATAAGTTCAAATTATGATGTACATGGGTACCAGCTACGAGGCCATGTTAGGTACCCATGTACATGATAGATGCAGAAAATCTCCCAAAACTAGAGAAAAGGGGAAAACCCAATGGGAACAAAACCCCTCTCTAAAAAGGAGATGAATTTAAAAACATGTGAGATAGGATGGGAAGGATGGAGGACTCCGAAATACCCCCCAAGTACACCATTTGTCACATGGATACAATACAATAGTCCCACCATAGGAGGGAGATAGAAAGACTATATAGCCCCCCCAGAAGATGAGATCACCTACAGAGATGGTAAGTGTCTGAAGACAGAACATGATCTAATGTCAAAAAACAACTTGTCTTCCTTTAAGAAGAAATTGAATCAAGTGCAAGTGTAGAGATGCTTCCCATTCTAGATAGGAATTAAAGGAAGGAGAGATGAAAATGGATGTCAATGATGTCTTTGAACTCTTATCAAATGTCTTCTTTCTTGAAGATGAATATGTCACAATCAATGAAGAGGGTGAAAAATTAGGATGATGCAGAAACTGATGTTGAACAATATCCAAAGACAGTGTGATGGATATGATGGAGACTTGATAGGCCCCCTTGAATGAAGTGTCCTCAAAACCACTAAAAGAATTATGAAGCAAAAAATGTGTCCAAAACACAAGTCTCTTACTAGGAAGAAGCAAATCCAATGGTAGATGCTGAAGAAACCTCATATCCTAAATGGAATGACAGGGAAGAAGTCTCAGATATGAAATCTCTGAAGAGAAACAAAGTGCCTCCAAGATAGTCTATGGATCCCCAATCAAGGTTGAGACAAATGGATGAGGAAACTCAAAAAAAATATCCAAAGTTAGATATGAATAGAGGAGTGATATCCCCTCAAGAATGTCCTCCAAACTTGTAGAAGTAGCCAAGTCAGTGATACCTAAAATGAAGCTATCCTATGATGTCAAGTATGGAAAACTGAATGTGTCCTGATGAGTGATGATAGTAGAAGCATCAATCAATGAATCTAGACAAGGAATCACTGAATGTGAAGGGATACCAATTGTCTCTGATGGAGAAGAAGCATCTGAAGCAACCTTGTCAACCTCTTCAGAAGATTCAATACTAACAACCTCTTGCACAACAATATCATCATGGGGTACTTGATATGAGGAATGACATTCTGAATCATGACCATCGGGCAAGGGTTGAGTGTATAATCCTCCATATATCTCCCAAATATTAGTCCAAAGGATGTGAGGACAATCACAATGATCAATAGTATTCAAAACATCACAATTAACTTGCATAGTGATAATCTCCAATACAGTGTATCTGTTGCAACTCCAAGCAAGTTCATGTATACCTTCACTTGGATGAGGAAATATACCATATAGATGAGGAAATAAATCAAGTGATTAGAGATGGTGGCTTATCCCATCCTACCATTGTTTATAGTTTCCCTTGTGCAACATAACCAAAGAGGGAGTATATGCAAGCCCCATAATGAAATTTCTCCAAAAATACAAAGAAAAATGACCTTCAACAGATAAATAAAGACTTCCAAATATGATGTGTAACTAAAGTGATGCTACCTAGATCAAAAAATATTTTCCCAAGCTTTAAGATATCCAGGTTATTGAACAAATGCACCAAACTGAAAAAAATAAATACAAGAGTACCTAGAGCTAAAACTGATAAAGGAGTCTCAACTGAAGAAAAAAAATCTAAATTTTTTTCCAGATGCCGCTGGAATCACCGAAATCTAATGAAAAGTTGCAAAGATATGAGCCTTTATGTCCAGATTACGGTTTTGTCTTCAGTTGGATGTAGAATTTTCTATGAGAAAAATTTCATAGAATGAATGTGACCATTGGAAAGTAGACTGAATTACCTTTCCGACGGTATCTCGTTTGCTGAATTTTCACACTGTGGGTGAAAGTTATGAGAAAATTAAAAAACTGCCTATATTAGGCACTTGGCAAGCTAAATAGGGGCAAAAGTTTGGCCCCTGAGCACTAAAACACATTCGTTGATATGACTGAAGGGATTTAGTTGGAAAAAAAAATGCCCCCACTAGGAGCAGCATCGGAGCTGAGCTTCTTGGACGGAGCGATTGTATTTTGGGTGGCGCCACTCACAAATAGAACCCTTGGTCTATGATGTGACCAAGTCCTCAGCAGTCGATGGTATGTAGAGCACAGTCACCAGCGGAAAATAGACCTAGCCAAAAAGACCATAATTCAATGTACAACGTGTAGAACACTGGTAGGTCTGACAAACAAGATGGTTACCAGTTGAGAGTTGTGGTTGCCAGTGACGGGGAGCAGAGTAGCCGATAGGAGCTTGGATGGGCTGGCGATGATGGGGCCAACAATGGTTAGTAGAGAATTGCATGGGAGGTGGCCAAAATGATGATTGGTAGAAGAAACAGCTGGTGGGAGGGGTGCAAACAGTTAGCGGCCGAATGGATGGGACAATTGATTGAGAAAAATACCTTCTTGACCTACACACATAAATGATAGCGACCGACCAAAAAACTTTCTTGCAGACTTAAAAATGAAAGTCGACACCAATAAAATTTGAATCTTGCCTAAAGGCAATTCAAATTGTATTTAAAAATTGATTATATAGTCTACCAAAAAAAAGTTGATAAAAATTTCCAAACCCTTATATGCCAAATGTAATATTTGAATATATGTTGTAATAAAAATGCTGATGAGAAAAATATTTATGCTGACTGTGTGATTTAATTGCCAGTCGACCGACTGTGTGATTTAATTGCCAGTCGACTAACTGTGTGATTTAATTGCCGGTCGATTGAAATATTTTTCTACAAACTATAGGAGAAGCCCAAAAATTTTTTTTGCCAAAAATAAATAGAAATATTGCCCGATTTTTTTTAAAAAAAATGCCTGCTACTAAAAAAAAAATTTCCTCAGAGGACAACTGACTGGGATGATGTTTTTATTGAAAATTTGTACAGATCGTACTAGTTGATTTTGCAAACCCAAATACCTCTAATGGCTCTCGGATTGATGTATCTGATTTTGATGAATGGACAGGCAATCCTAGGGTTTTGAGGCCTTTTGAAGAGAATGGCAAGCTCAGTTTGAATCTATCTACTTCTGAAATTAGCTTGGTCCCTGGGTGGAGTCAAGTAGCCTTCAATGGAAACCTTCAGCCTACAAAGAATCTCGCACACCAACTTTCTTGATTGAGGGTTGACATTTCATTGGAAAAGCTCTGATACCATGTTGAGATTATGGATGCACAGTCCCTGAAGCTCCATAATCTTCAATGGAGGACCCTTGCTAGGAAAGATAATCAACCGCATAGAAATTGTTGAAACTAGGCATGAACAGTAGAGATTCTATATTGATGATATGATTGATTACAAATGTACAAGATGCCTTGAATATATAGGCAAAAGAGAAAACCTAAGATGCATGAGATGTTGCCATGTGTCATGATCTAACAACATGTGACAATATGCGAACCCTATCTAGAAAATTATTAAATTTTGAGATAAGTTCTAGAAGGACAACTCATCTTCTAGAAGGAATCTTATCCCTACAAACATGGGAGGGGGAATTACCCCATTGTTAAATGATTTATTAAAAACTAACCTAGGACTAAATGATGCATGACCTAAGTTAACTTATGCTAGTGTAATAATTAATTAATTAATTACACTAATAGATTGAATTAGTCAATTCCACCAATCATGTGTAGAATTGAGCATTTGTGTGTGCTAGTTCAGGTGAAATCATCTCATCCCATCCATAATAAATCCTGCATTCCATCCATCTCATCCATAATAAATTCATTCATCCATAAACCATTTATCCAATCCATTTTCATCCATCTACATCCATAGTCCAAGTTATCTTGATCTTGACAAAGTTTGGTGTACACTTTGCACTTTCTTATGGTAAACATCTTGACATGGGCCATTTCCATTGATCCTATCCTATCAAACATTATTTGAGCCATGAAGCATTATCCAATGAGCATTCTTTGTTTGAACACCTTAGCTTATCACAAGATAATCCATATCCATCCATACATCTATTCAAGCATCATCCATGACATTTCAAACATTGCTAGACACTGGGGGAAAATATGTACATCTTGCTTCGAGAATAAATATTGATCTATATCTTCCAACTTATGTGGTGATTGAAACATAGGAAAACGTAAAATCAAATTGGTCAAGCATTTGTATGCCAGAATACAAATCACTAGCCCATGGCATATTTTGACAAGAAGAAATTCCTTATCAAGCTTCATCTTTCATCAAACATCGATCCAAACAATCAATATCAGTTGCATCTACCGTGTGCTTCAACATCACATCAAATCATCTAAAACCAAAATTTGTTCCAAAATCAAGCTTCAAAATACTAATCAATCAAATCCAATCAATCCATTATCATCTTGTGATATCCATCCCAATCCTTGTGTTGCTTAAACACTATCCTTGCATTGTTGTATACCCTCAACAATGTTATCATCATCAATCCATCAATCTGATCAATCAACCTTAGCTTGGTTTTCAACAAAATCCCAAAATAGATCACTAATATCATCACACATATCCATATCATCAAAATCATGCAAAAATACAAAAACATCCAAAAACATATCAAAATCCCAAAACAGGTTAAAAGTCAAAAAATGTAAAAAACATGGTATCTGAGCTACGCCATCTCTAAGCTTAAACGTATGCAAGACTAATCTTTGATCAACCCCTGAGACAAAAATCCAAAAACATTCATAAAATCTCATAAAACACAAAAACATTGGAAAATTCAAAAATCAAAACATTTGTAAAACATCGTGAAAATACCAAAAACAATCTCAAAACATTTCAAAATGCCAAAAACATTAAAAAACCAAAAAAATCATCCGTCCAATTTCAATATCACCTAAAATAAACATCCACTCATAATAAATCATCGTCATCCTCAACCTTTGGAAAAATAATTAGAAACACAAATAGAAAATTGAAAGTGTGAACTCAAACGTGAAAAAAATCTTAACATTAGGTCAGTAGGCAAACAAGTTAGTCAACTCTTCCTATCAATAACCTATCATCTAGTTTGACCCAAATCATTTGATAACATCATGTCTTAGGATTCATCCTTCCTACAATGGACATCAACATCAGGCATCACCATAGTTTAGTCTTAGATAGAAGTATGAAGAACATTAGCTTGTTTGTTTACTTGATCTTTGTCTTTTGACTTATCTTATTGCACTCATTTTGATGACCTCTCAATAATATCTAAACAAAGGGATTTAGAGAGAAAGGAATGGGGCAATGATCATTATCTTTTGTCTATTGTGCTTATTGGATATTCTTGTAATATAATCTTGGGCATGCATGTTTTTCTCAAATGGTTTGTAGGGAGGGTGTTTTCAATATCTTGTTGACCACATAGGAAGGACTGTCTTTCTATCTTTGGTTTGGGATGTTTGAAATATCTGAATTGCATTCTAAATAGGATTTTGTATGCCAAGTGTGAACAAGGATACTCATATCTAATTGTCGAGTCAAAGTCCATGACACTAGACACAACCCCATCCTAGCTCTTTATACCTTGATGCATCATGCCTATGTGTGCTATCAAACATAAGGTAAGTAAGCCCTTTTAAAAATCCCAATTCCTAATAAGCAATGCATTATCATCATTCATCATCATCTCTAATAAAGTCTTGGATGATCATGGACTTGTTGGATCCTCTTGTCATCCCTCTCATTCTTCTATCCTCTTTTCAAGCTAACATAATATCATGTCCATTGAATGCATCCACAAACCATTAGCATACATAGATCTCATAATCATAACATATCACATCATCCATCTCACATGCATTGCATCATCATTTAAGTTGTTTAGGATAATATAGTTTGGTTATTCTTAGCATCTTAAAACCATCTCATTTACATCATCATCATAACCATCCATACGTCCATCTTGAACCTCTTTGTCACGAGATCAACCCTCAAATCCAAATTTTCATCTAATCTCTTGAGGGGGCATTATACCAGCGTAATTCTTTTGCTGGGGTAGCAGTGGGGCATCCAAAAAAATTAGAATTTTTTTGAGTTTTGATCTTAGCAAGGTTATTCTTTGAACCAACGTAGCAGGCACATTCCTTCAAAGAGGGGAAAAATATAGAGGTTCAAATTATACTGATTGATATCGTGCACACTCAATCCTGATCTACTAACATTAGTTCTCCCTGAATCACTTCTTTACTAACCATTTGATCAAATAATCTTTATTTGATTAAATTCATCATAATTCCTCTTTTAATTGAATAGATCATCTTTATTTGATTAAATCATCATCTTCTTTTAATTAAATGAATCATTTTATTTAATTAAATCTAATATTCGTTATTCCTCTTATTTTATTTAAATAAATATAAAAATATAAGTCAAATATCAAATCAAAATAATCTCCATCTAAGTTAATTAAATCCTAATTAACTCTAACTCTAATCCTCAAATCCTCTAGATTTTGTAACTTATAGAAGTAAATCAATTTATTTGATTTATAAATTCTTCTATTTCCATTCAAAAATGGCATCTCTTTGGAATATTCCCTCAATTTGAAATCTCCCTCCCAAAAGGACTTGTCCTCCAACTTGGCATTTAAGTCTCTTACATGTCCTTTTTCTTGAGCCAAGTGGCATTAACTATTGGGTATGTGCAGGATTATGATGGGCCAAAAAGTGGCGATATGATGGGTATGTGGCTAAGAACTTTTTTTTTACCCAAAATTGATGAAACGAAAAGAGTTTTTAAAGGAGATTCTCAGCTTTCCACAAATATAAATTATGCTTTACTTTTAATTTAATAAATAATTATTATTTTCATTTTCTATTTGAATTACGACTAAAGTCATGATTGATTCGCTAATTGAAAAACCTATATAGCTTTCAAATGGTATCACATTTTTTTAATCCGAAACATGCATCAAATTCTATGCTTTGCATACTATAGGATTAAAAAAAAAGTTTAATTTCATAAATTTTTGACCAAGTTAAGGTGGTTAGACATACAATATTTTATATTTTCTTAAAGTTGTAATAAAAAAATCATAATTAATTATTTATTTGAAAAAAAATTACAAAAAAATATGTATCACATTTGGACATGAGTACTCTACTTATATCTAAAATCTTATAAAAAAATATTATCATTTTATTGTGGTTTGGGTGGTCAGACAAACACCTTATTTTTTTCCTGAAATTTAAGTACTACTGCATTGAAATTTCAAATTTTCACCAAATAGATTTTTATTTTAGTTTTTAAATAAACCTAGTAGTTTAGAAACTACATTCAATTTGCTACATATTCTACTCTTCATATTTTTGAAATAATGTAGATAACTTATTCAAATTTTTACGTCAAGTTGCCTAACTCCAACTTTTATGAATTTTTCGCCACTTACGGGTCTATTTTTTCCATGATGATCCTGCACATACCCTCATCTTCCAACTCTTCATCCACAATCCATCTTTTGAATTTCAAATTCCACCTAATTGCATTAATTTTCACATTGATCAAAATGTGTTCCACCTCTCTTCAATAGCATGTTGACAAGTGGCGCATTGTTATTGATTCATCTTTAATCCCACATCCTTCATGTTTCTCACTTCTCCATCCTTCTTTCCTATAAATGGACTCTTCTATTTATTTTGGATCCACAACTTGAGGTAGAGTCACTATCTACAAATTTGAAGCTAAGTTCATCCATTTTCATCCAAGTTTTCATAGTTTTTATCAATCATAGCAAGGTTATCAACAATTTTCACCAAAGAGCACACAATCATCATCAATTTCATCAAAGATTTGCAAGGAATTGGGAAAGGGCTTCTTTCCACATAAAAGAAGCACCAATTCCCCCATGGGATACTAGTTTGAATGTTTTGAACAAGATTTAGTAGCTTTCATTTCATTAATTTTTCTTTTGTTTCTTGTTCATAGCATTTGAATGAATTTCATGGGGAATGATTGTTTTAGACTTGTTTATTGACTAACATTGGTTTGTTTGATCATGTTTGAGCAGGTCTAGACCAAGCATTCACAACTTGAATACATTTTTTTCCTCTTCTATGAGCTTAAACGATAATTCTCCTAGGAAGAGTGTTGAACTTCGTGATGGCCCTAGTTTGGCACTTGCTATTTCCCCTTTGGCTATTTTTCCATCTTTTGTATATGATGAACATGATTGGAATGTGGATGACCTACTCATATGTTGACTTCCATGTGCCTTACTAGTCTTTTGCACTATTTCTTTTTCTTTTTGCATGTACATAATTTGATCTCTGATACTATTCTATTTGATGTATCTCTTTCTTTGTGACATTACCCTATTTGTTCCTACATTATTCTCTATGTCATAAATCTTTTATATTTTCATTTATATTATGTTTTCCTTTTGGGTATGATGCAAGGTATCGAGACATTCATGTCTCTTTCATGTTGACCCAAAAGCTTTATCTTTATATTTTTTTTTGTTTTTTCCCTTTTTGGGATGCTGTAAGGCATCCAAACATTTAGGTCTCTTCCATGTTGACCCGAAAGGTTTTTACTTATTTTAGCTCTCTTTTTTGTCATTATTCTAGTTCTATGAGGATTTTGGGCATGATGATAGTTTTGAGCTCTCTAAAAACATTGCAGCAAGAACATACAGACCCCAAATCCATAGATCCCTCATGTGTTTGGAGTTTCATTTTGAGGGGCAGCCCCTTTTATTTTTCATTTTTCATGATGTAGCTTCATTTGGAAACTTATGACTTGGCATAGGACTTTCAAAGTTATCTCTCATGTCTTCTTTATTTCTAGCATTTATCATTTGCTACTTTAAAATAATTTCTCATAGTATGGTGTTTAGCAATTTCTTTAAAAGTGGGGGTATACTTTGGCATTATTCTTTTTTTCTTTTTCTTTTTTATGTTTCATGGTGTATTCTTCTTACTTCATGCGATGTGTTTTTTGCTTTGTGGCAACATTGGATGTGATGTTCTTCTAGAGCATGATCTCTCTTAGCATATTACATTCCTCTTAGTGGCTTGATGCACCACATTGCATCCCCTAAGTTGCAAATATTTTACTTTTAGATTAGTCCTACCTTGGAGACATTAGGAATAATATTCCCTAAGTTAAGACCTTACATGAACTAAGCAAGATTCCTTTGAACGTTCTTTACATTATTTTTGCATTTGTAATTTCAGTTATATGGCCACCTTACATAATACACTTTTCTTGCCTATGGTTCCATCTTGTTTGTTCATGTGTTTCAATCACACGAATCTTTTCTTGCCTCATGGAAGCTCAAATTTCATTGTTGCATGGTGCCTTATCAAAGTTATCAAGAGGTATAACTTTGGTCTAGTTGGACGGGAAGTCGATCTGAGGCATGACTTTCCCACAGCCACTCGTGTGTGTGTGTGAACACATTGTCTGTGTGTATATGTGTCTCACCTCTTTGGATACTCACCCAACAGATAGCCTAAAGTACTATTGCCTCAAAGTGAGGGTACATTTTTGGACAAACAACCTAGATCTAATCCACATCGCGATAGACAAATGATCAAAGCTTGATACACCCCTTCATTTACTTTATCTTGTCTCTTTGTCTTTGATAGTGTATGCTTGTGTCTTTTTGTTTCTCCTTATGTCATTTTTCATGTGTGTTCTCTTGTGCCTATGTTAGTTTTATATAGGATCTCAATCCCAAAGGCTTGCACAATCCTCTTGGTCGGTGTTGTCCTATCCCACTAGCATCGGTATGACTGAATCCCTCTTGATGTGATCTCGTCTACTTTAGTGTGAGTTTGAAGCATATTCCTCCTCTCACTAAAGTGGGGGCTAAATGTAGTGTTGAAAAATGTCATCCATGAAATTTTCACACTTGTTTGGGCCCTTATAAAATTGAGCTTAATGATGGCTTGACTTAGTGTTGTAATGCGTTTAACACACTCACATTAGGTCTTGGGCCCTTGTGAACTAAAATGACCTAATTATATCTTATTTAGGGTTTTGTAAAGTGTTGTAACATAGTTTCATACTTTTATCTAGTTTTCATAAATAACAGGGCTTCTTTATGCCTTATTTAGTCTTATTTTTCATCCAGAAGCCTCATTTAATGCATCTTTTTGAGGATAATCCCCACATAAAAAAATATCCAATCATAATTCATGTCTTTTTAGGTTGTGTGGCCTAGATTTAGTGATCTAGGAATCATACACCACCTTGCATGTATGGGTCCCACCTAGGGTTTTGGACCCTAATCTATATTTTACATCATTTTAAGCATTTCTAAAAATGTGTCCCATAATTAATTCCTAATGGGACTCATATGCCACTTTTAGTGTATGAGTCCCGTGTGGCCCACAATCAAATTTAATTCAAATTCTTGGTAGGATTTTATTCTTGTAGATCTAATGTCAGATTGTAGTGTTGTGATTTTAGGAAATTTGACATAAACAACTACAAATACAAGGTTATTTCATTCATTTTTCTCCTAACAAAGAAATCAAGGGACCAAGCAAGTTGAATAAGCATCCTTTAGAAAATTTGAGTTCACAAGAGCATTCGAGTGTTTACAAGAGCATTCAAGAGTCTTTAAGAGCTAATTATCAAGTGTTTTAAAGCACTCATCAAGCATCAAGCATCATGTCAAAGTCATCTTGCACCATGTTTGTTTTTGAGCTAACAATTATGATGTAGGTTTTTTGTTGGACATTCGAAATACTAAGAGGGGGGTGAATCAATCTTCCATAAAACCATTCTAATAAAATCCATGTAACCATTATCACAATTGTAACTGAATCAACCAGAGATAACATAGAAATAAATCATTGCAACCACACACATGAACACAAGGATTTTTAATATGGAAAACCCAAAAAGGGAAAAACCACAGTGAGGGTTAACTCACAATATATTATATCTGGATATAATATATTACAGGGCTCACTTCCAAGACTCACTATCCTTGAAAGGTTCACAACTTGAATACAAAATATGGCTAATGACCAAGATACAAAGATAGCGGTTCACTGCCAAAAGTTTGAACTGACATAATACACCTTTAGTGTGCAAGGTTCAGTTCCAATGTAGCTCAGAATATGAAGTACTACCTCACATAGAAGTCTATCATCAAATCTTTTCTGATCCTTGACAGATAAAGAATTTAGGCTCAAATCTTCACATACCCATAAATCCTTTTCACATCTTTCTTCCACTTTTACACTTTCTCTCTTCAACAAATCTTACATATATACAAGTATATATTATTCATCAATTAGGTCAGCCTAATTAGATGAAACAAATTTAATCAAAAAACTCTTATCAACACCATTTATGATTTAAAACATTTTATCCACATAGTGCATTATACCAAGTCAACTAATATCCATAAAGCATAACTAGTCTCCTTAATGTATTACATACGTTAGGTCGACCAAGACTAGAACTTAATTCTCCAAACCAACATATAATCCTTAAAAAAAACACCTTCTGGATGTAAGATAACATCAATTTCTCATCATATCACCATCATAGTGACTACAAAAAAAAACACGTTACTAGAATTTTCTCCTTAATAAAATGTGGAGTGTCCTACACTGATATGCTGAGCAAGGAACAACAATAAAATACAAAGTTGAACTCTATCAAAGATAAATTTCTACTCACAACCAAAAAATTCTCAAGATCTATGATATAGCTACTTGAAGGGGACATGATAACATGATTAAGATATTAGAGTTATATCTTTTATTGCAGTGAATTTTGGACTCAAATACCAGTGCACTGAATCATCACAAAAGATTACTACCGATAGAGAACAACTTCTGGTAAACTAAGTAAACTTCCCATACTGTTGTCACCATGTTGACATCAATGACAACATCGGAACAACCATTACAAACCATATACATTTCATTCTCATGTTTCAAGGCTCCATATTTCCAACAATCTCCCCCTTTGCCATTGATGGCAACATGCATGTCAAAAACATTTTTCAATATACGACAACTGAATACCCCCTATCAAAATTGTTCTTCTAAAAAATGATTTTCCTCTACTTATCTATCTACTATCTCTTCCCCTTTGACATCAATGGAAAAGGATTGGGTCTTATATATATGTATATATGTATCAAGACTTGACCAAAAAAATATGAATACAAAAATAATTGTATCAACTCGAAGAAGAAGAACCTTTGAGACTCTCCAAGATGACCTTCCAAGAGACTTTTCCTTTTTCCCATGGTACTTTTGCACTTACAAGAGTCTTGTGTAATAGTTCATGATTATTTAAGGACCATATACCATCTACTAAAGTATTGGGACTAAGATTAATCTTTGATAAATCACCAATTCAATTAGGAGCACTAGAAATAGGAATGTGCCTGAGTTTAACTATGTCTTTGAGTTCGAAAAACTTCTTAATAACTTATGTTCTTTGGTCCTACATGGAAAATAATTCCTCCTAAAGCTGCATAATGTAGGACCACCTGTGGTTATCTTTATCTTCTACCAATCTGTATGTACCTACTTGAGTGTTCATTTGGGTTTCACTCTTCCTTATCTCATCTCTTATATTCAATATACTTCCAAACTAATTTAGGAAAAAAGAAAGTAATTCTTATGCCTCTTCCTCACAAAATTGTACACTCTCCAATTCCTCAATCACCCGACTATGTGAAAGGTATGTGCAGGATCATCATGGAAAAAATAGGCCCTTTAGTGGCGAAAAACTCAGAAAAATCAGAGTTAGGCAACTTGACATAAAAAATTGAATAAGTTATTTATATTATTTCAAAAATATTTAAGAATAGAATCTATAGAAAATTGAATGTAGTTTCTAAACTACTAGGTTTGTTTAAAAAAAAATCTATCTGGTGAAAATTTGAAATTTCAATAAAGTAGTACTTAAATTTCAGGGAAAAATAAGAAGTAGGTGTCTGTTTGGCCACCCGAACCAAAATAAAATGATAATATTTTTTTATAATATTTTAGATAGAAGTAGAGGACTCATTTACCAATGTGATGCATATATTTTTGTAATTTTTTCCAAATAAATAATTAATTATGAATTTTTTATTACAAATTTTAAAAAATATAAAAACTTGTATGTCTGACCACCTTAACTTGGTCAAGAATTCATGAAATTCAACTTTTCTTCTTTTAATCCTATAGTATATGAAGCATGTTTTGGATTCAAAAAATGTGATACTGTTTGAAAGCTATAGATGTTTTTCAATCAACCTATCAATCAGGACTTTAGTCATAATTCAAATAGAAAATGAATAATAAATATTTATTAAATTCAAAGTAAAATATAATTTATATTGGTGGAAACCTGAGAATCTCCTTTGACCAATTTTGGGTGAAAAAAAAATCGTCAGCCACATACCCATCATATTGCCACTTTTTGGCCCATCATGATCCTGCACATACCCTTAATTTACACATTTATTCTTGATGTCTTCTAGATTTTCATTAACAGACCTGATCCCATCATGTACTTCCAGTTCGAAGATATGGACCTTTAGGGAATTAATTATATTTCTGAGATTCTCCACAACAGAAATAGATGAATCAAAATTAGCACCAAGAATAACCTTTTTACAATTCTTCCAAAGATCCTTGAATGTTTATTTTTTCATACTCATGTTGAACTCTTTCTGACTCACTTCCTTCGTAAACTTCTTGTTTGACAACACTCTTTCTCTTTTTCTCTGTTCTGGCTGCACTACTAGATGAACCTTCTACATTGGGATTATTAGGGCTCTCCAAAAGAATGTTTGCATAATAATCAATTTTAGCATCTAACACTTCATAATCTAACATAGATATCCACACCAACATTTATTCCACTACTTCCATATGACAAAAATCTGTAGACACAAGGAAATTGATATTTGTGGAGTACCTTTTAGTAACACTTACTAGACTCCTTGACCTTCTATTCATCTTCATTTGAAATGTTATAAAGAATGCAGCAAGAGTAGTCTCTTGAGCATCTGAATTACCAAGATGTATAATGAAGTTCATGATTTGATGGGCAATAGGCTCTATATTTGACCATTCTATTCTTCCTATTACCGATAATTCTTTCAAGAATTAAAAGAGTAGGTAGACAATCAAATTACCAAACTAGAATATATTATTCTTACTCTTCATGATTTCCTTTAAGTTCTTCAAGATATGTATTTGAATTAATTCACATAGGTCATAATCAATGCCACTTTTAACCATATCAACAGCAATATGTACAACAATAGTAGAAACTATGAGGTCATTGCTAGGTAGGGAAACTTTGTGATCAAAAACCATTGCAACATACCAAATGATTGGATCCATAATTGATCTCAAATCTATCTCTTTCCCTTCAGGGGTCACACTAGTTACCTCAATTATCTCTTGCTCATTCATAGCCTTCCATTTGGGAACTAGTCCGAAGGAACACAAACTAGTTACATCTTTGATTGCTTCTTTGGTAATCAAATGTGTTTCATCAATCCAAAATGATTCATCATGAATTCTTCTCAAGAAAATTTGAATATTCTTCCTGTTGAACTCAAATGAGGGGGCTTTCCACCAAACATCAAACTTCTTCTCAACTAACACTTTGTAGGCATCATGGTTTTCTTCCAATTCATTCTTCCATAGAATGCTTAATTTACTCTATATTACAATAGATGAATGCATGGATATCTTCTATGGAAAACACTCTAGGAGGGATGCAAGAGAATGCACCAACTGACTCTTTTGAAATATTCTTTAAATATTTCCACAAATTGACTTGCACTTTATCTGAACTTTTCACAACCTTTGAATTATCCATACCAATAAAAATGAAAGATTGTGCAAAAAAGATGTAGACACCTAAAAATTATCATTAAGTATGTGGATTAATTAAAACCCTTTCATCATCCTTGATAATTAAATAATCTTAATAATTTAATTATTATCTAACATTGCAAAGTCTTCTATTAATTAAATAATCTAAATTATTTAATTAATTCATTTTTTCTATCCTTATATCTTTTCTTTTGATTAATTAAATAAATTATTATTTATTTAATCACATCATTAATATCTTTGACCTCTATAATTAAATAAATCTATATTTATTTAATTATCTATCATTTTCTACTATAATTAAATAATTATGACAATAATTTAATTATTCATTTTAGCCTCTTCTAATACATATTAATTAAATTTTTATTTAATTAAATGACTTGCCTTTTTGTTCACCTTTATGAATTAAATTTTTAATTAATAAAAAATATAACTCACTTTTTTCTCTTGGAATGAGATAATGTTCCCATTATTTCAAAAGGAAATTTCTCTCTTCGAACTACTTGATTTTATCGAAAAATCATTCAGTTTCCTCTTTATCCTTCACTTTTGATCTTATCCTGTCCCATCTTGATTAATTATAGTCATTGATCAAAATAAAAATCTTCTAATCTTGTTCATCCATTTTCCACCCGTCTCTCCATAAATTCCATCCTCATTTATCATTTTGATCTTCTAGAATTTGAATAGGCTATTGTGTTGTTGAGATAATTAGATTCTTCGATATTTTGTTGTCTTAGTCATAGGCTAGATAAGTGCATAAAGAATTATAATTTTGAGAGCATTTCATATCTTTGTAGCAAAATGGAGTAGAGCAATAGAGGTCAATCAATGGAGGCTTGAAGACTAGGTGACTTTGTTTCATGTTTTTATGTTTCTTGCTTTCTTTGTTCTCTATTGTTGATTGGGGTTTTATGTTTCTTGCTTTCTTTGTTCTTTATTGTTGATAGGGGTTTTGTTTATTATGTTATTTATAATTAATCTAAAAATTCTACCTTGATCACATATGGTGAACCTGACGTGAACTATAGGAAAAATTACAGGTAGTGAATAAGAAAAAATATGCAAGTTTTATGTCACGAAAGAAAAAAATATTTAGATTTTAATTAGATTTTAATTTAGATATATTTTTAATCTAGATTTTAAATTAGATTTTAAATTATATTTTTAAATTAGATCTTTAAGTTAGATTTAAATTAGATTTTTAATCTAGATTTAAATTAGATTTAAATTTAGATTTAAATTATATTTTTAATCTAGATTTAAATTTAGATTTAAATTATATTTTTAATTTAGATTTGGCCTTTATTCTTAATTTAGATCTAATATTTTTCTTTAAATTTAGATTTTGCATTTAGCTTTTAGATTTAAATTTCTAATTTAGTTTATATTTTATTTTTTTCTTAATTTAGTTTAGATTTTAACTTCTAATTTAGTTTAGATTTTTAGTTTCTAATGTAATTTAGATTCAAGAACTCCTAATTTGATTGATTTAAGTTTCTAATTTAGATTTAGCTTTTTAACTGAAATTTAGTTTCTAATTTAGACTTAATTTAAAATTGAGATTTAGTTTCATTTAGAATTGATTTAGATTAGATTTAATTTAATTTAATTTAGACTAATTCTAATTTAGATTAGTTTTTAATTTAGATTAATTATAATTCAGATTAGTTTTTAATTTAGATTAATTCTAATTTAGATTACTTCTTACTTTAGATTAACTTCTAATTTAGATTTACATATAATTTAGATTAACTTTTAATTTAGATTAACTTTTAATTATAGATTAAATTTTAATTTAGACTAGCTTTTAATTTTAGATTAGTTTTTAATCTATATTAAGTTTCTTAATTTAATGTATTTTTCTTTCATAGTTTAATTGTTGTCTCGGGGGCTAATCATTGATTTTCTCTTTTACAGGTTTGCATGTAGAGATTTGAAAAGCTGAAAACATAAACACACGTTTGATAAGATTTGAAATCAAAACTACTAACTGGTTTAGTGTAGGACGTGGTCAAAGGAATGGTAACAAGAGTTTTTTGGGAAAAATATTTGTGTGTTTCTCTGTTAAAAAAAAAAATCTTTGTAAGGAAAAATATAATATTGATCCAGAAGTTAGTTGAAAGAAGGAATTGGTGAAGGCACTACAGAGGAAGTCTATTTTCAAAAGAGGAAGAAGGAATAACGTGCTTGGATTTGACATCAAATGAAGGACTCTAGGTTCTTTTTGAATTATTAATTCTTTTGGTTTTTTTATAGTGTTGCAAGTGAAATGAAAATCATGTTTGTCATGCTTGAAATTGATAATTATGTTTAAAAGAAGATTTTTTGTTGGAAATTTGTTTGTGTCCAACTTTTAAATCTTTAATAGAAAACTATTGAGAAACCCTCTGATCTTTCTTCAATAAAACTAGTTATGAAATTTTTTATTAGAAAGAAAACAAATTTATTATGGGAATTAAAATTGTATGCCTAGATTTGTGTTTTGTCTAAAAGAAAATCATACTGTTGTTTTTCTTTATTTCTCTTTAAATATACTTAGGTATATATATATATATATATATATAAGTTTGTGTAAAACCACATATATATCCTGTTCTTTTCAAAACAAATTTTTGTATGAAATTCAGAGAAGGTCTGTTCCTTTTTCTGTGTTATTTTATCAAAAGATTGTTTGTTTTTAACAAAAAAAAATTATTGGGGAGGGGGTCAGCAACCATATCCCCCCCCATGCTGCAGCCTACCAATGTTGCGCACAAGTCCTTTGTTATACACAACCTTGGGGAGCCGCACCTCCCCTATGGGGAGGTTCGCAATGTCCGTGTAGGAATATTTTTTATTAAAATTTAAATTTTATTAAATATATTGATTTATAAAATTTATTTTTTATTTAATTTTGTTTTATTATATATATAATATATATATATATATATATATATATATATATATATATATATAATATGTTGAGATTTGTGGGGATTATATAATCAAATTGGTTTATATATATATATATATATATATATATATATATATATATATATATATATATATATATATATATATATATATATATATATATATATATATATATATATATATGAGTATGTACTGGATGAAAAGATATACAAATATTTTGAATGTTAGTTTCAATGTTCGGTTTCGTGTTGTATTGGACAAATTCAAAATGAATAACTTATAAATCAAATTGAGTGATTTTTGGAAAATTAAGTAAATTGGGAAAGTTGTTCTTTTAATTTTCATGGTTGAAATGATGTTTTGAGTTAATTTATAATGTGATTGTGAATATATTAAAATTGCATTCTTTTACATAGTCATATGGTTGAATAAATGTTTAATTCTTTTATTTTCTTTATGCTCTTCATGGTTTCACTTAATAGGGTTATGTCATGTGGGAAAAACCCTTAAGCTAGTTTATCCTTCTAGAGAAGCTTAAGTTGTTGTTTAAGACTTCCAGAGGCATGGGAAATGGTGGTTTCTCATATGGTTTTAATTTCATGCTTGATCCCATTTAACGTTCACTATGATTTTAAGTTTACACATGGGTTGTACCTATTTTTATGGGTGTATGTTATGTGACTATTGGAGAGATGGTTTTGCCTCACAGATGTTCCATTTGTGGTTCAGTGTTCTTGTTGGTACAACCCCTTGGTATTGGATTTCATGTTTTGGGTTTCTAGGGAGAGTGGTTCTACATGGGCAACGACACAAAAAGGGGCTATTAGGATAACCCATGTTAGAGTTAGAGTAATAAGTGATAACCTAATTAATTAATTAGGGTGTGGGTAGTAAAACATTAACAAGATAATTATGGATGCCCCGTCTACATGTTAGGGATTTCACAGAGTAAAGGTTGGCTGAGAAGGCCGTGGTTGGAAAGATCATTGCCTCATCTCCATGAGAGGTTAATGGTTTCGCACGAGTCACTCTATGGGGCCGACACCTAGAGAGGTTGTTAGGATAACCATAGATGGGGGCTGATGCCTAGAGAAAGGTAGTCAGGATAACCCATGTAGGACTGTGCAATGACACTCTCCTCTAACATCCCCCTTGAGTTTTTTTAATTGCTAACCTTTAGAAGTGGTCTATTGATGATATGTTTTGGTGATTTATTGTTGTTGTGCTTTAGAAGTGGTCTTTTGATATTATGTTTTTTTGTGTGTTCTTTTACTTCTCATGTTTGGATTTTAGTCTTGTATTATTGTTTGGATGTGCTTTGTCGGGGATCCTTCCTTATTTACTCCTAGCACGGGGGTGGTTGGGCGGAATGTGCTATGCACCCCATTGGGTCCCCTATTACGCAGTTGTGCCATTTAGTGCAGAGTTTGTAGATGTAGCTTGATCTAGAGTTCTTATGTCACATGATGTATACTTGTACCCCAGATGTATTATATGTATTGATGTTTCAATCCCACATGTGTTGTGAAGATTTATGATGAAATTTTCTATATGTATTCTATGAGAAATATTAGAAGACTAATGTAATGTATATTCACACCATGTAAATCATCCTTGTACTATAATTGTCTATACTATTAATGTTATGTTATATCTGTGGAAACATGTACTTTATATTTCCATTTTTAATTTATTGTAATTTGCATCTATGATTTTATATGGATTATTCCTACTTTGGTTATTGTTATTGAATGTGTAAATGAAGATATGTGAATGAATGGATTACGCTATTGGAAATTTATTGTTACATCTATTAAGTTTATTACAGGATAGTTTAGGTAATGTCACCTCGTGTACCCCAAGGGACTTCAGTGTGTAACTTGAAAACATTAGTTATGTTAGAAAACTTAAAGTACATTATGTATGTTAAAAAAAAAAAAAGTGTTTTAGTTGTTCCTTTAGGGTTTGCGCGACGATGCATTGCAGCTTGGTATCAGTGCCAAGGTTGCTAACGTTGGGTTCTCTATGTAGTTTGTATTTGTTAGGCAACCTTTGCGTTAACTCTTGATCTCACATACCCCTAATTGATTTGTAGGATCATGCCTCGGGGTAGATGTCATGGCCGAGGAAGAGGCCGAGGTGGTGGTGATGGGGCCAACTGCCAAAATCCATCACCTCTGAGTTTCGATGGTTCAAAGCGTGAGGAACGAAAGAGCTCCCAAAACAATCTAGCAAGTGGTGGTCAGAACCCGAAAAAACCAGGTTTAGATGGATAGTTGTAGCAAATACTCAAGGAGATATTGGGTCATTTAGGCCCTAGGAAAGTGGAAGAACAAAGTTTGGAAAGGGAAAGAGAGAGGTCACCTAGACATGGGGAAATAATAGCTGATCAGGATGCAATAGTGGTGGGTCACATAAGAGACCTGTTGAGAGCACGACCTCCCACATTTGATGGTTTTGGTGGGGGTCTTGAAGCAGAGACATGGTTGATTGACCTGGACAGATGTTTTTCTATGCATCCCTATGGTAGAAAATACCAAGGCTAGGTGTGCCATCATGCACCTTAGAGGCTTCGCATCCACTACGTGGTGACTAGAGGAAAAAAAATTACATATTGATATCAACATGGTGACTTGGGAATTGTTTATGGAGAGGTTCAGGGCCCGTTTCCTTTTTGATCACTGGAGGTAGCATAGAGCAGATGAATTCCATGAGTTAAGGAAGATGACAATGTCCGTGGAGCAATATGAGTGTCATTTTTATGAGCTCAAATAGTATGCAGGGATTGGTAATGATGAGGCAATGTTGGTGCAACACTTTGTTAGGGGCTTAAGCACCCGAATCAGTGGTGGAGTTAGAGTCTTCGAGCCAAAGACAATCAAAGTAGCTATTGAGAAGGATCATTTGGTAGAAGAAAGTTTGGCAATGGCATTGGGAGGTCACACAGGAGTTCAGATCGGTAGTGCCCCGACATCAGGTTTTGGTTCTAGAGGTGGTCAGCCTCAAGCTACAGGGTCTTCGAAGAATTTTTGGGCACCCTCTAAGGGTGTTCCACAACAACATCAACAGTCAAAACCCAAACAAAACAAATCACAGTCTTAGCAAGGAGATAGATCTCAGAGCAGAAAGAACCGAAGCTAGCAGCGAATTAGACAAGATCATTTTGTGCAACATGTACAGAGCACACAGTTGGCACCTTCTAGAGGTAGTTTTCAGTAGTTGAGTGTACCGTCTAGTGTTAGAGGTTTTGGACGAGGCACAATTTGTTTCTCTTGTGGGAAATAGGGACATATTGCTAGAAAATGTCCATAAAGGAGCACTACAGGATTTAGTCAGAGACTAGTTGCTTCTGAGCTGACAGTGGGTGATGTGGGTAGAGCACATCGGGTATTTGGGATAGTGGACAATCATCAAATAGAGCATCAAGGCACTATAATTAAGACATCAGGTGTGTTGCATGGTACTAGTATTTCAATTTTGTTTGATTCTAGAGCATCTGATTCATTCATTTCCTCTTCAGTAGTAGAGCATTGTAGATTGGTGGTAGCAATTCAAGGCAATAAGTGGTAGGTAGAATTGGCCTCTGGGGCTAAGGTAGCGGTTGAGTCTCTAGTATAGGGTTGTATTTTTCAAATTGGGTAACTCATGACTATGGTGGATCTTTGAATCCTACCTCTTGGTTCATATGATGTGGTTTTAGGTATGGATTGGTTGAGTGCCCACCATGGCATAATTGATTGTCAATTCAAGGTTGTGTGTTGTGTTGATGATGCGGGTAATGAGGTTGAGATCACTGGTGTTCAAAGACCTATCTCACTATGTTTGATCTCAACCATGCAATTAAAAAGGTGCTTTAGATAGGGTTTTCAGTTATTTGCCATGTCTATTAATGACTTGGACTTGGAAGAGAGTCAGGGGATTTCATTGGATGACTACCCTCTTCTTAAGGGATATTCTGATGTTTTTCCAAGTGAAATTATAGGGATGCCACCAAAGCGTGACATTGAATTTAGAATCGACCTTGTCCCTAGAGTTGAGCCTATATCTCGGTTTCCATATTGGATGACAACACAACAATTGCAGGACCTTCGTTTGTAGTTGGAGAAACTTCTAGAAAAAGGATTCATCCGTCCTAGTGTTTCCCCTTGGGGAGCATCAGTTATATTTGTGAAAAAGAAGGATGATTCACTTAGATTGTGTATTTATTACAGACAGCTTAACAAGGTTACGATCAACAATCGGTATCCTTTACTGAGAATTGATGACTTGTTCGATCAAATAAAAGGAGCTCAAGTTTTCTCCAAGATTGATCTTAAATCTGGTTATCATCAGTTGTGTATAGTCGATTCTGATATACATAAAACTACATTTCGCACTTGATATGGGCATTATGAGTTCACTATTATGTTGTTCGGGTTAATGAATGCACCATCAGTTTTTATGTGCCTAATTAATAGAGTGATATGAACCTACTTGGACAAGTTTGTACTTCTATTTCTTGATAACATCCTAGTTTACTCTAAATCAATGGAGGAGCGTGAGGAACATCTGAGGCAGGTATTACAATGCTTGAGGGACAATCGGTTGTTTGCCAATTTGGATAAGTGTGAGTTCTACAAAATAGAAGTGAAATATTTGGGGTACGTCATCTCAGGTGCAGGTATTGCAGTGGATCCATCAAAGATCTAGGCTATTGTTGATTGGCCGACACCCAAGAATGTGCCAGAGATTCATAGTTTCATGGGGTTAGTAGGCTATTATCGACAATTTGTATAGGGATTTTCAAGGATCGTGCATCCCATTACTTCTCTTCAGAGGAAAGGGAAGAAGTTCATTTGGTTTGATCAGTGCGAAACAACATTTGAGACCCTTAAGGATAGGTTGACTAGTGCACCAATATTGGAAGTTCCTAATCCTACTGGGGATTTTGTGGTGTGCACAGATGCTTCCTTGGAAGGTTTAGGAGCCATCTTGATGCAATAAGGTCATGTAATTGCTTATGAATCCTACAAGCTCAAGGATCATGAGCTAAATTACCCCACGCATGACTTAGAGTTAGCCACAGTGGTTCATGCCCTTGTTAGATGGAGACATTTCCTATTGGGTCATAAGTTTGAGCTTCACAGAGATCATCACAGTTTGCAATACATTTTGTCGTAGCCAAACCTGAATGCCAGGAAGAGAAGGTGGATGGAATTTCTCTATGAATATGACTTTGAGGTCAAGTATGTTCAAGGAAAGGAAAATGTAGTGGTAGATGCTTTGATTCGGCAGAGACATGAGATTTTTGTAGTGGCTCTTGAGGTAGATTTGAGGAGTAAGGTCCTCACAACACTTCCCACAGATAGCTGGTATTAGGAAGTGAAGTTAGAAATTGAATTAGGTAGAACCTTGGAAGGAAAGTTTGTAGGGTATTCACTGGAGTCTGATGGTCTTCTGAGGTATTTGGGTCGTATGTACGTGTCTTCTGCTAAGGATCTTCAAGCTCTAATTATGACTGGAGCACATTTATCTCCCTACTATGCTCACTCGAGAGTTAAGAAGATGTATGTAGATCTTTGTGCACTATACTTTTGGGCTGGCATGAAGAGGGATATTATAGATTTGGTGGCTAGATGTTTGGAATGTCAAAGGGTCAAGGAAAAACACCAGCATCTCGTAGGTCTTTTATAGCCGCATCTCATTCTAGAATGGAAGTGGGACATAATTTTAGTGGACTTTATTATGGGATTGCCTATGAATTTTTGATGACATGATGCTATCATGGTCACAGTTGACATATTAACCAAGGTGGCACACTTCTCCCCCATCTGATCATCTTACATTGTTTCTTCAGTAGCTAGAATCTTCATGGAAGATATTGTTCATCTACATGGTATTCCACGGATAATTATTTCTGACAGAGATCCAGTATTTACATCTGCATTATGGACATCATTACAGCATGCCTTAGGAACTCAACTGAATTTTAGTTCTTCCTACCATCCTGAAATAGATGGTCAGAAAGAGAGAGTTAATTAGGTTCTTGAGGACATGCTTTGTATGTACATGATGGATCAAGAATTATGTTGGGAAGATTATTTGCATCTGGTGGAGTTTTCCTACAACAATGGATATCATAGCTCGCTTGGTATGGCTCCCTTTCAGGTGCTACATGGTCTTCCCTACAGGACCCCATTAAGTTGGCACCGTCTTGAGGATAGAGTTCTCTTAGGTCCTAAAATGCTTCAGGACATGGAGAAGCAAGTAGCTTGCATCAAAGAGCATCTTGTGGTCGCACAGGATAGATAGAAGAAATATGTTGATGCACATAGATTTGATCGTCAGTTCTCTATTGGTGATCGAGTCTTTCTGAGAGTGTTATCGTGAAAGAACCCAATTCCTTATGGAAAGGGTTCCAAGCTCGTGCATCAATTTGTTGGACCATTTGAAGTTCTAGAGAGGATTGGCCCCATTGCTTATCGCCTAGCATTGTTTCCCAGTCTATCATGGAATCACGATGTTTTTCATGTTTTAGTTCTTAGGCCATATTATCCATATGTTACTCGCATACTTGATTGGAATTCTCTTCACATTGAGGATAGGAAGCTAACACTCAAACTCGTGGCCGTGCTACAACATCAGAGACTCACCCTCAAGGGAAGAGATATTGAACAGGTGTGTGTTCAGTGGGACCCAAATGATGAGGCTTCGATGACATGGGAGGATGCATCCCATATTAGAGAGGCTTACCCATATTTATTAAGTGGCTTCCAAGAGTAAGCCATGTTCTAGGGGGGAGGATGTAATACCCCTCGTGTTGCTAATACTCTTTGATACTTTTATGTGTTAGTTTTGTACTTGGTTTGTGATGGTGATTAGTTCACCGGATTGGTTGTGTGTGGATTCATAGCTTGGTTGGTTTGTTGCACTTGACATTACTTATGATGTTTGATGATACATTATGTGGTGATTATATTATTTGGTTATGCTATGGTTTTCTTTAATAATAGATGTGGTGATGTTGTGATTCTATGTTGCTATGTTTTTTGATGTGTTTTCTAATGAGTCTTGGTGAAAGGACAGAGTGGCATCACTCTCTCGTGAGTGCCCTGCTACCCTGCGATTACCTTTCATGGTGTGTCTATAATGGAGATTTACATGCTACTTGATGTTTGTTTCTATGAAAGATGCAGGTACTAGACATCGACTCCACCTGCTTGACAGGTTTGAGTGTGTCCCATAAACCCAACAGGTATGATGTTGAAAAGGGAGTTGATAAGGAAGTGTCCCCGTCCCAAGTCTATCACCTCGTTGTGAGTCTTACAGTGTCGTGGTCTTGACCTTGTCTTTGTTTCAGTATTGGTTGTTGTTGATTATTTATTTTATTTGTGGATAGTTTTTATTTAATTTATCTTTATTTTATATGGGATTAATTAATGTTATTTTGTTGATATGATTAATTGTAGGTAATTGTAATTCAGTTAAATGTTGGATTTAAATATTGTAAATTAAAAGTTATTTGATTAATTAAAAGGTATAAATTAATTAATTTAAATAAATAATGCTTTATGATAATTGTAAATTATCTTTTTCAAAATATTAATATTATAAAATCTAATGATAATATCATGTGAGGATAAATGTGCAAATAAATGAAATTTTAATTAATTTGTGGTATAAATGTGAGCTTTTAAAGCAAGAAAAAGGAACCAATGGATGTTGTGGCTTTTTTTTGGAAAAGGAAGAGCTTTATTTATTTTTTCTTTATTTTTATTATTGGAGAAGGAGGAGGTTTTATCTTCACAGGAATGGTTTTCATTTCTGGGAAGAAGAAGTAACAAGAGTTTTTTGGGAAAAATATTTGTGTGCTTCTCTATTCAAAAAAATTATTCTTTGTAAGGAAAAATATAATATTGATCCACAAGTTAGCTGAAAGAAGGAATGTGTGAAGGAACTAGCTGAAAGAAGGAATTGGTGAAGGAAATGTAGAGGAAGTCCATTTTCAAAAGAGGAAGAAGGGTTTTCGTGCTTGGATTCGACATCAAATGAAGGACTCCAGGTTCTTTTTGAATTATTAATTCTTTTGTTTTTTTGATAATGATATAAGGGAAATGAAAATCATGTCTGCCATGCTTGAAATTGATAATTATGTTTAAAAGAAGATTCTATTGTTGGAATTTTTTTTGTGTCAAACTTTTAAATATTCAATAGAAAACTATAGAGAAACCCTCTGATCTTTCTTCAATAAAACTAGTTATGAAATTTTTGATTAGAAAAGAAAACAAATTTATTATGGGAATTAAAATTGTATGCCCAAATTTGTGTTTTGTTTGAAAGAAAATCAGACTATTGTTTTTCTTTATTTGTCTTTAAATATACTTATGTATATATATATATATATATAAGTTTGTGAAAAATGCATATATATCCTATTCTTTTCAAAACAAGTTTCTGTATGAAGTTGCAGAAGCCCTGTTCCTTTTTCTATGTTATTTTATTAGAAGATTGTTTGTTTTTAACAAAAATATATATATATAAATTAAAATTAAAAAAAAAATTATTGGGGAGGGGGTCGACAACTGTCGTACCCCCCATGTGGCGTAGCCTACCAATGTTGCGCACATCAGTCCAAGGACTGTTGTGCAACATTCCTTTGGACTGTTGTATGTAGCCTTGGGGGACCATGACCTCCCCTATGGGGAGGTTTGTAGCCTCCCTGTAGGTTGCATATTTTTTTATATAAAATTTAAATTTAAATTTTTAAATTTGTTTTTATTTAATTTGTTTTATATTAATATATATTTATTTTATATATATATATATATATATATGTATATATGTATGTATATATATAAATATATATATGTATATATTTATGTATATATATATATATATATGTATATATATATATAAATATATATATATATATATATGTATATATGTATGTATATATATAGATATATATAAATATATAATATATTCATATTTGTGGGGAATTATATAATCAAGTGGTTTATATATTTAAATATATTTATATATATTTATATGTATATATACTAAGCAATATGTATATATATGTGTGTGTGTATATATATATGTGTATATATATACGTATATGTATACATGAGTATGTACTGAATGAAAATATATAAAAATATTTTGAATGTTAGTTTCAATGTTTGGTTTTGTGCTATATGGCACAAATTCAAAATGAATAACTTATAAATCAAATTGAGTGGTTTTTGGCAAATTAAGTAAATTGGGAAAGTTCTTTTAATTTCCATGGTTGAAATCATGTTCTGAGTTAATTTATAATGTGATTGTGAATATATTAAAATTGCATTCTTTTACATAATCTTATGGTTGAATAGCTATTTAATTCTTTGGTTTTCTTTATGCTCTTCATGGTTTCACTTAATTAGGTTATGTCATGTGTGAAAAACCCTTAAGTTAGTTTATCCTTATATAGAAGCTTAAGTTGTTGTTTAAGACTTCTAGAGGCATGGGAAATGGTGGTTTTTCATATGGTTTTAATTTGATGCTTGATGCCATTTAACGTTAACTATGATTTTAAGTTTACACTTGGGTTGTACCTATTTTTATGGGTGTATTTTATGTGACTATTGGCGAGATGGTTTTTCCTCGTGGATCTTCCATCTTTGATCTAGTGTTCTTGTTGGTACAACCACTTGGTATTGGATTTCATGTTTTGGGTTTCTAGGGAGAGTGGCTCTACGTGGGCGTCGGTGCACAAAGGGGTTGTCAGGATAACCCATGTTAGAGTTAGAGTACTTAATAAGTGATAACCTAATTAATTAAGTAGGGGGTG
This sequence comes from Sequoia sempervirens, assembly GCA_007258455.2. Taxonomy (NCBI): domain Eukaryota; kingdom Viridiplantae; phylum Streptophyta; class Pinopsida; order Cupressales; family Cupressaceae; genus Sequoia; species Sequoia sempervirens. Next base: position 821,965,870 of record VDFB02281492.1, read on the forward strand.
GGTAGTAGAACATTAACAAGATAATTATGGATTCCTTGTCCACTTGTTAGGGCTTTCACAAACTAAAGGTGGGCTGAGAAGGTCGTGGTTGGCAAGATCATTGCCTTGTCTCCACAAGAGGTTAACGGTTTCGAACGAGTCACCCTATGGGGCCGACACCTAGAGAGTTTGTCAGGATAACCATAGATGAACGTCAGTGCCTTGAGAAAGGCAGTCAAGATAGCCCATGTAGGACTGTGTGATGACACTCTCCTCTAACATCCCCATTGAGTTTTTTTTATTGCTAACCTATGGAAATGGTCTATTGATGATATGTTTTGGTGATTTATTGTTGTTATGTTTTGGAAGCAGTCTTTTGATATTATGTTTATCTTGTGTGTTCTTTTACTTTTCATGTTTGGAGTTTAGTCTTGTATTACTGTTTGGATGTGCTTGGTTGGGGATCCTTCCTTATTTACTCCTAGCACAGGGGTGGTCGGGTGGAACGTTCTACACACCCTTTTAGGTCCCCTATTACGCAGTTGTTCCATTCAGTGCAGAGTTTGCAAATGTAGCTTGATCCAAAGTTCTTATGTTACCTAATGTATACTTGTACCCCAGATGTATTATATGTATTGTTGTTTCACTCCCATGTTTGTTGGGAAGATTTATGATGTAATTTTGTATATGTATTCTATGAGAAGTATTAGAAGACTGATGTAATGTATATTCACACCATGTAATTCATCCTTGTACTATAATTGTATATACTATTAATGTTATGTTGTATCTATGGAAATATGTACTTTATATTTCCATGTTTAATTTATTGTAATTTTCATGTATGGTTTTATATGGATTATTCCTATCACTTTGGTTATTGTTTATGAATGTGTAAATGAAGATATGTGAATGAATCGATTACGCTACTGGAAATTTAATGTTACATCTATTAACTTTATTATGAGATAGTTTAGGTAATGTCACCTCGTGTACCCTAATGGACTTAGGTGTGTAACTTGAAAACAATAGTTATGTTAGAAAACTTAAAGTACATTCTTTATGTTTTAAAAAAAAATTGTTGCGTTTTAGTTGTTCCTTTGGGGTTTGCGCGATGGGGCATTACATGATTTGAAACTGAGTGTATTCATTTTATTAGATCACATTTTTCAATTGGTGCTTGAAAGGAACAACTGTCTTCTCTCATTTAGATTTAATTAGAAGGTTAAAGGACATTGCTTGATTGTGCTTGAAGGTGGTAGGTGATTATGCTCTCACCTTGTGTAAACTAGATGATCAGAAAGTCAGACCCATCTATTTTATGTTTTGAACCTCAGAGGGGCTTGTGTTTAAAGAGGGAATGACTCCAACCATTTTTTCACTTGGGCCGGTATATAAAAGCATGAGTCTAAATTTTCAAGTCCTCACGGTATGTAGGCCTTAGCCGTGTAGTGCCATTCAAAAATGGGTATCAAACTTTTCTTGTAAAAGGTGTAAGAGCCCCTAGTAGATTGGTTAAAGCTTGAAGTGGCTTGATATACGCTAGTGAGGTGTTGTGCCCCTGAGTATTTACTAGAACCTTTTTGTTTAGTGGCCAAAATCTCATCTATTTTCTAATGCAACAATGGTTGTTGCGAAGGAATCCTCATTCTTGCAGTTCTTAGTAGAGGTCATCAACCCACCATGGGAGATTTATGGTGGTTGGAAGCTTGGTTGACATGAGAAGGGACTGGACTGTAAGGGGGAGCCCATGTGGCCAAGCTTTTGGATTTATCTGCTAAGAATAAGTGTGCTTGGGGAAACCCATGTGGAATCTAGCAAACATTGTCCTTTCCAACCTCAAGATCTGTGCTTGTATTGCTAAAATCAAACAACATTCATGATTGAAAAAAAACTCAATTTTTTTTTTGTCTATTGTGCCTTATGTGTGTGTATTCAAAAAATTGTCAAAACAAATCAAACATCACATTTTTCCAAACAAGGTATTTAAACCAAGGATTTTCTCACTTCATTTCCCATCATTCCATCACATTCATTTAGCTTAGTTGCATAACTTAAATGAATCTTAGGTTGCATACACCTTTTTGAAAACTTTGGAATAGGAAAACTTACCATATCTTGTCATAAGACCATTGCTACAAAGAAAAATTATCATCAACCTTATCACTTTTCACATTAGTCCTTGTCATTTCGGTGTAACCTTTAAACTCACCAGTCTAGTTTAAGTCTTACCTTGTCAAACTTGTCACTTTTCATCCACTCTCCTTGAGGTTATTGATAATTTCATTTGGAAATATTGGACTATCTTAGGTTGGCTAATAACTCCTTCCTCAATTTTCACAACAAAGGTGCATAGTTCATACCATAGTAATCTCAATTGCATATAATTTTTTTTTAACACTTTGCATTAGAATCATCACCCTTTTAGACTCGGTCATACTTTAGATTATAGTGACATTATCATTACCTCATTTAGAAATTCTCAAAATACCAAAAATACCAAGATATATATATATAGTTGCATTGCATTTAGGCATACATTATTCCAAAAAACCAAAAACATAGTTTTAGTCTCATAACATCCACTTTCTCTTTGCAAATCCTTTCATGGTTGAAACTAGATCACAAAGAAGATGAAAAGACATGGCTTCCCCATGGAAAAATGAATTTGTTAACCCATTTGCAAACTCATCAAATGGGACACCTAGACCTTACCAATCCCTATTTGAGAAATTTGTCACTAGAGACCAAAATGGAAACATTATGATAGAAGAACTAGAAGCTGCTACCCAAGATCCCGAGTTTTCCTCTTTTGTGGATGAATTCTTGGCACAAGACCCTCAAAGTTACCTAGCTAAACTATTGACAAAAGGTGCCACATTACCACCCATTTTTTATGTCAATACATTAAGAGCATCATCCACATCCATCAACCAAAATCAAGGAAACAATAAAATTGTCTCTAGTAGCTATATCCCAGAAGTTAACACATCAATACCATTAGGAGGAGGCACACAAGATGCAACAATGATTCACACCACCTTATTTGGCACACAAGGAATTACATAAGGCACAACACAAGGGATGACCTTTAACGCAACACAACCAATGATACATTCCTTAACACATTCCATGTCACAATCCCTTGGTTCCACACTTAATCCATTCAATACAAACACTATATCTTCAAATCCATTTGGAACATCAAGTGCCACATACACTATATCTTCAAATCCATTTGGAGCATCAAGTGCCACAAACACCACATCATCAAAATCATTTGGAACAACTAAGGCCTTGAACACCACGTTATCAAATCTTTTTGGTACAAATAAAAGGACTAGACTTCATATCCATGGAACAAACATAAACACCAATATGTCACAAGGTCCTAACATAAGTGTTCCTCAAACAACTCCTCAAGGATATTTTCAATTCAACACTCAACATCCATAGGGTCCAAATACTTCTAATATTTTTCATACACAATCCAATACTTACATCCCAACTCAAACTTTCACATCACAAATTACAACTCATACCACACACATTCCTCAAATCCAAATTCCAAACACAACTCAAACATTCACACCTCATGTCAATGCCAACATACCATCCCTTCAACACATTGGATTGTAAAGTACAAACATTGGGCCTTACCAAAATATAGTTGCAAACACTATAGATACAACACTCACACCATATGATGTCCTATCCAATCAAATTTTGGCCTTGAAAAATCAAATTGGAAACATGACATTATCAAATAATAAAACTTACTTTATCCAAGAGTTATGTCCTTACCCATTTGATAGGACATTATACATGCCTCCTTTTCCTCCAAATTATGTCATGCCAACTTTACCCAAATATAAAGGAAGAGGAAACCCCATTGAACATGTGTGAGAATTTCATACGACCTTGATCAAAGTTTCCTAAAAAAAAACATATTTGATGAGACTATTTCCTAGGAGTCTCACAGGACATGCTTTAGAATGGTTCTCCCACCTAGCGACAGACATATGATCATGGGATGAACTGGCTGACAAATTTATCACCAACTTTTCCTTCAATATCAAAAATGACATCACTATTGCTACCCTATGTCAAACTAAACAAGAAGATGGTAAAGCTTTCATAACTTTCTTCCAAAGATGGAGAAGTTTAGCTAGCCACTATCCTATTAAAATTCCTAAAAAACAAAAAATAATCATGTTCATGCAAAACCTAAATACAAACTTAAAATATGCATTGGAGGCTCATTGTTGTTCCACATTTGCTGACCTTGTTGAAAAAGGGGTCAATCTTGAGAAAAACCTTATCACTAAAGGGGAAATTAAAACTTATACCAAAACGAAAAATGCACAAAAAACATCAAATGACAAAAAAAATTGGTCTTGTAACAAGAACATAACAAATGATGGAGTCGTAGATGTGAAAGTGGTGAACAAAGTAGGTCCCACATTGACTCTCAAGGCACCTAACATGAATAATAACACACCATATGTTTCCAACCAAGCAACTAACATGATACAAAATAATCAAGGACAAGGAAACCAAAGACAACCAAGGCAATACCCACAGAGACAATACACTCCTTTATCAGAACCATTTGCATTTTTCCTAAAGAAGCTAGTACAATCAAACGTCATACAGCTCCTAGAACCTAAACCGTACGATCCAAGATAATTAAAACCCTCTTGGTGGGATGAAAATTCCTTTTGTGAATACCACCACATCAAAGGGAATAAGACCTCATCATGCTGTAAGTTGAAGAACATGATTCAAGACCTAATTGAAAATGGTACCATAGAGGTCGAGGGACAACAAAAAACTTCCAATAAAGACCATAAAATTTTCAAGAATCCATTGCAATACCATGGAAAAGCCTCCAGTTTGGGTCAAAAGACAGACAACCATGCCAATTATACCAATGCCTCTTTTGACTACATAATTATTAACCACATATGAGCTGCTAATGATTAGGTTAATACAATCACCATTAAGAAGCAACCTAAAATTATTGTTACCACCTACAGAGCTAAGATTACTATATCTGGTCCTCCTCCAAAGCAGCCACAGTACAAAGCCCAATATAAACTTGTTGACCAATTGGGAAAGACACCTACACAAATTTCCATCCTTGAGCTTCTACGCATCACCTGAAGAAAAAGCTATTCTCGATAAGGCTCTGAAAGAAAACTTTATCCCTACATACTTGGATGTCAACCAATTTGAAGCCATGGTTGGATATTTGGCGAACTCCCACCACGTCTCCTTTTCTGACAAAGATTACTCTACATCCAACTCAAACCATAATGACCCATTGAACCTTGATGACTTGATAAACAACAACAAGGTCACATGAGTCTTAGTAGATGGCAGAGCTGGATTGAACATTTGCACTTTAAAACTAGTAAAGGCGTTGGGCCTATCTAAAACTTGTGTGGAGAGAACTAAGAGCATTTTCATCAAATCCTATGATGACAAAGAACATTCTTCTAAGGGAATTATCACACTACATACCAAGGTTGGACCTACAATACTAGATACCACATTCCAAGTCCTAAATATTGAATTACCATATAACCTACTCCTTGGCGGACCATGGATCCATGCCATGAAATCCATTCCATCCATATATCATCAATGTATGAAGTTTCCTTATGAAGGCACTAAAATTACAGTTGTAGTTGATCCAAAACCCTTTCAATATTGTAGCAATCTGAAAGGGACTAATCAATTCCAAGTGCCTGTCCACCAAGAGGCCTCATCAACTCACTACATTGACCACTCTTCATTGACCAAATCATCCACTCCATTTACCCCGCCATCAAACCACAAGGTACAAATTCATGACAAGGGATGTGGAGAATATCACATGGATAATTTACCAGTGAATGAAAATGCTAATGCTACTGGAAAAGATCAAAATTCTAATGTTGATGTCAAGATAACTATAGAAGGAACACAAAAAGATGGTTGTGCTTGGATTGAAACCTTTTGGGACCCTAATGATACATCATCCTTTTCCATATCTACTTCCACTCAATCTTTTCATATCTATGATAACCCCCTGTTTGACCAGGACATTTACAATAACCCACTCTTTGATCATGACCCCGCTGAGGATATCCAATCATCATCCTTCCATCCCACCTACCCTAGGCTAGGATATGAATCTCCGATTTTCACCTCTACTAAGTCATCTTGCCAAGTCATTAAGGATGAGCAAGCCTCCTTTGATGTTAATAGTACTAAAAAGGATAGTCCAAAAGATTCCATAGAAGGCACCACCACTCCCATTCATCCACTAAAAATTCTTGTCACTTCACCTACTTTCCCCATCTCACTCACATCGACTCGCATCATAGACATGGATCAACAAGTCATAGCTCAAGAAAGGAATAAAGGAAAAGCTCCAATGAATGAGATATATTTAAAAGGAGATCAAAAATCAAAAGATATATTGCAAAGAAAGGAAGATCAAGACAAGTCCCTTAGCCAAAATAAAAATCTATTGGAAAAATCTAAATCAAAAGAAGATCAAGAAAAGTACCTTAGCCAAAATAAAAGGATATTGAAAAAATCAAAAATAAAATTCAAAAGTGAAAACAAGAAAAATTTGATCTCTAAGTATGCCTCTCAATAAAAAATCATTGGGGCATATATTAAGGAAAAAAGTCAAACAAAGAGCTTGTTGATCCAAGGTCTCCATCCATGTCACTCACACTCATACCATATATTCCATTCCACCCATCCATGTTCACATATCTATCATATCCATCCATTGGCGATGTCTTTCAATGTATCTTTGATGACAACCCCTTCTCATACTCTAGAACAACCTCTTTCATCCACCACATCTATCATCATTCATATTTTCCACTCATACTCCTCATCCCAATCGAGTCATTTCATCCAGCACGGTCATCCACACAGGATTAGGGCATCCTCAAGGCAGTCTATGGATCTAGAATTTATCAATTTTATGCCTAACTTTAGAGAGCTAGAGAAAAAGTCTTGAAAAAAAGTAGAAAAAAAGGAGAAAAAGTCCTAAAGAATTTACAAAAAAAAGAGAAAAAGTCCTAAAAAAATATTAAAAAATGAGAAAA
>VDFB02281492.1:821973063-822014773 GCA_007258455.2 Sequoia sempervirens
AAAAGGATGCAAATGATAAGCAAGGTCTTGGCTATGTGATGAGAGCTTCAGATCTGAATAAAAGGACCATGAAAGGAAAACTCAAATGCCAAAGGCAGAAGATATCTAGTAAGGCAACCCAACGCTCAAAAATTTAATAGATATTGTTTTGTTTGTAATAAATTTGGACATATGGCCTATCAGTGTAGAAGTAAGATAAATTATGACACTCCATTTTCTGATCAATGTTTTAAATGCAAAAAGTTTGGTCATAAGTCATTAGAATGTAGAAGTATGTATGTCAATATAAGGAACATTAAACACTACAATTGTGGAAGATTTGGACATGTTGCTAATCAATGCAGATTAGGAGGAAATAAGTGGAATGGATGGTATAGACAAAAAATATGGTATGCTACAATTGTAACAAATTTGGTCACATTGCAAGATTCTGCAAGAACAAAAACATGGATAGGATAGGTTTGGTGTATCAAGGAAGAAATTCATAGAAAGGTGATAAAGGAAAAGGAAAAGAATTTGTGGAAGAGATAAGAGATCATATGAAGGAAACATGCGTAAAGAAGAGTGAATGTGATGAAAGTAATATGGCTATACTAGAAACTCCCTCCGGTAATTCATCTGGAAATTGATTTAAGGCCATTGGCCTAGGGGGAGTTTTCATGAAAATATTTTCTCCCCCGTGTGTAGTTGGTTCTAGATTGCATGAAGTTGTATGTAGTTGTGTTATTCATCTTCAAATGTATTAATGATCATTTGTTGAGTAGGATGAAATCTTGAAGGTCCATAGATGGATTCTACCCTTGCTATATGATAGTGCAGAGTAACCAAATCTTCTAGGGAAAAGCATTTAATGCGATAAGGAAGTTAGGTGTGCAAAGTCATAAAATGGAATTTGGAACCCTCATTTGTCACTGTGCGTCAAAGGAGAATAGTTTGAGAGACTTTTTCAACAGAAAATTCCTAGGTATTTATGTTGATTGTCAATTTTTTACTTATTCAGTGATTGGGAGAACCCTGTTTAGTAAGAAAAATGAAGCAAATCAAAGGAACAGTAACTCTAGATGAATATAGTAGTTGAAAGTTTAGGGATGTAAGAAATTTGTTGTCTACCATCAAATTGAAGAAGATTGGAGGTGTGAAACACAAGAGTTTGGACATTTGGAATAAGTTTCCTTCTTTCATCAATGCAAAAGTGGTTCGGTTTATCTTGAATAAATTGGATGATGATATCCTTACTCTGGATAAACCCTCTAAAATTTCTAAAGAAGTAATCAGAAATCTATCAAGATTATGCAATACTAGAGATGTCCTAGAAAATAAATCGATTCAAAATGTTGAAGTCGGAGCCCTAACCAGAGTAATAGGAGATCAAAGGGCGCTAGTAATTTCAACAATCAAAGATCCATTGACAAGGTATGTTGCATATGGAATCTCTTAAAAAAAATTCTTCAGAAATAGGGAAGGAGCAACCTTTGCAGGCATAGTCTACATTGTGCACAAAATGATAATGGAAGATAAAGACTTTGATCTATGTGGATTGTTGAAGGATCAATTGATGGAGAATGTGCAATTGATGAAGGATATAGATTACTCCTTTAGGTTTGATACCCTAGTTATATGAATTATGATGTATTTCTTGAAATTCTTACCTCATAATGATAATGTGATATGGAAAGAAAATATACCGGTTTGTAAGAAAATTTTTGAGCATTTCAACTGCTATGCCCTTAATATTAGTGTATATCAGGTTATGAATAGTTGACTTGTGGCTATTTTAACTCTTTATTAAGTCATATTATCATTAGTATATTGTTATTTAGATGTTTAGGTAAGCCTAAGACCTATATAGGTGTGTCTAAGTCGGCCTAGGTGATATCCTAGGCATAAATAGGTATATATAGGAGGTTGTGAAGTGTGTTCTCATTAGAGATATTTGGAGGTTTTCCCCCTCAAAGTGGCTTGTTATTCTCAGTTATTATCAAGTATTTGAAGCATATTTCATATCATATTCTTCTATTTTTCAAGTTATATCATAACAAGTGGTATCAGAGCATGATCTTGGCACCGTAGAGGTAAGGTTTTTATCAATTTTGGAGGCGATTTTGGGAAGAGCTTATATTTCAGATTTTAGAGAATTTTTTATAATTTTTAAAGGGTTTTTTAAGAACATATTAAATAATCTGCAGTCCAAATTTCAGAATAATTGGAGTAGAATTAAGCGAATTATTGTAGAATTGGTGTTTCTACATAATGTTTTTGGAATCTGCATATCTCACACATCTTCTCGAATTGGAGTCTAATTTTTATTAGGTTTTTGAAGAAATACAAAATTCAATTACAGTAAAATTTTTAGAGAATTTAATTTTCATTTGTGTGATTTATTTCAAAATTAGTGGTTCCCATCATGACAAGGCCTGCTACAAGGGGCAAAAAGAATGTTGTCACTCTAGGGAAGACTCTTCATAAAGATGGGGTAACAATAGAGGATATTAATCCTAATGAGGAAATTAGTAAGGTCAAGGAAGAAATTTCTTCAATTAATATGGATATGTGTGACCTAAGAGGAGATATATCCAACATACGAAACATGTTAAGCACCTACATGGCTGAACCAAGAAAGGAGCTCTCAAGTGACCAAGGTGAAAATTCTAGGTCAGCTAACATTGACACAAGATTTAGTACTCCTATGGGATCTAGGAATTTATTTCCAAAGGTGGATATGCGCAAGTTTCATGGCAAGGATCCTCTAACATGGATAAATAAAATGGAGAATTTTTTTGAAGTACACCAAATCCCAAATGGACAAAAGGTCACAATGGCTTTCGTATATGTAGAACCAGATCAATTCATTTGGTTTCATTGGCTTTGCACTCATCGAAGGAAAAAGGGGCTCACCATCTCATGGTCAATTTTTATAGAGGAACTCCAAGCACAATATAGCAATAGCGTGACATAAAACTTTAGCGAACTGGCTAAACTTCAACAAACAGGATCAGTTAAGGATTATATTCAACAATTCCAAAATCTATCCTTAAGACTGGATACAATTACAAAGGAAAAATTGAATGATTTATTCTTGGGGGGTCTCAAGGATCACATTCAACATGAGGTACGCATGTTTAGGCCTAGCTCCATAAATAAGTCTTTTATCTTAGCACATAAGGTAGAGGATAAGTAATTGATTCCTAAGAAGCAAGGGGCTAATGTAACAAGAGAGAAAGGATATTCAATACAACCTACTAGGTTGACTCCACATAAAATTGAGGAGAAAAGAGAAAAATGGTTGTGTTTCAATTTTGATAGAAAATACAGTCAAGGACATAAATGTAGTGAAAAGAAATTGTTCTTTATTGAAGGTCCAAGTGAGGAAGAAGAGGAGGAACCCATACTAGAGGATGAAAGGGAGTCAAATGAGAAATCACATGAGTCTCAACCAATCATTTATTTCCATGCACTCTCAGGTTTCAATGCTCCACAAACTCTAAAGGTGGTGGGGTTCTTAAAGAAGCACAAGGTAACAGTGTTGATCGACTTAGGTAGTACTCATAATTACATCAACAAAAAGTTAGCTACTCGTCTAAATTGTTTTATATATCCAACTCTAGAGTTTCAGGTTTTGATTGCAGATGGTGGTATAGTTAGTTGTTCAGGAAAGTTTCATAGCATTAAATTATCCATGAGAGATTATCAACTTGATACCCCAATGCATGTGATATCCATGGGTGTAGCAGATATTGTTTTGGGAGTACAATGGCTTACTACATTGGGAACAATTGAGATGAAATTCCAAGAGCTATTCATGAGATTTCAATCAGAAGGAAGGGTAATAGAGCTAAGGGGGTTGAAGGAAAAATCTCCACAAATGGTAAGCTCTCATCAAATACAAAATTTTCTTAAGAAAGGAGTGGATGGATTTGCGGCCCAGTTATGTTCATTAGAAGTCTCTCAATATAATGCTCCTACTCATCTAGATTTGCAAGCTATAATTGATCGTCACTCAATTATTCTTGGAGATATGCCTAAAGGAATTCCTCCTAAGAGGGATCATGATCATGCCATACTGTTAGTTCCAGGTAGCCAACCACCAAACATTAGGCCTTATAGGTATCCACACATACAAAAGAGTGAGATAGAAAAAATTGTTGAGGAGATGCTAGAGACAGGAATTATCAGGCATAGCCAAAGTCCTTACTCCTCGCTTGTGGTGATGGTACATAAGAAGGATGATACTTTGCACATGTGTCCATATTATAGAGTTCTCAACATGTACACCATTAAAGATAAGTTTCCTATTCCAGTAATTGATGATTTGCTAGATGAATTGAATGGAGCTATGTATTTTACCAAGTTAGATCTTAGATCTAGTTATCACCAAATTCGGATTAAGGAGGAAGATATTTGTAAGTTAAAATTTTAGACACATGAGGGTCATTATTAATTTTTGGTGATGCCATTTGGTCTTACCAATGCTCCATCTACATTCCAAAGTTTGATGAATTCCATTTTTAAGAAGTTCTTGAGAAAGTTTGTGTTAGTATTCTTTGATGATATATTGATTTATAGCAAGACTTGGGAAGAACATTTGCAACATGTGGATCAAGCATTACAAATACTTGAAGATCATAAACTCTATGCTAAGCCATCCAAGTGTGCTTTTGGTCTTAAGGAGTTGGAGTATTTGGGACACATAGTTTCTCATGAAGGAGTAAAGGTGCACCCTAACAAAATTAAGGCTATCATGGAATGGCCTATTTCAAAAATCATTGAGAAACTAAGGGGTTTCTTGGGATTGATAGGGTACTATAGAATATTTGTGAAGAATTATGGTCATATAGTAGCACCTCTCACCACTCTATTGAAGAAGGATTATTTTCATTGGAACGAGTCTGCCAATACAACATTTGAGAGATTGAAGGAGGCTATGTGTACAACTCCAGTGCTTGCCACTCCTAACTTCACCAAGGAATTCATTGTCAAATGTGATGCTTCTGGAAATGGGATAGGAGCAATGCTCATGCAAGAAGTTCAACCAATTTCTTTTGAGAGTCATCAATTAAAGGGTAAGAATCAACTAAAACCTATTTATGAGAAGGAAATGCAAGCAATCTTCCATGTAGTTAACTAATGGAGACCTTATCTATTGGGTAGACACTTCAAGGTTAAGAGAGATCATGATAGCCTAAAATATTTTTTGGAACAAAGACTATCTTCTGAAGAGCAACAAAAATGGGTCACTAAGATGTTAGGATATGACTTTGAGATTGTATATAAGAAAAGGAAAGAAAATATTGTAGTAGATGCACTTTCAAGGAAGGATGAGAAAGATGAAGCCTTGTTGTGTTCCCTTTCAATATTACAAGAAAATTGTGTGGAGGAAGCCAAAGTAGAGTGGAAAAATGATGTTGAGACAAGTAATCTCATCGAACAATTAAAAAGTGATCGTAGTAGTTCAGATAAGTTTTGTTGGAAAGGAGATACTCTTTGGCATAAAGAGTGTTTGTATCTCTGCAAGAATTCCACTCTTAAACACAAGATTCTCATAGAGTTGCATGAGTCTCCAGTGGGTGGTCATTCAAGATTTTTGAAGACATATCATCGAGTCAAGCAATATTTTTTTTTGGAAGGGCTAAAAGGTGATGTTCAAAAATTTGTGGCTTAATGTTTGGTTTGTCAAAGGAATAAAGGGAAGAAAATTAGGACACCAAGTCTCTTGCAACCCTTATCTATTCCTAGACAACATTGGGAAGAGGTATCCATGGACTTCATCACAGGGCTTCCCAAATCTAAATGTCATAATGTCATCATGGTAGTAGTTGATCGCCTTACTAAATATGTACATTTCATTGCATTATCATATCCTTTTACAGCAAGCGTAGTGGAAAAAGATTTTTTGGAGAATATCCAAAAGCTACATGGTACACCTAAGGTTATTATTAGTGATCGTGATCCTATCTTCACTAGTCACTTTTGGAAAGATTTATTCTCATGTTTGGGTACTCAATTGGCTCATAGCTCTTCATACTACCCTCAATCAAATGGGAAAACTGAGGTTGTTAATAAGTGTTTGGAAGGATATCTACATTTTTTCACTTCAAAGGAACAGTCTCAATGGGTAGATTGGATACCACTTGCAGAATGGTGGTATAACACTTCTTTTCATAGCTCATCAAAAATGTCTCCATTTCTTGGCACTTTATGGATATCATCCTCCTTCCATCACATCATCAATAAAGGTGTCACCAAGAGTTCAGGTAGTAGAAGACCACTTGCTTCATCAACAAAAAGTACTTTCAGGACTCAAGGAGAATTTAGCCATGGCACAAAATTGAATGAAACAATAGGTAGACCAACATCGTAGTGAAAGAAGTTTTGAAGTTGGGGATTGGGTCTTCTTGAGATTGCAGCCTTATAAGCAAATCTCACTAAGGAAACAAAATAATAATAATAAGTTTTCTCCAAGGTATTATGGTCCATACCAAATTATGCAAAAGATCGGTAGTGTTTCCTACAAGCTAGAGTTGCCACCAACAACAAAGATACATCCAGTTTTTCATGTTTCCTATTTGAAGAGGGTAATTGGGCATAATATTCCCACTCAAACAACACTACCAAAGCTCGATGAAGAAGGAAGAATCATTTTGGAACCAGAGTGCATTCGTCAAACACAGACAAACAAGCTGAGGAATAGAACTCTCACTGAATATCTCATTCAATGGAAGAATTTACCAGTTGAAGATGCCACATGGGAGGACGAGGAGTTCATTCAAAAGAATCCAAACTTGATTAGCATTGAGGACAATGCTTCTTTGAAGAAGGGGGGCATGCTACGCCCTTAATATTAGTGTATATCTAGTTATGAATAGTCATCTTGTGGCTATCTTAACTCTCTATTCTAAGTCATATTATCATTAGTATATTGTTATTTAGTTGTTTAGGTAAGCCTAAGACCTATATAGGTGTGTCTAGGTCGGCCTAGGTGATATCCTAGGCATAAATAGGTATATATAAGAGGTTGTGAGTCTTGTTTCATCATCAGGTTGTTAAGTGTGTTCTCATTAGAGATATTTGGAGGTTTTCCCCCTCAAAGTGGCTTGTTATTCTCAGTTATTATCAAGTATTTGCAGCATATTTCATATCATATTCTTCTATTGTGCAAGTTAGATCATAACATTGACACTTTTAGAAATGGTGAACAAGTTTATGATAACTTCTTTAGAAAATTGTTAGGAAATTTTGGTCTAAGTGATATTCCTCTCCCGATAAAGTAGTTGAAGTTGGATCATCCTCCGGTAAGGCAGAGAAAAAGCAGAAAAAAGCAAGAGAGTTGGCTGGTGTCACTCCTCGGGCACCCAAGTCAACAAAAGTTGATGGAAAAGGTAAAGATAAAATGGTTGGGCATGTCGGGATCATGGTATGCAAGAGGCCATAAGTGGCAAAAATTCAGAAAAATGGGTGTTAGGCAACTTGGCGTAAATATTTGAATAAGTTATCTATATTATTTCAAAAATATGTAAGAATAAATTTGTAGAAAATTGAATGTAGTTTCTAAAATACTAGGTTTATTTAAAATAAATAAAAATCTATTTGGTGAAAATTTGAAATTTCAATGCGATTACTACTTAAATTTGAGGGAAAAATAAAGAAGTAGGTTAATGTCGACCACCTAACCATAATAAAATGATAATATTTTTGTAAGATTTTATATATAAGTAGAGGACTCATGTCCAGATCTGATGCATATTTTTGTAATTTTTTTAAGTAAATAATTAATTATGAATTTTTATTACAACTTTTAGAAAATATAAAAACTTCGTGCTGACCACCTTAACTTGGTCAAAAATTCATGAAATTTAATTTTCTTTTTTAATCCTATAGTATGTGAAGCATAGAATGTGACACATGTTTTGGATTCAAAAATATGATCCGTTGAAAGTTATAGATGTTTTTCAATCAGCCTATCGTCGGGACTTTAGTCGTAATTCTAATAGAAAATGAATAATAATTATTTATTAAATTCAAATTAAATCATAATTTATATTTTTTGGAAAGCTGAGAATCTCCTCTAAAAACCCTTTTCATTACATTAATTTTGGGTGAAAAAAAAGTCAGCCACATACCCTACAAATATTGCCACTTTTGGCATACCATGATCTTACATACAGGTTGTGGATATAATGGATGAAGATTTTGAGGAATATACACCAAGAGACGAATTGAAACCAGTTGAACTGAATGTGATAATAGCAGAAGAAAGTGATGAAGAAGGTGCTTTATTTAAAGAAAAGATATTGCAAATTGTTCAGGAAGAAGATGGAATGCAAGAGATAACCAACATATGGATAAATGGACCATCATATGAATAGGTCTTCATTGAGGAAACTCTAGGAACATACTTTATTGATAACAACATTGAATTGGAGAGTCTACATAATATACTTCTAGAAGAATTGTTTGAATGTATCAGGGAGGCTATGGACTCTGTGCCTTTATATAGGAAAGAAGATGAGATAATATCAAATCTAAAGGTATTGTTTAGGCTATCTCTCACCAAACTGAAAAATAAAATGAATGTGTTAAGACAGTGCATTGACTTAGCAAATAAGATCTACAATTACTTTCTTAGGTGGCCTAATGTGGTTGGTAAATACAAGGACAAGTTGGAGAAAATTGAGAATGAGATTGTCAGAATTGGTAAGGACTATAGTATGTTTTAGGACAAGGATGGAGTAGTTAAGAAGAAGATTCATGAGTTGGAGGTTGAGAATGCAAAGGTTCACTTTGCCAGAAACACTCTTATGGACACTTTTTGGAAAGTGAAGGATCATACCGAATTTAGACACTAGAGAAAATGATTGAAGTTCTGATGAAAGGAGAAAAGATGGAAGAAGTCATTTGCATTCTCGAATCCCTTGTCTAGGCCATCAACAAAACATTAGAAAAAAATAGTCTGATAATAGTTGTTGGTATTGTAGTGGATCTTGGAAGAGATTTCTTCTAGAAATGAAAGATAAGTATAAAATAATTTTTTGAACTTAGTAGTAGTTGAAATTTTTTTGTGGGGCAGAAAATGTAGTGCAGTAAAAATATTAAAGGAAAGAAAGTAGTGGAAGTTTTTTCATTGATGTCAAAGGGGGAGAGAATGCGGTGAAAAATGCCTTAACATCTAAAGGGGGAGCAGTGTTTTGTTGTGTTTTGAAGTTTTGACTTTTGGTTTCAACACTTAGTCAATTTTCACTAAGTGTTCCCATCAATGCCAAAGGGGGAGATTGTTGGCATATGGCTTTGGGAGATTTTTATTGGTTGCTAGTATTTTCATTGATGGCAACTGAAGTTATTAGTGTGGTCCGCAATTTAGAAGTAGCACATACTAGTAGGAAAAGTAGAAGACAATATACTACTAGTAGAAAGCATGAGGAACAAAGTATCTCATTGGTAACGTGGTCTAAATACTTCACCGGATCATTATTTTGTTGTGTCAATCCCCAGGGAAGCTTTTCAAGCATGTATGTTACCTAATTGGTATGTTTTGTAATGTTGCATTGATCGGTGTACGAGTTTGGAGATTCGGTAGAATGGATTATTGTTTATTTTTTCATTATGGCTGACCTAGTGTATATAGTGTGTCATGGATGTATAAGGAGTAGTTGTTTTAATATTTCTTGTGTTAGGAATTTTGATTTGGGTCCATACTATAGTGTAGCCGACTTGTGTGGTTAAGCATTAATTCTAATTGGTGATTTGAGCTTACTTGTGGAAGAATATTATATTTTGTTTAAAACTAACATAAAGTAATGAAAACCTGTTAGCAGATATATGTATGAGATCGGTTGATTCATTTTAATGTGAAGAGAGTGTGAGGATGTGAAGAAGTGTGAGAATATGTGAATGTGTGTGAAGAATAATAGATGTGTGTATGAGTATTAGAAGGATTTTAGAAGGGAAGAAAACAAAGTAGAGAAGAGCAAAGCAGAGCAGAAAAATAGAGTCAGTTAGAAGGGTTGAAGATTGTTTTAACTGAGCTTCATTGGAACTAAATCCAAGCATTTGGAGATGTTATTTTCTTATTCCAACCTTTTTGTTGTATTCCCAAACATTTTGTAAGGCAGTGAGCCTTTCTTATTTTGAGCAGTGAGCTCTAGGCAGTGTTCCTGAATACAAGTGTATTCCCTTTTGTTTATACTTTTAACAGGGTATAATATTGTGGATTAATCTCCACCGTGGTTTTTCCCCTAACAGGGTTTCCACGTAAAAATCTTGGTGTTATGGTGTTCTTTAATATTTTTTCATGTTTCCTTCTGTTTATATGTTGTGGATGCCATTAAAATTTAAATATTGTTGTTGACAGTTTAAGATCTGATTTGAAATTCAAATATTGAGGAACACTGACTCACCCCCCCCTCTTAGTGTTCCTAGTGTCCAACAGACACTATGGCTACAATAATATTGTTGTTGGATATCCCACACAACATTCCTAAACATGAATTCCTTGTAGAGAAACTTCTCATACCAACTTTTGAGGTACTCGAATCTGAGTACGTGTGTGAAATCATTGGTCCTAGTTGTTCAAAAAATGAGGAAGAACATCTCACTTTGCTATTTTGTGTTTTCATTGATGTCCCCATGATATATGAGTTGCAACTACCAGATTAAGTCTAAATTTGATCTGCTATTCTGGACCGGTATGAATATCACATCCTTTGGTATTTTGGTCTAGAATTGTTTGTTGTTGATTATTGTTGCGTGCGGTTTTGGGAAATGATTTATGTATGTTGTAAGCATGAACATTCAAGATCTCATGTATTCAGATGCTCGTATGGTGTATCAACATTATTCTATTGATTGCAATTTTACTATTAAGTATATCCTTGGCCGACCTAATGGATAAATAATGTAATGGTGAATCAATTTTCTTTTGTAGATATATGTGTGACCTATCTTAGGTCTATGCTAACATGATGTAGTGCGTTGAGCATTTGAATTGTATTTTGTGAATATTTTGTGAATGATTAAAGCTGACATTTGGTATTTTGATGAATAAGAAGTGCATCTAATAAGGCCAACCTAATTGATGCTTGGGGATATATCGGGTATATATATTGGTTAGTTTTTGAAGAATGGATAATAGATGATAGATTTGTGAGTACGAACATGAAGAAGAGTGAATATGATGAGGTGTTTCAAGTTAGTTTATCAAGCTTCATTGGAACTAAATCAACACTTGTTAGGTGTACTTTATCAGTTCATTTTCTAGCTGTAAGACATTTTGTCATTCTAACTCTATAGGTAGTGAGTCTTTGTATTTGGACAGTGAGTCCTGGCAGTGAGCCACCCCATTTTATAATATCTTATAACTGGTTATACTATATTGTGAGCTAACACTCACTGTGGTTTTTCCCATTTTTTGTTTTCCACGTAAAAATCCTAGTGTTCATATGTTTTGTGATTTCATGTTTTGTTAATGCTTTTACTTATATTTGTTGTAATATACATCAAAATAATTGGATGGTACTTGTTTAGAAAATTTAAGAAGATATTACTTTACCCCCCCTCTCTGTATCTTGGATATTTAACAATTGGTATCAGAGCTTGGTTCCTTTAGAAAATCCTAACAGCTTGAGAGAGGTCCTGAAAATGGAAGAAATGAATAATAAAGATGAGCACCGGGTTGCACTTGAGGATCTTGAAAAATTTGAAAATGAAAATAGAGGTCTAAAAGAAAATATTAAGGGTGAAAATAAATGTGTTCATAAATTAAAAGAGCAATTGAAGAAGTTCAAAGAAAGGCATAGGGAAGTAACTGATCAGTTGAAGCAGGCTAATGAAGAGATTACCAGTTTGAAGGTTTAAGTAGAAGAGAAGAAAAAAATTGAAGAATGTCTAAACAAAATGATACAAAGAAATTTTGATGAGTGCACTAAGCTTGAACAAGAAGTGGTGAATCTGAAAGTAGATCTGGAGAAAGTGATACTCTATCAAAATAATTTCAAATATAGCTCAAACAAGCTTGATGAATTGATTCTAGGGAAGAAACCGAGTAAAGAAAAAGGTGGATTGGGAATGGAAGGAGGTGAAAAATATAATGATAACCATAAGACTCAGAATAAAGGAAAGTAGAAAGGAAGTTCAAGGAACTTTGCTAGGAGACCACCTATGAGATAGCCTAATGCACAAAGGTATACATCCTTGAATGGTATTTGTTTTTCATGTAAGAAATTTGGTCATAGGGCAACAAAATGTAGGAGTAGGATGAATCAGTTTCTAGGTCCCTTCTCTGGTCAATGTTTTGCATGCAAAATAATTAGACATAGGGCTAGTGAATGCAGAATATGGATGATGAATTAGTTTAATGGAGGAAGAGTAAATCAATCCTTTAATGACTACTATTACACTCACAACAAGTATGGATATAAAGCTAATCATTGCAAAACAAGAGTTAGTGGAAGTCAAACTAATAAGAGAAATGTTGTTTGCTACAATTACAACAAACCAAGACATATCTCAAGAGTTTGCAAAAGCGAAAAGGGTAAGAATACCAATTTGATAGAAAAGAATGAACCTATGAAGAAGGTTGAAAAATATTAGATTAAGCAAGAAATGAATAAGATTTGGAGAAAGAAAGAAGAGACTGAGATGAAAAATGTGTCTGTTCCATCATCCAATACAAACAATTCCTCCAGGAACTAGACCTAGCAAGGTCTTAGGGGGAGCTTTAACAAAAAATTACTTGAACCCACTTGAAGTTTGGCAAGTTAGTCTTTTGCACAAAGATATGTTGTAATGAATGATTAGTCAAAGGTTATGCAAGTGGAACTAGATGAAAATATGAAGGCATGATCTTTTGCGAAGAAAATTAGTGTTTTTCTAAGCAGAGAAGAAGAGCTTTTAACAAATTTCTAAAATTTTCTGCGTTTAATGCGAATTAGGGAAAATCATTGTTTTATAAAGAAAATATGTAAGGAATTTTAATCACTCATGCATTTGAAGAAATCCAAGAGCTGTTTGGATTAGTCTTGAGGTAATTTGGAGTTTGAGTAATGCAAAACCTAGTTCTGGTTCATCGTGAAGAAAAAGGTATTTTAATTTTTTGTGTAGTTGTGGGTTTGTGTGAATAATCTTCTTGAATTGTTTGAATTTGAAATTGTGAAGAATGGAAACTCCTGTAGTTATTAAAGTGTCAGAAAGACCTAGACCATAATATAGGAAATATTCTTCAAAGGTGTTCATATAAAACCCTATGGGCGCCTTCTCATCAATCCCTCATTGGGTTATCCTGACCAAGGATACAAGAATGTACATTTGAGTAAAGACCAAGGAGTTCAATCACAACAAATTGATTGACATTTTATAGAATGAGCTCACTAGATATAATTTCTTGGTGAAACATGAATACTCAAACATTGTTACAAAAATATTAGACAAATGGAACTACTTTCCCAATTTTTGAGTTTTGTGGTTGATGATAGATATGTGAAACTTGTTCTTAGTAGAATACATGATAAATTCTTGTGGATTGGCCAACCTCATCTGATTACTCAGGAAGCAATTAGGGTTGTTATCACCCTTTGGGATAAAGGACCATCACCTATATTGAAAGCCATGAAGAATGAAGTGGTAAAGGAACTCACACATGTGACATATGACAAGAGAGCTCTAACAAAAAAGTTCACTAATTCGGCTGTGAAGTATGCTGCTATAATGATTGGTCAAAATATATACTTCACCAACAAAGAGAACTCTATTTCAGCCACAACTATTTATATTGGTTTTGATATGATAGTCAATGGTGTAGACTATGACTTGTGTAAACTTCTCTAACAATAGTTTCTTTAGAATTTAAAATCGACAAAAGAAAGGAAGTATGCTTTTAAATTCAGCTCATTGATTGTATTTCTACTATTCTATTTCATGAACAGACTTCCTAGAAAGAATGATGTAGTGTTTTGGGACTCATCCAGACTAGTGGCACATGAAATCTTTAATTATATGCATAGTTTGGGTGATATGGAGACTCAAGAAAATGCTTTAACAACATTCTTTGTTGTATTTAAGAGCAACATGAATGAGAGAGAGAGGATTCTGAGGAAAAATGTTGAGAAATATAGCAATGAAATCATATTTCATGTTTCCTCTAATGAATGCATGATTGAAGCAGTTGAACCTTGAACCATTTGAATTCGGCCATTGGGATATGAAATTACAGAAATGAAGCTGAGGGTTATGTACAAATGCTCCTGAAAAACTTGAAGGATCCCAATGAACCAAGAATTAGCACTTATGCTGAAAAGTTTATGGAGGTCCACTTGGAACAAAAAAATCCAATACTAAGAAAGAATGTGGAAAAAAAGCTTAGAGAAGCTAGATTCACTAACGAGCATATTCCAATTGGAAGGGCTAAGGGAAAAGAGTTAGAGGGAGAATCATCAGGTTTGAGGAGATCCGACAAGACTTTTTCTAAACCCTATGCAGATCCTATAGTAAAAATTGAACCCAGTACTATTGATAAAGGTAAAGGACTAGTTTCCTCTGAACCTACTACTAGATCAAGGAAGAGGAAAGAAACTACTTTGGTGGCCCTAGGAAAAAGAGGAGAGAAAGAGAAAGATACAAGGGAGAAGAATCTTAGTGTCACTGATGATCAAGATGAAGAGGAAGAGGATCTTGCTACAAAATTGGCGAGGAAAGGAAGAGGGAGTTTATCCTCTAGTGAAGGTTCTTCTAAGGAAGCTATTAGTTCTAAGAGAGTGCATGTTGTGTCATCTTCTGATGAAGAGGAAGAACAAAAATTTGGTGTTCATGTGCACATCAAACCGGAGTTGAAGAAGAATAAGGTGTCTGAAGAAGCCTCCCCAGACCAAGAAAAACATGACATTCTAGTAATTTTTGGTCCCCATTTCAAACTAGAGGCAACTCTCAATTCTTTGTTACATTTTGAGAAAATGTTGAAGCCTACAACCAAATATTATGATAATGTTGGAAAAGAGGATAAGAAAACTTTACTTTTAGTTGTCATTCAATATGTAATCATCTTGGAAGTTAAATGGGATAATGTGAAGAAATATGTGCCTGAGAATATGTGGGCAGTTTTGATGAAAAGGAGATCAGAGGCTGTTGAACTTGAAGAGAAAATTAGGAAAAATGCATTTGATAAGATTGGGTCTTCTCTGACCCCAGATGATCTGGAAACTCTAAAAATGATATGTGCAGATATGTTCCAGATGAAGAAAGGAGTTAATATTTTGATGACAAGGGATAAAAAGCAGATAAAGAAGATAAGGAAGGAAACTACAAAAGTGATATGGGATATAGCAGAGAAATATGGCATGCTTAAGACTAATGAAGATGTTTCTATTGAAAATGTTGAGGAAGATATTCCTCTTGATATAGGTGATGCAGGTATTTTTGAAGACATTGATGTTGAAAATGATGTCGGTGGTGAAAATGAGCCTCTAGAAATGGAGAAGCAGAATGAAGATGAAGTGGAGCCTAAAAAACATGATGATGCTCCTCCAGAGCACAAGGAAGCTAAAAAAGGAAATGATGAAAAAGGTAATACTAAAGAGGGAAAAGGAAATGAAGAAGGAGAAAAATATAATCCAGAAGAAGAAAAAAATAAAAAAGGAAATGATGAAGAAGAAAACAAGGATAAAGATAAAGATGAAAATGAAAAGGAGAAAAAGAAAGAAGAAGAAGAAGAAGAGAAAGTAGAAGAAGAGAAGAAGGAAGAAGAAAAGGAAAAGGGAAAGGAAGCACAGAAAAATGAGGAATCTGCTAGGAAAACTGAAGAAAGTCAAAAGAAGATTGTAAAATCTCCTAAGTGTCTTGGAGAATCATTATCTAGTAATGATGTACTAAAAGGCTTGCTATCCAGGCAGATTAGATTCTAACCAATAATTCCTTAGGAGCTTCTACAACTTCTTATGATCGAAGGGTTTGTACATGTGGAGAAGATGTCTCCAGTCCATCAAGTGGTGTTAGGAGATGTATTACAGGAATCTAGAAGGAAGGAGATTCTTGAAACTCATCAAAAGGAACATAACTCATAGAAGATGCTCTTCAAACATTACAACAGGTCACACCTAGTACATCTATTAACGTATGTATCACTCCTATAGAAAATTTGAGATTATTGTTGGATTATTTCAAGGAGTATACCTCCAGGATTGGTGAAAAGACAAAACAAGAGGTTGAGGAGAAGCTGGAAAAGAAAAGGCTATTGGCATTGCATGAAAAGTGTGCCTTGGAACACACCAATGTTGAGAAAAACCTGGAAGTTGTGAAGATCTGTGAGTCAGAAGCAAATGTTGTTCTTGCTTATTGCTTGAAGTGGTCAGATGCCACCCAAAAGATTAAGGTTGTTATGAACTCCATTGAGTCCTAGTTGACTGCTTTCTCCGGTACTTACAGTATATCCAAAGAGACAGATCAACCTGGAATGCCATATTTGCACATACAAATAAATTATTTGTTTTATAGAAGCAAAAGGAAGAGATTATTAGAAAATTTGATCAGTTAAGTGACATTATAAGAGTAGAATACACTTTGGTTGGCAAGGCCTTGGCAAGCACAGAAAAACTTGAGAATATAAATCTGACTCTTGGTACTTTAGATGGTACAGAAGAAACTTTGGTAGAGTTGGAATCCCTGAACATGATGTTGTTTGCTGCAAAGGAATGTTGGGAGAATGGTATATAAGTATGGGAAGGTATTCTTAAGGATCATCAAGACTCGCCATCCTCCGGTTAATGCATGTCTCTTTGTTTTCTTTTTTTTCATATTTTAATTTTTGGGACACCCTTTTTCCTTGATGTCAAAGGGGGAGAGAAAAATTTGATAGTGGATACTGATAATAAGGGGAGAGTGTTGTAAATAAGGGTTTGGAAGTTTTTGCAAGTTTTTCTTAAGGTTTTGGTGCATGTTTCCATCAATAAAAATGGAGGATATTTTTTGAAAAATGAAGAAGAACATCTCATTTTGTTGTTTTGTGTTCTCATTGATGTCACCATGATATATGAGTTGCAACTACAAGATTAAGTTTGAATTTGATCTAGTATTTTGGAGCAGTATCTAAACTGGTGTGAAGCTTATATCCTCCAGTATTTTGGTCTGCAATTGTTTGTTGTCAATTATTGTTGTGTGCAGTTTTGGGAAATGATTTATGGATGTTGTAAGAAAAAACATTCAAGATCTCACATATTCAGATGCTTGTATGGTGTATCAACATTATTCTATTGATTGCAATTTTTCTATTAGGTCTATCCTTGGATGACCTAATGGATAAATAATGTAATGGTGAATCAATTTTGTTTTGTGGATATATGTGTGACATATGTTAGGTATATGCCGACATGATGTAGTGTGTTGAGCATTTGAATTGTCTTTTGGGAAGATTTTGTGAAATCCTAGCGCCAATAGTTGGTATTTTTGATGAATAAGAGGTGCATCTAATTAGGCTGACCTAATTGATGCTTGTGGATATATCAGGTATATATATTAGATAGTTTTTGAAGACTAGGTAACAGATGATAGAGTTGTGAATGCGAAAGAGAAGAAGAGAAAATATGATGAAGTATGTCACATCAGTTTATTGAGTTTCATTGGAACTGAATCAACACTTGTTAGGTGTACTTTATCAGTTCATTTTCTAGCTATAAGCCATTTTTTCATTGTAACTTTGTAGGCAATGAGCCTTTGTATTTGGAGAGTGAGTCCTTGTAGTGAGTCACCCCATTTTGTAATATTTTATAACTAGTTATACTATATTGTGAGCTAACACTCATTGTGGTTTTTCCCATTTTGGGTTTCCTATGTAAAAATTCTATTGTTCATGGATTTTGTGATTTCATATTTTATTAATTCTTTTACTTATATTTTTTGTTGTATGCATCAAAATAATTGGATGGTACTTTTTTTAGAAAATTTAAGATACTGATTCAACCCCCCTCTCAGTATCTTGGATATTTAGCACTAGTGATCCTTGGTACCATGACATATTCACCGACTTGAAAATATGAGTCATCCCCACCAACATCACCCAAAACCTTAAGATTAACTTTATCAAAGAGTCATCATGTTTTGCCATCTTAAGTAATACCCTCTATTGTAGAAGTATTGAAGAACCCTCTTGTGATGTCTTAACCCCGAGGAAGCTTTGACTACTTTAATTGAGGTACACGATGATATTTATGGTTCACATTCTTGCAATATGACCTTGGATAAGAAATTGCTAAGGACTGGGTACAAATGGCCTATAATGGAGAAGGAAGCTCATGACTATGTCCAAAAATGGTTGGAATGCCAACAATATGGGGACCTCATCCATACATCAGTTTAGGAGCTTCAACCGATTATAACACCCTGACCCTTTTCATAATGGGGGCTTGATCTCAGAAAAATCACACCCACCTCATCTAATGGAAATAATTTCAATATCATCACCAAAGAGTACTTCACAAAGTGGGTAGAAGAAATTCCCATGAGCTATATCATAGGGAAGTAGATCTCGAAGTTCATCTTGAACTACCTCATTATTCATTACGATGTTCCCCAAGCCCTTATCTTAGATAATGGGACACTATTCAAAAACTAGGATTTTTGTGAGCTATGCTAAAAATTAAATATCCAACAATGCTTGTCCACTCCATACTACCCCCATGGTAATGGAAAATCCAAGGATTGTAATAAAACCATCTTAAAAATCCTCAAGAAAATAGTCAATGAAGTTGGTTGTGACTGTACCTACAGCTAAATCCTACCTTATGCTCCTATTGAATGAGTATCTACATGCCTATAGGTGCAATACCCTTCTCCCTAGTCTACGGATTAGAACCCATCCTTCCCATTAAGATCGAGCTCCCATCCTTAAGAATATCATTACAAAATCTTATTAATAATGAAGAATATTGGGTGTAATAGTTGAACGTGCTAGAACTACTGGATGAGTGGCTCATGGATGCTTTGAACCATCTATAGGTCTATCAGAACCATCTCAAAAGGAGCTATATTAAGAAGATCAAGAGTCTATCATTTCATGTCAATAAGCTTGTGTTGAAAGAAAATTAGAAGAATGTACCAAATCCAAACAACAAAGGCAAGTTTGAACCCAACTGGTTGGGATCCTTTGTCATCACAACAAGTTATAAATCAGGAGCATATAAGCTATCTACACCTGAAGGTGAACCTCTAAAAGAGCCCATTAATAGCTCCCATATCAAAAGGTTTTATGCCTAAGCTTGCAAGGTATAAATCCAAAATATACAAATATATATATATGTATATATATATATAATCCAAAAAAATTAGAAAAAGGATTGAAAATAGTAAAGAAAAAATTATCCTCTAGTGAAAACCACTTCAGTAGCACTTTGTACAAGTACCTTGGTGAAAACCTACAAAATAGGCACCTTGTGTAAATAATCACATTCCATCCACTATAGATTATTTGACTTGTTCCACATCACTTACCATTGCTTTCCATTGATCCCTGCATTACCCATCTATGTTCGCGTCATAGCTTGATCCTACATCGACATCATGTTCCATCCTAGAACTACTTGGCACATTCCTATGGTTAGTTTTCCCTACCCATATTGGAGTAGTCTATTGCATCATGTTGGGGGAATGTTATTATACCTACATTGGATTAGATTTGTGTATATTCTTGAAATCTTCCTTGAAAATCAAAAAATCAAAAAATATTCATAAAATCAAAAAATCCAAAAACAAAGTTGTCATTTTGAACTACAAGGCTTCTGCGTGTATAATGTAGGCAAGGTTTATCTTCGATTAGCCCTCGAGGCCCCTAGGTTAGGTCCTTTAGGTGTCCATCATAATAAACTGACAATCCACACATGTTCATAGCTCATCAATAAATGAGTCTGTGTTCATTCAAACTACATGGTCTCTGCGTGTATAACATAGGAAAGCATAATCTTTGATTAGCCCCCAAAGCCCCTAGGATAGATCCTTAGGTTAGGTTCTTGGTTAAAATTTTAGAAAACACCAAAAACATCAAAATTTTTGAAACTCAAAACATTTGTAAAACATCTCAAAAATTCCAAAAACAACCTCAAAACATTACAAAAACATCTAAATATTTGAAAAAATCCATCTATCTCATTTTGATTCACCCACAATAATCAATCATCCATAATAAATCAATTGTCACCTTCATCCTTTGGAGAAAAAAGTAGAAACAACCACAACAATCAGCAAAAGTAAACTTCAAACATAAAATCAAAATCAAAACAGCAAACTTTTAAATGCAAAATCAAACTCTTGATCTTTTTAGCAAACTTGTCAATCAACTTTATATGAATGATCTTTCAAACAACCTATCAACTTGTCACCATCCACTAACATGTCATAGGATGCATCCTTCCTACAATTTGCATTATCTTTGGCAATCACTTTGGATACTTATCCTAAACAAAACACATCCCCTTGGCTAGAGGTATGAAGAACATTGGCTTTTTCTTTCACTTGATCTTTTCTTTGATTTATCTTATTGCGCTCATTCCAATGACCTCTCGATGATGTCTATCAAAATGATTTAGAGAGAAAGTATGGGAATTGATCATTATCTTTCATTTTTTGTGCTTGTTGGATGTTCTTGTAATATAACCTTGGTGAATACTTGCTTTATTAGGTGTGTATGGAAGGTGTTTTGGATAGCTTGTTGACTATTACATTGATAGGTTATGTCATTCCATGTTTTGGTCCAAGATTTTTTAAGCTTCTAAAGTACATCTTAACAAGGTTTCCATATGTTAGGTGTGAGCAAGAATCCTCATATCTATTTGCTAAGTCAAATTCCATCACACTAGATATAACATCATCCTAGTTTCTCATACCTTGATGCATCGTATATATGTGTTTTATCAAACATAAGAAAATTTGTGCCATTTGTGTCCCAATCCCTTGATAAGAAAAATCACCATCACTCATCACTATATCTAATAAAGTATCAACAATTCATATACTTGTTGGACTTCTACATCTTCTCATAATCTAGGATCCACCTATCTTATTCTTCTTATTCTTCTATCTCTACTAACATTTATATTCAAGTATCAAATATGTGTGATATCTTAAAGTATACATGAGGCTACCCATGGTCGATGATTTTCTATACATCATCAAATTTTTCTACATCAAACATTCGAGCTTTCTAGTCCTCTGTGAGATGAACTAATCCTCAATCTTTATCATGAGCTCAACCCAAAAGTTGAAATTTTCTCCCAATCTCTCAAGGAGGCAGTGTAGTAGCATAATTTATTTCGCTAGGGTAGCAGCGAGGCATTTGAAAAATAAGAAAAACAAAAAAATTGATCTCGATAGTGTTATTCTTTAAACCAACACAACAAGTACCTCGCTTCAAAGAGGGGTAAAATGTACACACTTAAATAAAATTTGACTAATATTATGCATCTGATTTTGATAAATTAACATCGTTTCTTCCTAAATCACTTCAGACTAACCAATTAATTAAATAATTAGCATTATTTAGTTAAAATAAAAAAATTCAACTATTAATCAAAAAATTAATTTTATTAGATTAATTCAACTTTTTTCTAATTAATGCTTATCATATTTAATAAATCAAGTCATTTAATTAAATCCCCCTAAGTCCTCTCATTTGATTAAATCAATCAAATCAAATGTCACAATCTCCTAATTCATTCCAATTAATTAATTCTAAATTAATTAATCCTAATTCAATTTTTAATCATCATTAATAAATCCTCCAAATTTTAACTTCTCAAGAGTTAAATCAACCCATGGTCAACTAACCAGATTGCACATGAAAATAATTTCTATTATTATCTAATTCCTCTATTTATTCTCACAAAGGCATATTGCAAGGAATTTTTCTCCCAACCATCTCCTAATTCAATTTCCCTCCAAAGGTTTCAAAAACCTATCACATCCTCAATAACTTCTCTTATATTTTCAATAACTCCTCTTACATCCTCTCAAATCTCCAACCACATTCAATAAATTCTTCTTACAACCCTTCAAATCCTCAACCATTCTCTTTTATTCCTCTTAATGTGCTCCACTCTCACCCAATAGAATTTTGAGAAATGTCACATTCTCGTTAGTTCCCATTTTATCCAACATTCACTAATTTCTCTCATCTCTTAACTCTTGAGTTCTATAAATAGAAGCATTCTCTTCACAATATGGATCCAAAAATTCATGCATTCTTACTAGAGGCATTTCACTTTATAGCAATCACTATTTTCATCACTTGTGAGCTTATTTTCATCACATAGCATCAATTTCATACTTAGAATCATCAACAACATTGGAGCTTATCATTGGGATTGGGAAAGGGCTTCTTTCCACATCAAAGGAGCACCAATCCCCCTATGGGATGAAGTTTTGATTGATTTAGATGAGTTTACATGCTTTTTTGTTCTTTATTTCATGTGTTTCATTATTTTTTCTTGTCTTTATTAATTGAGAATCTCATAAGGATTTTTTTTTTTGGTTTTCTAACATGATTAACACTTGTTTGTTGTCTCTTGTTAGTTAATTATAGATTGGACACTCACAACCCTAAAGATCACAATGCAAAATAGAAAGAAATCTTGTAATATGGTTGTCCTAGGGGCTGAATGCAAACTACTAAGGGGTACACGACTAAGTTAGAACTTGGAAAAGATAATGAAATGCAAGATGAAATGAAAAACCCTAATTGAATACAAGATAACACTAAATGACCTATAAAAGTAAATAAATGCAAGATGAAATGAAAAACCCTAATTGAATACAAGATAACACTAAATGATCTATAAAAGTAAATGAAATGAAACAAAAAATTGAAGATAGGAAGGTGTGCACCTGAGAAACTAGAGATCGCTGAGTGGAGTTCTAAATCACTAGAAAGTTTTCTTTTACTATTGATCGAGACTCATTCACCAAGTTGGGTGAATCAATATAGTTTCTAGAAAACTATGTAGGAACAGGTTTCAGACAAAGGTTATCTGAATCTACAAAATCCTAAAAACTGACTGGAATAGGGACTCGTTCACCAAAAGTGGAGAATTAGTCCAGTTGAGGTTTTCAGCAAATTCAAAAGTTGATCCTTCTCTTCTCTATCTACTCTATCCTTCCTGATCAGTTTCTAGATCTGAATCACTGATTTGCAACTTGTAAGACTTCTTCAAGGTTCTCCGAGGCTTGATGACAACTTTGACAACTTTGAATAATTTGCAACTTTTCTCCAATCTTTCTCCTTAGGAAATCTATAACATAGGCAAAACCCTAGCAATGAAGTACTGCAAATATGCTTGAAATGGCTACAATGGATGTAGACTTTGACTCTTTCTTAAAGGAGATAGATCTTGAATGGAACACTTGGTTGAACCACAAAATCCTACACCACAATTATTAGCACAATCACAAACATGATGCATGGAATCTTTGACATGATGATTGATGCTTGAATGTTGCTCTAAAATGTTTGAAAATCTTTCGTTAAATGCTCATGAATGCTTTGGGATACTCTTGTGAACTCAAACTTTCTATAATAATTCTAATTCAACTTTCTATGTGTAAAATGGATGAAATAAGTTTGTATTTATACTCAATTATGCAAGAATTCCTAAAATTACAACACTACAAGATGATATTGGATCTAGAAGAATAAAATCCCACCAAGGATTAAAATTAATTTTTATTTTGAGTTAAATGAGATTCATTCTCCTAGAATGGAAAATGAGTCCCACCTTAGATTTTTGAGGTGGGTGTTCAAGATTTTGATGTTTTAAAATAGTTTTGTGACAATTATCCTCAAAAATGCACATAAATAAGGCTTGTGGATGTAAAATAGGGTCAATTAAAGCATATCAAAGCCTAATTATTAATAAAAAGACTAGAAATTTGTGAAAGTATGTTACAACACTTTAATATAAGGCAAGGTTAATGTTAAAAAGTGGTTTTATTAGGTATATTTCATTAATAAGACCTTAGAAAAGTGTGAAAGTGTGTTACAACACTTCACAACACTTAAGCAATTGATTTTAATTTAGTTCAGAAGGGCCCAAGACCTAATATGAATATGTTAGGCATATTACAACACTAAATCAAGGCCAAGTTAAGCAGACATTTTTTCATCATTACATCTAGCCGCCACTTTAGTGAGAGGAGGAACTTGCATCAAAATCACACTAAAGTAGACCAAATGTAGCAACAATCAAGGGGGGTTCAAATGTTCCAATGGTGGTAAGATAGGACAACCATGACCAAGGGGGTTGCACAAGCCCCCAGGACCAAGGTCCTATAACAAACAAATATAAGAACAAAGGAAAATACATGAAATTATAAAGAGAGACAACAAGGAACAAGCATTCACTGTCAAAGACATGAAGAAAATAAAATAATATGAAAAAGGGGGTATCAAGCTTCGAATGTTTGTCCATCATGATGTGGATCAGATCTAGACTATTTTTTTGAAAAAAAAAGCATACTCACTTTGAGGTGATGGAACTTCAGGTTGTCTACCAGGTGAGAATTCCTAAGAGGGTGAGACACATACACTCATGGATGGTATTTGCACACACACACACACATGTGGTTGTGGGGAAAGTCATACCTCATTCAAGCTTCCGGCTCAAACCATACCAAAGTTATACCTCCTAATAACTTTAATCAGGTGCCACACAAAAATGGTTTTCGAGCTTCATGAGACAAGCAAAACTTCGTATGCTTGGAGCTCATGAACGAACAAGATGGCTCCATAGGAATGAAATTTGTATTATCAAGGAAGCCATATAAATGCAAATGCAACAATGAGGGATGTTCAAAGGAGTTTTTCTTACTTCATGTGAGGCATTAACCTAGGGAAAATTGTTCCTAATGTTTCCAAGAGAGGACCAATTAAAGAATAAAAGATACACAACTTAGGGGATATAGTGCATCGCATCAAGCCACTAAGAGGAATGTAATATGCTAAGAGATATCACACTCCTAAAGGACATCACACCCAATGTCATCCTCAAAGTGAAAATGCATCGTATAAAGTAAGAAAACTACAACATGAACCATGAAATAGAAAAATGCAAGAGAATAATACCAATGTATGTCCCCACTTTAAAGAAATTGCTAAACACCATACTGTGGGAAATTACTTTAAACTAGCAAATGATAAATGCTAACAATAAAAGGACATGAGATATAACCTAGAAATCCCTATGCCAAGTCACATGCTTCCAAGTGAAGCTATGTTATGCAAGAAAAAATAAAAGAGAGGGGTTTCCCACAAAATGAACAACACCAAACACAAGGGATCTATAGATTTGGGGTCAGTATGTTCTTCTTGCAATATTTTTAGAGAGCTCGAAACTATCATCATTCCCAAAATACACATATAACTACAAGAATGACACAAAGAGATTGAAAACAAAGCAAAACCTTTCAGGTTAACATGGAAGAAACATTAATGTATCAATACCTTGCGTCATCCCCAAAAGGAAAACACAAGACAAAAGAAAAAGAAAAGGAAAGGCCTTTTGGGTCAACATGGAAGAGACATAAATGTCTTGATGCCTTGTGTCATCCCCAAAAGGAAAACACAAGATTTTAAAAAAAAATGTGAAAAGAAAAATCCTTTTGGGTTAACATGGAAGAGACATGAATGTCTCAATGTCTTGTGTCATCTCCAAAGGAAAACACAAGACAAATGAAAAGAAAAGAAAAAAGAAAAATATTTTTGTGTCAACATGGAAGAGACAAGAATGTCTCAATGCCTTGCATCATCCCCAAAAGAAAAAAATAAGACAAATGAAAAGACAAGTGAAAACAAAAATCCTTTTGGGTCAGCATGAAAGAGACATGAATTTATCAACACCTTGCATCGTCCCCAAAATGAAAACACAAGAGAAATGAAAAAGATAAAAGGAAAAAAGATAAAATATTGATGACAAAGAGAAGAATGAAGGTACAAATAGAGGAATGACATAAAGAGAGAGAGAACATAAAAAAAACATTACTGGGGAACACATTACACACATGCAATCACATGAAAGAAAGTGAAAAAGAAATAGTGCAAAAGACTAGTACGAACCATGCATGTCAAACTAAATTAGGTCATCCACCTCCCAGTTATGTTCATTGTATACTAAAGGCAAGCAACTAGCCAAAGGGACAAGAGAAAGTGTTGAACTAGGGGTAGCACCAGGTTCAACACTCTTTGTAGGATATTTTTCTTCTAAGCTCATGGAAGAGGAAAACAATGTATTCAATTTAGTATCCACCCCTTCATCAATTTCAACAACCTCGTCATTGCCATCCAAGTTAATCACAACAAGAGCTCGAATTATAATATCCATGGAATATTTCAACTCTTTTTGTGGTTGTTGTATTGTATTTTTTTGTTTCAGGGTAGGAGTAGGGTCATCATGCATTGCTTCAATCAATTTTGGATTTTTATTTTGTTTTTATAATTCTTCATGTAACCTGCGAGCTAGGGCATGAAATCTATGTCTACACTCTCTAGCACCTCTATTTTTATAGTTTTATTTTCTAGTTGCATTTATGTAGGATTGGGTTGATCAACCATAGGTTTAATTTCTTCCCTAAGGGGAGGAACAAAAGGAACCATAGAAGGTTGTTCAACCATTTTCTCTTTAACTTTATAAACTTATTTTATTCTAGGAGGTGTGACGGGGTTGTTTTCATTGTCTCTTGGTCTTTTATAGGAGGTAGGTGAAGGATTTGTCTTAGGTTGGTCTTGGTAGGTTACAATTTCTTTAGGCTCAATCATGATTTCCTCTAGGATGGTAGGATAAGTGGTGGGCGGGGACATGTTTCAAAGGGATAGTTCTGCTATCTTCTTTTCCTTGAACTTTTGAGAAGATAAGAAAAAGAAGTATTATAATGGTTTTATAGGTTCCATAGGCTCATGCCAAAAGGAATCTAAGGAAAAGTTACCCTTAGAGGACAACAGGTTAAAGCCACTATGGTGGATAGTGAAAACTTCATTATCAAAGGGAAAAATTAATCATTTATGGATAATTGAAGGGATAACTTTCATGGAGTGAAGCCACAGATGACCTAGCTTCACATGAAATTGGTCTAACTGTGGGATGATAGAGAATGAGACATCTAATGTTTTTAGTCCTATTTGCAATGGTAAGGTGATCGATCCAATCGTAGGGCAATAAAATCCATTGTGTCTTGATCGATGCTTTCAGTTTATCGTGTATGTCTTGTAGGACCCTAAATCTGCATTGGCTCAAAAACAAAAACCCTTAGTATTGTTAGTAAACCAAAGCAAATAAAAGATCCCCTATAAGATTCATCTAATCACAAGAATAAAGCCAAAGAAACAAGTAAAACATAGAAAGGAATCATTCTAATAATCAAACCAGCATCTTATAGTTGATTGGTGCTTCTATGGAAACAAGCCCTTTCCCAATCCTTGATTAAGCTCCATGATATAATATTTTGATGATAAAGATGATGCATAGGCAAAATCAGTTCTTCAATGAAGAGTGACTTTGCATAAGCTTTTTGGATGAAATTGTGGAGATGATTTAGGATTTGCTTGAGGATGAAACCTCTATTTGTAGATTTTCAAATGTTGAGTGTTGAAGAGGGACCAATGTGGGACTAAAAAAAATGCCAATGAAAAGAGGCCACTTGTCATCATGTGATTGGTTGATGCATGTGCAAGATTTGGGAAATGTGCCCAAGAGGGGGGGAATTTGAATTCAAATTTTGCAATAAATTTAGAGAGGGGGATAAGAAAAAGAGCAATAAATGCAATATTAGAGGAACAAATCAACTTGTCATGATTTTCAAACTTGAGGGCCATGTTGAATGAAAATATTGGTTTTAATAAATCAATAAATTGATTTATTTGTGCAAGTGGCATAATCTAGAGAATGCAAGTGGGCGAGATTAGCATTTAATCATGGTTAGATTAAATTAATGATGATTAGGATGATTTGACCAATTTGACATGATTTAGGGATTTAAATCAAATCAAAATGAGATGAATGATGATTTGAGTTTTAACTAAATAAATGATTGATTTATTTAATCAAAGAGGGAATGATAGGCTTAAATCAAATAAAGTTAATTTATTTAATTTAAATGGATGATGAACCTAATTTTCCTACTGAATGGATCAATGTGAATTTGATTTATGAATGAGCGGATGCATGTGCATAATGCTAATTTTGCGTTTCTAAATTTTGCCCCTCTTTGAAGCAATGTACTTGTTGCATTGTTTCAAAGAATAAACTTGCCGCGATCAAAATAAAAAAAATTATGATTTTTTGGATGCCCCAGTGGAAAGAAGTACACTGGTATATTGTTGCCCCCTCGAGAGATCGAGCGAAAAGATTCGATTTGAGGGTCGATCTCGCGATAAAGAGGTTCAAAATGGATGGTTAAGAATGATGATTTCAAGATGCTTAGAATAACAAATCTATATTATCCTAAACAACTTAAATGATGATATGATATGAGATGGATGAGATTGATGATGTGATATGTTGTGATTATGCAATGGATGATTTATGAGATGCTTAGACTAACAGATCTATATTATGATGATGATGCAAATGCAATGCATGTGAAATGATTGATGTTTCCTATTATGTATGATATGAATGATATGTGGTATGCTGACGGTTTGTGGATGCAAGATGTATGATGGATGCATTAGTGATGATGATGTTAGTATGGAAATGAGATGATGACAAGAGGATCCAACAAGTCCATGATCTGACGAGACTTTATTAGAGATGATGATGATGATGATGATAAATGATGATGATGATTTTCTTATCATGGATTGGGATTTTAAAAGGGCTACTTACCTTATGTTTGATAACACATGTAGGTACGATGCATCAAGGTATAAAGAACTAGGATGGTGTTGTACCTAGTACGATGGACTTTGACTCGATAAACAAATAGGAGTATTATTGTTCACACTTGACATACATAAAACTTGCTAGGACGTACCTAACAAAGAAAGTATTCGCCAAGTTATTTTACAAGAACGTCCAACAATCACAACAGACAAAAGGATAATGATCATTGCCCCATTCCTATCTCTCTAAATCCTTCATTCGGATATCATTGAGAGGTCCTTGGAATGTGCGCAATAAGATAAATCAAAAGAAAAGATCAAGTAAACAAACAAGCCAATGTTCCTCATATCGCTAGCCAAAAGGATGTGTTTTGATAGGATAAGGATCCAAGGTTATATCCAAAATGATGCCCATTGTCGGAACGATATATCCTAGGACATGCATTGTATAGGATGATGATGGTTTGATAAGTTGATTGATAGGTTATTGATATAAAGTTGATTGTCATGTCTAAAAATGATCAAGAGTTTGATTTTGTTTTAAAGATTTGTTGCTTCGATTTTGATTTTATGATTGAAGCCTGCTTTTGCTAACTGTTATGATTGTTTTTGTGTGTTGTCAAAGGATGAAGGTTACGATCAGTTTATTATGGATGATTGATTATTTCAAGTGAAAGCGATATGAGATGGATGGATTTCTTTCAAATATTTGGATGTTTTTGACATTTTTGGAATGTTTTGATGCTGTTTTTGGGTTTTTTTATTTTTCAAATGTTTTGATTTTTGATTTTCTGATGTTTTTGGGTTTTTGTTGTTTTTTTTTAATGTTTTTGGATTGTCTGATGGATTAGCCTTGCCTACATTTAAGCTCGAGACAATGTAGTTCAGATTCTAGGTTTTGATGTTTTTCTACTTTTGAGTGTTTTTGGATTTTTATATGTTTTGGATTTTTTTTGGATTTTTTGATGTTTTGGATGTTTTTGGATTTTTTCGCATGATTTTGACAATTTGGATATGGATGTGTGTGATGATATCAGTTCTCTATTTTGGGATTTTGCTAAAAACCAAGCTAAGGTTGATTGATCAGATCGATGGATTGATGATGATGATGATAACATTGTTGAGGATACACAAGAATGCAAGGATTTGATTGATCAGAATTGATGACAATAACATTGTTGAGGATGCACAACAATGCAAGGATAGTGTTAACAACAATTGCAAGGATATGTGTTGAGGATAATGCAAACACAAGGATTGGGAAAGATATCCCCAAGATGATGATGGATTGATGATGATAACATTGTTGAGGATGCACAACAATGCAAGGATAGTGTTAAGCAACACAAGGATATCCTGATGATTTCTTGATTGGATTTGATTTGATCAGGATCGATGAAGCTTGGTTTGGAACAAAAGATGTTCGAATGATTTGATGTGACACTTGAAGTGCAAATTAGATGCGACTGATAGTGATTATTTGGAAAGATGAAGCTTGATAAGGGATGTTTGTTCGTCAAAATATGCCATGGGCTAGTGATTTAGACTCTTAATCACAAATGCTTTGACCAATTTGGTTTCATGTTTTCCAATGTTTGGATCACCACATAAGTTGGAGGATATAGATCAAAATTTATTCCTGAAGCAAGATGTAAATATTTGCCCCCAATGTCTAGCAATGTATGGAATGCAATGGGTGGATGCTCAGATAAGTGTATCGATGGATGGATATGGCAAGCACACAAAGGATGGAAAAGATTATCTTGTGATAAGATAAGGTGTTTAGATAAAGAATGCTCATTGGATAGTGCTTCATGGCTCAGATAATGCTGCATAGGATAGGATCAATGAAAACGACCCATGTCAAGATGTTTATCGTAAGTAAGCCTAAAGTGTGCCCCAAACTTTGTCAAGATCAAGATAACTTGGACTATGGATGTAGATGGATGAAAATGCATTGGATCAATGGTTTATGGATGAGTGGATTTATTATGGATGGATGGATGGAGTGCTAGATTTATTATGGATGGGATGAGATGCTTTCAACTGAAGTGGTGCACGTAGATGCTTGATTCTACATATGATGCATGTTTTCCAAGTTTTCATCATGGTCTTGCCCAAAGTGCCGCCCATGCGGTTTTCACTAGAGGATGATTTTTTTCTTTACTGTTTTCAATCCTTTTCTAATTTTTTTGGATTTTCATATTTTTTGATGATTTTTTTCAAAGATTTTAAGCTCATGCTGAATCACAAGGTGTTGCTGATGTAGATGCCCCTGTCATAATGTGCCATCGATATCCTGCCTGAAGGAGCTGCTTTGCTAAGATACGTGCACTTGAATGCAACTTTTGGGATTCTTGATCTGCTTCATTGATACCAGGGTTAACTCTATCTTTGTACGCACATCGTGATAGAGTGCCTTCTGAATCCTTATGATAAAGGGTCGTTGCCAATACATGGTCGATGTGAGAATTGGATATCATGCGTGGAGGTGTGGATGGAGTGTGTTTAGGGATAAAAGATGGATTGGTTGACAGTTTGGAACCTTTGACTCTCCAAACTTGGGAAGATGAGCAATGATGGGTGGATACGAAAGTGTGCGTGGAATTAGGACCAACTGCTTGATATACTTTGTACGTCACTTGAAAAGCTTGCTTTTTCTTTTGCAGACATCTTTGATGGATACTTTTTCCTCTTTTATTTTGCCCCATAGTTTCTTTGACTAATGGAGTTTGATAGGGATGATCTTTCTTTGTATGTTTTGGTATCCATTTGTATTTGATTTGTCCATTATGCTTCTCAGCTTCTTTTGCTTTGATAATGTTCTTTGTACTTTGATTCAAATCTTCCTTTTGACGTTGGTCCCAATTTGTGGATGGGGTGATGGGTGGATGAAGATTCATGATGTGGCTAGTTGTAGTATTGACATCAGTTTCACCATAAAGATTCTTTGTGCTCCCTATGTTGATGCTTGCTTGAGACGAAGTTTCCCCTAGTATGGTGGTGGTAGTACCTTTATGCTTTGATTCTTCCTATTCTAAAATGTCTTGTTCAATAAGCATGCTCTAAAAAATGACCATTGTAGATGACATTGTTTCAATTTTCTACTTTGCTAACTCTGGATTATACTGTTCTTTCTGATTTTCTTCCTTGAGTGGATAATTTTTGATATCTTTATTCATGATTTCCTCAATCTAAGTTTGGGATATATCAGATCCTAATGTTGATAACTCCGTTTGACTGTAGGAGTTAATAATCTGCTCTTTTTGTGTAACAAAATCTTGTTCTAGATGAAGATCATCTACGTGTTCATCCATAGAAAGCATCTCATGGGTAAATGGAGGAGTATGAGCTACATGGATATGATAATCTTGCATAGATAGGAGAGTGTCCATTAGATTATTGTAGTATCTTGAAGATACAAATTCTTGATCTTGAATGATTTTGGAGTTGCTTTCGACATGCTTTGGAACAAGTTCTTGACATGGATCAGTTTCAAAGGATGGACTACTTACAAAGGGTTCTGAGATGTCATCATTAGGAATGGGAAGTGGCTCTATATCCTCAAGTGTCGAGTTCAGGTTTCCTTCAGTATCTGTAACCATGAGGTCAAAGGATGTCAATATGTCTTGGAAAGGACCATTGCTAGACCTTGGTGAAAGATTTTGATCATGCTTGGGAATAAATTCTTGAGATATGTCCTCTAACTCATAAGGAAATTTAGAGACATTTTCAACATGATCATTAGTCAATGGATCATGCATTATGTCGATAGGATCAAACAATCCTAACACTCCTTGAAATAGATCACTAAAAAGTGGCTCTTGATGTATGGTGAGTTGATCATCGAATGAGGTGGAAACATCTTCAATGTGCTCATTGATGGATAGGTTTTGATCATTGTTTTCAACAATTGTGGTGGAGGGATTTCCGATGTCGTCAACCATAGAGTCAAGTGATGTTGATATTTCTTGAATTGGATCATTGTTGGGTATTATTGGTGGATTTTGATCATGATTGAAAAGTGACCTTTGACATATGTTGATTTGATCATTGGATTAAGTAGACATAGCTTCATTGTGATATTTGATGCATAGATCTTGAATGTTGCTTTCAGCAATTGTGGTGGGGAGATTGTCATTGCTATCATCAATGGTTGAATGTTCATCGTTATTCCCAATAGCTATCATTTTTTGTGTTTGTGCTTGTGTTTGTTGGGTAGCTTGAGAGGCTTGGGCAGCTTGAGAGGCTTGTTGCACTTGTTGAGCTTGTGTTGCTTGTTGCGTGGCTAGATATTGTTGGAATCCCCTTTGAAAAGTAGCTTGTAATTCCGCGTTCTGTTGACTTGATGTGGTGGAAGTTGGTGGTGGTAGGGGTGGTGGTGGATTTGGAATCATGTTGGATGTAGTGACAAGTGTTTGAGATATGCTGGAAGCGATCATGGTAGTGAGGGGTTGAGATGTGATGGGTGTGAGAGTGGTGCTTGGAATGATCGAAGTGATGGGGATGGTTGGAATGACCGAGGTGATAGGCCCTTGAGAGACTATGTTTTCATTTGGGATAAACATTGTTGCTTGATTGAATACCATATGTTGGTGCGATGTTGATGGTATACTCAAAGGATTTGATGAGATGGCTTGATTGGTGTTAGGTGGATTGATTTGGATGGAATGATCAGTGCTAGGTAAAGGGGGAAGCCCTAAACCAAGGAATGATGTTGATATGGGTAATGGTGGTGGAGATATCTCTTGGTGCAATGATTCAACTATTTTGGTGATTTCGATCTTGACTCCCTTGATATAGTTGATTTGGATTTTGTTTAAGCAGATTTGGAGTGTGTACTTGTGTTTGATTTTGGACAATATTTTGATTTGGGATGATGTTCAAATTTGGCATGATAGGTTGAAATTGACCATTGTTCATGTTTGGAATATTCGTATGATTTGAAAATGTATCCATCCCAAAGTTTGTTGGATTCATGTTTCAAAAACTTGTGCTTGGTACATTCTCATTTGGTTTGTAGGGATTTGATGGGATGACGTTCATTTGAAGGCTCATGCTTTGATTGTTTGGTTGACAGACTTGTAGGTTTAGATTTAGATCTACCATTGAGAAATGTGTTCCAATATTTGATTTGGGCATACTCACACTTGTTGTGCCATTGCCATTTGTAGAAGGTAATGATCCCATGTATGGATTGTATAAGTGTGATTGTTGATAATCAATCGGCGTTGTGAGGCTTTGATAGCTTAGTTGACTTGGATTACTTATGATGTATGGATCAAGTTTGTATTCCATGTTTTCCTTGTTTTTTGACCTTGTTGCAAAAGTGACCTCTAAGGTTCTTAGGACTAATGACGAGATGAAGGATGAAAGGTGTAAATGATATGGATGTTGAATGCTTAGGAACTTTGGATCAATGCTAGACTTAGGGCTTGATTTTGATTGGTTGATTGGATTTGGATAATGGACTTGCAAACCCTAAGATGTAAGATGTTATCTTAGGATGAACTTTTTCAAAGGATTTCTGATTTAATTAGAGGTATGAGAAAGGATGCATTCCCACACACCTAATTAAACAAATGATTTTTATTGTGATGATTTACCCAAGTCTACAATGATGTTTCCAAAGCTCTAAAGTTGTTTGGTGGTATGGGATGATAAATGTTTGGATGGATGAAGTGTTTGAGTTGCTCCTAAATGAACCTAGGAAGGACTTGTTTACTAGGCCAAGATAGTGAAGAACATGCCTTTCTCTAAAAGTAATTCAAAACCAAAAGACCAATGTTTGTATGAAAACCATATGACCAAAAGATATCAAGCACATGTGTGGGGTCCAATTGATTCAATCTTTGCTTAATGGATTCTTTTTACCACAAACACACTCTTGATTAGGTTTTCAATTGAATGTCCAATGTCCTAATTCCCTTTCCTCCCACAAAGTGTATTATGTGGAAATTGAGGAAATCAAGGCAAAGGTTGCCTAAAGTTGACTTTAGTAGAAACAAATTGAGATGAAATCCAAATGCTTAGAAGCCTCTAAGGACATGAATCCCAAGGGAAAGCAATAACATGTGAATTTGTTCAAGGATATTTTCCTCTCCTAAAGGGTTTGCAATTTTGATGATTCGTTGAATGTTGGTTTTCAAATGTTTTCGATAAAAGCATTGTGTTTTCAAACCACAAGTAATATGACATCCTAGCTCAATTGGTACGTTTTTCTTAGTGGGCTTGCCTCATGACCTTCATAGAAGAGATGATTTTACATGCAACCGAGGACAAAATATAAAGGTATGTTAAGAATGAAGTCTTAACCTCTATATTTCAACCAAGATCGGACATGGCAAGTAACTTCTTGGAATCTAAGTTCCAATGCACCACGTCGAAAAAATCGCTCAATGGATCAATAGGCCACTACAAAACAAGGGTTCTATTTCAGACTTTCTATTCGTAGGAGTTGAGCCAACATGGAAAGAGTCCCCTTTCGGATCCATCTTGTCAGAGTCAACCACGTGATATTGGCGTTTCATCCAATATCCACATTTATATCCTGGCTGGAAATACTCTTGGCTTTAGAGTGTTACTAGTTGAGTCATTCCCTTGGGTGAGTACTTTTTCCCCAAGGCAGGCCCTCTAGGATAAACAAAAGTGAGCAAATACACAATCTGTAACTCGATCAATCTTTGACGATTCAAAGAGAGAGAATATATGCGATGATTCTCTACTCACACTCACACAAGATGTTCAATTTTAAACCCAAATCGAAGTGTGTATGGGCAATTATTTACGCAACCTAATGTCACCAAAAGCCTTTTGATTCTCAAGATCACCGTGAGGCACGAGAGAAGCACATACATCTTTTGATGATATTACCTTGTGTAAATAATTACAAAACAATAAAGGCACACATTCATTTTATCCTTCAAAGCAATGATTTGATTCGTTTTAAGCACCAAAGGAAAGATGAAGATTGCTTGTTCGATTTTAGCCCAAATTCTAATCTAGTAGTTGTCTAAGTTTCAATTTTAATCCTATTTTGAAAAGAAACAATGATCTAGCGGGCCTAAAACAGAAATCCAAAGCAATAAATGGACGATTCAAGTTTTTACAACAAGCATTAAAAAATGCTTTTTTTCAAGTTCCAATTCAAGGCCCACATTCAACTCAAGAGTTTTCCAAAGATTATTTCCTAGGCTTCAATTTTGCAATTTTTTTGTGCAAACGAAATCCCTCCTACAAGATAAAAAGACAAATATGCAAGAATCAAAGTCATTTTAAGCATTAACTTCAAAAAGAAGAATGATTTTCAAATGAAAAGACTAATGATTTTGAACTCATAAATGAAGCATTAGTAAGAATCTTGCTTTCCAAAGTCTTTTCACAATATTCATATAACAAAGATGAATGTAATCCAAAATTAGACCATTTAATGCAACCAAGTAAGATTTGATTTTAATGTAGTGACCATCTTGATTCTCATTGACTGAGCAAATCCATTCTCATTACAAAGAAATCATAAGCATGTAAACCTATCTAAAATGGATTAAACCTTCACTTCATAAGTGGATTGGTGCTTCTTTGATGTGGAAAGAAGCCCTCTCCCAATCCTTGATAAGTTTGGTGATGAGGATTCAATGAGAAAAATCAGTTCTCGATGTGAAGAGAATGACTTTGCATAAAGATTGTGGAGTTGTGGAGATGATTCAGGATTTTCTTGAGGATGAAATCTCTATTTTTAGATTTTCAAATGCTAAGTGTTGAAGAGTGACCAATGTGGGACTAAGAAACATGCAAATGAAAAGAGGCCACTTGTCATCATGTGATTGGTTGATGCATGTGCAAGATTTGGGAAATGTGCCCAAGAGGGGGGAAATTTGAATTCAAAATTTGCAATAAATTTAGAGAGGGGGATAAGAAAAAGAGCAATAAATGCAATGTTGGAGGGACAAATCAACTTGTCATGATTTTCAAACTTGAGGGCCATGTTGAATGAAAATATTGGTTTTAATAAATCAATAAATTGATTTATTTGTGCAAGTAGCATAATCTAGAGAATGCAAGTGGGTGAGATTAGCATTTAATCATGGTTAGATTAAATTAATGATGATTAGGATGATTTGACCAATTTGACATGATTTAGGGATTTAAATCAAATCAAAGTGAGATGAATGATGATTTGAGTTTTAATTAAATAAATGATTGATTTATTTAATCAAAGAGGGAATGATAGGCTTAAATCAAATAAAGTTAATTTATTTAATTTAAATGGATGATGAACCTGATTTTCCTACTGAATGGATCAATGTGAATTTGATTTATGAATGAGCAGATGCATATGCATAATGCTAATTTTGCATGTCTACATGTCTTGATAGAGCTCATGATCACATTATCTCCATAGGCGGGATCTATTAGTATCCCATTAGTGGGCTTGTCATACATATGGTGGGCTATGTAAAGTGGACCATCGGGTGCATGTTTAAGTATATATTTAGAGAAGAAATAAATGTCAAGAGGATTCTTATTTCGACCCTTATGAGGAATGATGTCTATCATTCCTACCATTTCATCCATAGGATCATTATCAATAGCATCATGTTGAATAGAATTGTTGTTATTATCATCTATATCAACATTCATCACATCATTCTTTGTAGTTTTTCTAGCTTTAACAAATAAAATGTTGTGTTTAGGAATGGGGTTGGTAAATATTTGCATTTTTTTCTTAGGAGGGGCAACACAATTATTTCCTTGATCACTAACACCTCCAATGGAAAGATGGCCATAATCAATAAGGTCTTGCACCAGATGTTTAAGAAGCTT
This sequence comes from Sequoia sempervirens, assembly GCA_007258455.2. Classification (NCBI taxonomy): domain Eukaryota; kingdom Viridiplantae; phylum Streptophyta; class Pinopsida; order Cupressales; family Cupressaceae; genus Sequoia; species Sequoia sempervirens. Next base: position 822,010,715 of record VDFB02281492.1, read on the forward strand.
GCAATGTTCTGTGTCATGTCCATTTTCTCAGTGGTAATGTAAATAAGTATTTGATCTAAAGCTTTGGGGTAAAGGTTTATTAGGATTGGGTGTTTTGATAGGAGGCAAGGTAATAATTTGTTGTTCTAAAAGTTGCGACATTGTGTTATGAAGGGTCTTAGGTAAGGGAGTGAATTTTCTTTTCGGATCCCCATAGGTAAAGGGCATCACAACTTTAACAATAGCTACTTGGTTATTGGCATTCTGAGTTGGTTGTTGACGGGGATCAAATTGAAGGAACCCTTTGTTCTATTTTCTAAATGGTTAGGAATTGTTTTGGTTTGCAAGCTCACATTTCTTAGTTCGGCTAGAAGTGGACTTTGTATCTCAACTACTAAATAATTTTTTAATAATCATGGAGAGTAGTACACAAGTGCATAAAGGATGTGGATTTCATCATGGTATGCTTGTCTTGAATCTTTCTTTGCAAATTTTCTATGAACATCTTTTTAAGGTGGAGGTTAGGGACCTTGACATTGATTTGGGAATAAATTGATTGATAGAGTGAGATAAAGTTAGTTATCTTTTCTTCTTCTTTTTTCTTAAATCTCATCAAATTGGTCAAGGTCATCTTAGGAGTTATATGCAATTGGAAATAATTAACAAATGCCTCAAAAAGTTCATCGAATGAACGAATTGAGTTGTTCAATAAAGAAGAGAACCATTCCAAAGAAGTATCTTTCAATGACCTAGGAAAAAGCTTAGCTAGGAGTTTATCATCGAGGAAAAAGTCACTACATAAGGTAGTGTAAGCATTTAAATGGTTAGAAGGATCTCCCTTTCCTTCGTATTTCTCAAGTCTAGGCACCTCTACACCTTGTGGCATTGGTGTTCACAATATCTCCAAGGAAAATAGAATGCTTTTGACATAATATGTAGGTGGGTCATTTTGATTTTGATTGATGGTGGCAACTTGCTTTTGGAGGGATGAAATAGTTTGGAAGATTTGATTAATGAGAGGATCATTACTTGTGCTATGGGATGGAAGTGACAAGGGTGAAGGGGTGTATGTGTTCATAGGACAAGTGAATGGGATGATTATAGGTGGTAAAGTGGTAGGAGATATGATATGTGATGCCACATAGGAACTACGGATGCTAGTTGGAATGCCAAAGGAAGGAATCACATTACTAACTCGTTGCATTGTTGTTGTGACTTGAGGGTTGGTATAGGTAGGTATTGAGGAAATTTTTGTTGAAGGAGGAATTTGAGTTCCTCCTTTGCTTGTGACATTTATTGTTGGAAAATGACAACTAGTGGTTGAGGTGAGATGTTTTCTAAAGATGTAAACTATATTTTTTACAAGGTCAAGCCCATCTTCACTTTTTGGCATGCAGTGAATGTTATTTATGGTAGGGATAGTAGTAGTTTAAATGTTGTCATTTTACACTTGATGTTATATATGTTTGCTAAGTCCTCATGAACTTAAATTATGCTTTCTTGTGGGAAACTATCATTCCTTGCTTCAACTTGCATACTACTTGAAGGAAAATAGTTGCTAAAGGTGTTGTCCATACCTAGTGTACTAATGTCAATACTCAGAGTGAAAGAACTAGACAACCCAAGATCCACAATGATTGTGCTATTGTGGGATAAAATGAGTCTCAAACTTCATCTAACTACAGTATTGGCAATAGGACACCAAATACTCATGGAAGGGCTACTAAATGCAAGGTCAATGCAAATGCAATGTTAGCTAAGAACAATGAAATGCTTAAAACATAAATTCTAGAGACTAAAACATAAAGACAATAACAACAAACATAAAATAAAAACCTAAAATTTGAATTCTAGAAAATGAAATGCATAATATGCAAAGGGATTGATTTTCCCAAGGTGGCAAATGAGTCCCAATAATATTTTTTTTCAAAATTTTCAAAAAAAATTGATTGAATTTTATGCTTTTTATGTTTTTTGATATTATCTAAGATACAAATGAAAATTTTCAATGATTTTTAGTAGAATGAGATACAAAAATGAAAGCTATATGGGCTTTCACTAATGCAAAATTTGAAACCCTAGAACGCAAGTTAACCAATGCAAGTCTTAATGCAATGTTAATGCAAGCTAAATCTAGGATGCTAATGCACTCGAAATCACAAAATCAAATGTTCTAGATGTAGGTTCACGAAAATGAAGGGGTTGGTTTGTGGGATGGTGTTGTCATATGGTTTTGGTCATAGAGTATACCCACACTTCCAATTTCATTCAAGGGAAACCCTAAAGATCTTCATGCAAAAGAGAGAAATCTTGTAATAGGGTTGTCATAGGGGTTGAATGCAAACTACTAAGGGGTTCACCACCTTGGAAAAGATAATGAAATGTAAGATGAAATGTAAAACCCTAATTGAATGCAAGCTAACACTAAATGACCTATAAAGTAAATGAAATGAAACAAAAAAATGAAGACATAAAGGTGTGCACCTGAGAAACTAGAGATGGTTGAGTGGAGTTCTGAATCACTGGAAATTCTACTTTTACTGCTGACTAGGACTCATTTGGCAAGCTGGGAAAATCAGTCTAGATTCTAGAAATTTGTGTAGGAATAGGTTTCAAACAAAAGGGTATTTGAATCTGCAATATCCTAAAAACTAACTAAAACTGGGACTGATTCGCTAGAAGTGGCAAATTAGTCTAGATGAGCTTTTTTGCAACTTCAAAAGTTGATCCTGCTCTTATCTGTCTACTTTATTCTTCCTGATTAGTTTTTGAATCTGAATCTCCAATTTGCATCCTGTAGGTCTTCTCCAAGGTTCTCTAAGAATTAATGACAACTTTAACTTTAAATAATTTGCAACTTTTCTCTAATCTTTCTCCTTAGGAGATCTGCAACCTAGACAAAACCCTGGCAATGAAGTACTAAAAATATGCTTGAAATGGTTGTAATGGATGTAGAATTTCACTCTTACTTGAAGGTGAAAAGATGAAAAATGGTGTACTCTCTTTTGCTTCTAGGATTTTGGACCTAAGAGGAGAGAAAATTTTCTACTCTTCACTCAAGAAAAAATGCTTGAGATTCAAATGCAAAGGAGATTGAAATCTGGAAAAAGGATTATTCTAGGGATTGAATGATGTCTAATGAGGTGTTCACGACCAAGTGTAAACTTGGAAAAGATAAGGAATTGGAAAATATAGTGTGATATGAAAACTAATGCTAAATGACCTATAAAGATTAACAAAATGCAATAAAAATCTATGAGACTAGAAGTGTGCTCCTGGAAGACTGAAGAAGGTAGAATGGAAGTCTAGATCACTAAAAAATATACTATTGAAGTTGACTGGGACTCATTCGCTAAGATGGGTTAATTAGTCTAGTTTATGGGAAAATTAACTAGAGTAGGTTTCAGCTAAAAGGGTATCCGGATCTATGAAATTCTTGATCAGACTTGTATAGTGGGACTCATTCACCAATAGTGTTGAATCAGTCTACTACTTTTCTAGAAAATTTTAACTAGATTATGTGCTTCTTGGTTTGCTCAGCTCTTTTTCATAGGTTTTCAAATCCAAAACTACAAAATACCATTTGTAGACCTTCTCCAAGCTTCTCCAAGGCTCGATGACAACTTTAGAAAATTTGAAAACTTGAAAACTTCTCTCCAACTTTGCTTCTTAGAAAATTTGCAACCTAGCCATGCAAATCACACACAAGAAGAGGGAAAAATGTTATGGGGGTTAGTGAATAGGGGTTTTCCTTGGTCAAACACCTTGTTGGTAATTAAACCTCGAAATGAAAGAAAATATGAAATTGGAGAATGATGAATGAACAAAATATGATGTTGCAACTCAAAAAACCCTAGTAATTAAGTGTTGCAATGACACTTGAAATGGATGCAGTGGATGTGGTTCTTGATTCTTGCTTGAAGGAGGTAGATCTTGAATGCAATGCTTGCTTGGATCATGAACTCTACATCAAAAATGTTAGCACAATAAAAAACATGAAGAATGTAATCTTTGACATGATGATTGATGCTCTTGAATACTCTTGAATGCTTTATAATCTACCCAAGAAATGCCTTGAAT
>VDFB02281492.1:822014873-822060602 GCA_007258455.2 Sequoia sempervirens
AAATGTCCTAAAAAATCCAAAAAAAAAATCATAAAATGTACTGAAAATAATCCAAAAAAATAAAAACATGTCAAAACCAAAAAACATTCAGAAAATGCTCAAAAATCCCAAAAACAAAAGTCAAAGTCTGTCGAGTCAGTCATGTCAGTCTTTGTCATTGTCAAACTACATGTCTCTACGACTGGACGTAGGCAAGGCCATCTATCAATGTGCCCCTAAGGCATTAGGTCATTCTTTAGGTGTTGTCAAATAAAATTATGATTCAGTCCTTTGTTGTCAAAATAAATTCAAGGGTCATTGTCGAACTACGAGATCTAAGCGCATTGCTACATAGGCAAGGCCATCCGTCGACGAGCCCGCGAGGCCGCCTAGGTCAGTCTTTTAGGGTTCATCAGATCAGTCAAAATAAATTAGACATTGTCCACTTAGACACAACATAATCATCTACACTTCAAACACAAATCCTGAATTAAGACGACAAGCAAGCTAAAAAGTCTCCAAGTCAAATTAGTCATTTGTCAAATCAATTGAACTAGTAAAATTGATCACAATTAATGGTCTTATACATGATATGTCCTTCCTGAAACTAGACATTGTCAATATCCTCTTTTTTCATTTTCCTTATATAGGTAGTTGCATGATCAAAACTAGACTTGACGTCTTATACGACATGTTTCTTTTCCTAATACCATGCCTTGTCAAACTAGTCCACTCGTTGCTCACATCACACACTAGTAAATGCTTATTGGAAAATAATTTGAATGGTTGTTGACCTTGTTGGTCTATTTTTTCTTATCTGTTGGATTTTATTTCATCATTTACTAGCTACTTTGAGGATGTCCCACAAAGTATTTAGAGGAGTGATGATGTCTCATGACTTGTCTTTTATTTGATTATTGTTTGCAGTTTGTCTTGACAAAAAGACTGGGGAAACTTTTCCCTTAGTATGAGTTAGGACATTCCTTGCCTATGACTGCCTGTTTTATAGATGGATGAACTTGCACACCTTGGTTTGTCATAGCATGGTGTTTGTTATCCATTTGTCACATTTTAACACCCAATGATGATTAAATGCAAAAGCCTTACATAGAAAAATATATATCTACAAATTATCTCAACTAGCACTATCTCACCATCCACATCTTCATTGCTAACATCCATCTCTTCCATGCTAACATTCATCTTTTCCACTCTAACATGTTTCTTCTATTCTACCTCCTCCTCATCCTTTACTCTTTTTTATCTGTCCTCTCATAAATTTTGAGAGCACACTCATGTTCTTTGAACCTGCCTGCCCTCTCGAGGGGGCATACAACAACCTCCTCATCATCCTTCCTCATTCTTCCATTCACTAGGGCATATTTTTTTCTTTGACACAATGCAATAAACTGCATTGTATCAAAGAGGGGAAAATGTAGACACCTAAAAATTATCATTAGGTCTATGGATTAATTAAAACCCTTTCATCATCCTTGATAATTAAATAATCTTAATTATTTAATTATTATCTAATGTTGGAAAGTCTTCTATTAATTAAATAATCTAAATTATTTAATTAATTCTTTTTTTAATCCTTCTATCTTTTCTTTTGGTTAATTAAATAAATTATTATTTATTTAATCACGTCACTAATATCTTCAACCTCTATAATTAAATAAATCTATATTTATTTAATTATCTATCATTTTCTACTATAATTAAATAATTATGACAATTATTTAATTATTCATTTTAGCCTCTTCTAACAAAAATTAATTAAATTTTGATTTAATTAAATGATTTTCCTATTTGTTCACCTTTTTGAATTAAATTTCTATTTAATAAAAAAGATAACTCATTTTTTTCTCTTGGAATGAGATATTGTTCCCATTATTTCAAAAGGAAATTTCCCTCTTCAAACTACTTGATTTTATCAAAAAATCATCTAGTTTCCTTTTTCTCCTTCACTTTTCATCTTATCCCATCCCATCTTGATTAATTATAGCCATCGATCAAAATAAAAATATTCCAATTTCGTCCGTTCATTTTCCATCTGTCTCTCTATAAATGCAATTGTCATTTATCATTTTGATCATCTAGAATTTGAATAGGCTATCGTGTTGTTTGATAATTAGATTCTTCAATATTTTTTTGTCTTAGTCATAGGCTAGATAAGTGCATAAAGAATTATAATTCTAAGTGCATTTCGTATCTTTTTGGCAAAATGGAGAAGAACAATAGAGGTCAATCAATGGATGCTTGAAGACTATGTGACTTTGTTTCATATTTTTATGTTTCTTGCTTTCTTTGTTCTCTATTGTTGATTGGGGTTTTGTTTATTATTCTATTTATAATTAATCTGAAAATTCTACCTTGATCACACAAGAATACCTCTGTAATTTACAACAAGGAATGGATAGATATCTAGCTTTTAGAGCACGCTTGAATCCACTTGATCTCTCCTTCAAATCCTAAAACTATGAATTTCTCTCTACAATTCCTTTGCATGCTTCTCTAAAAATACATATGCCTCTTGAAATATTAGAATTTATTTCCTTCATTCCAAATGCTTTCACAATAAATGCTTCAGATTGTGGGTAGATAACTTTGAAAAATTATGTGCACCTCCATTCTGCAAACTTCATTCTTCACACATGTGACTAAAGAAAAAATTCCTTAAATTCATTACCACATTAAATATACTTTTTTCATAATGTGACCTAAGTATGGATGAGGGGGTTTATTAAATATTTCTAATAATTACTCCCCCTTAGTCATTGCTAGACTCCAAAATTGATAGGCGTATCTGCATTGGAGGTCGGCAAAAATAAGATTGATGATTCTGGTTCAACTTGATTGAATTCTCTTTCCTTTCTCAAGATCCTTTTCATATCTCTTCTTACTTCTTTTGGATTAATGATTTGTTCATTATTATTCATCAAATAGTTATTTTTTCTTCTTTTATAGTTATCAGTAGGGTGTTTTGGATTGCTACATTTACAGGAAACAACATTTTTCCTTCTGTTCTTTCTTTTATTCAATCTATTTTCACACTGATTAGCTTTATGTCCAACCTTCTTGCACTTAAAACATTTTTTAGAGAATGATAGAGTATCATTAATTTAACTTGTGTACTCCTTTTCCTTATGACACAATTTATTGCAGGAATGACAAACACCATTGAAAGAAAAATACCTTTTAGCATCAAGTTGTTTGATGGGAGTTCTTCCAAAATTGATTCTTAGGTTCTTATCTATCCACTTTTGCACTGAGTCTTCTTGTCAGAAGCTTTTTTTTCTTTTGAACTCTCACTTTCTTCAAATCCTAAACCACTTTTATCCATTTCTAGTTTCTGAGAAGTAATTAACTCATCAAGCATTTTAGAGCTTATCTTAAATTTATCCTCAAAACTTCTTTCCTTTTCTAGATCAGATCTCAATATTTCTGCTTCTTGCTCAAGTTTGATGCATTCATCCATTTTCTCTTGAATTCCAACTTGTTGACATCCTTCAATTATTTTTGCTTCTTCCAGTTATTCCAACAGTCTAGTGATCTCAACATATTTTCTTCTTAATTGATCACAGGAATCTTCAAACCTTGTCCTTAAATATTTTATACAATCATTTCCTTCCTTAACCTTATTCTTCAAGTCTTTAATTCCTTATGAATATCCGACATAGATTACTTCAACAGGAAATTTTTTCTTATACTCAAATTCTGGGACCTTCCTTAAGCTATTAGGCTCCTTTAGAGGAACCAAGCTTTGATACCAATTGCTGAACATCTAGAATACTAAGAGGGAGGGGTGAATCAATATTCCATAGAACCATTCTAATAAAATCCATCTAACCATTATCACAATTCTAATTGAATTATCAAGATAGAACATAGAAAAAAATCAATGCAACCACAGACATGAACACCAAGATTTTTATGTGGAAAACTGAAAAAGGGAAAACAACGGTGAGGAATAACTCACAATATATTATATCTAGATACAAGATATTGCAAGGCTCATTTCAAGGAATCACTATCCTTGAAAGGCTCACAACCCGAATACAAAAGATGACTAACCGATAAGATACAAAGATAGTGGCTCATTGCCAAAAGTTTGAACTGACAGAATACACCTTCAGTGTGTAGGGTTTAGTTCCAATGAAGCTCAGATTATGAAGTACTTCCTCACACAATAGTATCTCAAAAAAATTTCTTTGATCCTTGACTGATAAAAGATTTAGGCTCAGATCTTCATATCCCCCTAAATCCTCTTCACACCTTTCTTCCACTTTCTCTCTTAAACAAATATTATATATACAAGTATATCTTATTCATCAATTAGGTCATTCTAATTAGATGAAAATAAAATAATCGAAAAACTCTTGTCAGCACCATATATGATTTAAAACATTTTATCTACATAGTGCATTATACCAAGTTGGCTAACATCGATAAAGCATAAATAGTCTCCTAAATGTATGGCATACATTAGGTCAACCAAGACTAGCACTTAATTTTCCAAACCAACATAAAATCCTAAAAAAATTCCTTCTAGATCTGAGATCAAATCAATTTCTCATCATATTACCATCATAGAGACTACCATTAAAAGAGCAGCAATATAATGTTCTGATTAAGAAAATGCAAAGTCTCCTACAGTGATATGTCGAGCAAGGAACAACAGTAAAATAGAAAGTTGAACTCTATCATAGATAACTTTTTGCTCACAACCAAACACTTCGTAATATCTAGGATATAGTTTCTTGAATGAGACATGACAACATGGTTAAGAGATTAGAATCATATCTTTTATTGCGATGAATTCTGGAATCAAATACCAATGCACTGGCTAATCACAAAAGACTACTACTAGTAGAGAATAACTTCTAGTAAAATAAGTAAACTTCCCATATAGTTTTCACCATGTTAACATAAATGATAACACAAGAAAAACCAATACAAACCATCTACACTTCATGCTCATGTTGCAAGGCTCCATATTTCCAACAGTTTTATGATTCAAGCTAGCATTCAATTAAAGATCTATCACATTCAAGAAAGATTGAAGATCTGCATCCATTGGAGCTACTTCATACATGTTTCCAAAACTTCATTGCTAGAGTTTGGTGAGTTTCAACATTACATTTTGTTCATTCATCATTCTCCTTTCCTATTTCATTTAATTTCAAGGTTTGATTACCAAAATAGGGTTTGACCAAGGAAAACCCCTCTCCACTAACAAAACAACATTTTCCCCTCTCTTTAGTGTGTGGTTTGCAAATCTAGGTTGAAGACACTAAAGATAAAGTTTGGAGAAATTTATCCCATGTTCAAAGTTTTCAAAGTTGTCACCCTGCATTAGAGATCATTGGAAGACATCTACAAGTTGCATATCAAAGTTTCAGTTTTGAAAATCAAGTGGAAAGGATAGAACACACATTCAAGAGCATAATCAAACTTTGAATTTCCAAAAAACCCTAACTAGACTAATATTCCACTTTTGGTGTATGAGTCCCATTATAGGAAAATTTGCACATTTTAGGAGTTCTAGACACCTCTTTGCTATATTTTTGTTCCTACCCAAAAACTGCAATCGGGGACTAAATCACCTAGTCTAGCGTATGAGTCCTAGTCAACATTAAATTCAATGTTTTTAACATTTTAGGACTTCATTTAGGCCTCTAAAAATTCCTAGGTGTACACTTTTGATTTCTCACTTTTTTATTATGTTTTGCATGCTTCTCTAGGTCATTTAGTGAAATATTGCATTGCATTAGGTCTTTCATTTCATTAGTCTTTCCAAGCCCTATCTTGGCGGTTAACCCCTCTTTAGTTTATAATCAAAGCCCAGGACAACCCTATTTCAAGATCTCTTTCTCCTTTGCATACTTTAGACTAAGATCACTAGGGTTTTCCTTCAATGAGAGTGAAGAAGATTGTTACACTATCTCCCAAACATAGAAGCAAATGATTTTCAAGATTTAAATGTCCAATATTGATTGCATCCCATGTTTTTGATGTTGGGGGAATGGGATATTGTGAAATTTTTTCCGTGTAGTGTTGGATTTGATGTTTGTATTATTCCTTTGTACATAATGCTTGAGATTTTATCCCTAAACTACTTTTAGATTAGCCTAAGCCTCTTGAAGACTATCCACTATAGTTAACATAGGGTTACCATTCCAAGAATATTCCCAAAAGTTAACCTTTTCTCCATTGTTAAAAGTCCATAAATAGGAAAGGTGAGAGTACATATTGGCATGTGATGATGAAATTCAATATTTTAAATCCTTCCAATGGATTTGACAAAGGGAAGATTTTGTTTGAGGCTGATGAATCAAGGTACTTGGATCTCATGATCCATCTCCATTTTGATAGAGCTTCCATGTTAGCTTCACACCTAAGTCCAAATTTATCAATTCTATATTTTGAATGCCAGCACCTCCAAAGACTTTGGACTTGCACATTATTTCCTATGAAACTAAAGGTATTTTCCTATATTTGTCCAAATATCCTCTCCACAAAAAGTTCCTAGTTTCTTTGAGAATGTTCTCATGAATCCCTCTTGGTATTTTAAGTATTGATAAGAAGTGATTTGGATTGGTAGATAACACTGATCATATCATAGTAAATCTCCCTACTAGTGACAACCATCTAACCTTTAAGGATTCTACTATAGTTTGCATAGTCAAAAAGATCTTGTGCCAAAATCAGGCTTTCTGAGCCCCCACAAAGAAAGGAGTACCAGGATAGTTGTAGAGTAGTTTGTTCTATATGAATTCTAAGATAGAGAGGATGCAACCAATTACCAGAGTGCTAGTATTTTTAAAAAAGAATTTTTGATTTCCCTGGATTAATCATTTGACCTGAAATGAGACAATAGTTGTCCAACACATTTTTTTTGGCTTCGTGCACTAAAGGATGGAAAAATACTAATGTATCATTTGCAAATAAGTAGTGGGTGCAATAGATGTCTTGTAAGACCCCTCCCTCCATATCATCATCACAACCCCATTCAATTATAAACATAAGAACTATCCTATTACTTAAATTAACTGTATGCCATTAAGATGATAATGACTAAGTTGAGGGTAGTTATAATATCTATTGCATGTAAAAGTTAGCAAATTCCTATTCGCGTTGAGCTAATAAATATAAATGTAAAATTCAACAAGTTATTATTCTTTAATATTTATTATTTGGTTTCACATTCATTGGAATTAAAAGAGTTATTGACTTAATATCCTCCGGTAGTTGTGTATAGTTATTTCACTATGTGATTAGTCATAATTTAGACATAATTGTTATGTTGACCAGTGATATTTATTAAGATAATGATTTGATATTTCTTTATATCTTTATATATATATATATATATACTTCAAAGGTATTCAATACCTTTTCAAGTTATTATCATTTTAATAATCTTACCTATTATTTGAAAGGATTTCAAGTTATTAATGTTGATAATTTTATATATATCTTATGAATAGATATTGAGTTATTCTTAGTTATCATCTTAATAGCTATCATGTTATTAATTATTGGTATTCATTTTGTAGATAATGTTATTGTAACCTTGGAGCATCAATGCTATTTTGTAAAATTATCATATTATTACTAGCTTGAAGGATTTAGTTAGCAAGTTGCATAATTAATTGGTCGTATCATTTTGGCAATTCTAGTTATTGTTGACTCCATTATAATGTGATTATTTCTCAGAGAAAACCTTTGTTTACTTTCTCAAAAATATGATTTTTATTATTGACCATTTAGGGAAGCTAATAATAATAAATAGATTATCATTGTGTTTTAAAGCTGAGTTGGTTTTATGAAGCATTATTAAATTTCATATCATAGTTATAAAATATTTTTTTATGTTTTAACATCATTACCTATCAATTTTTAAAATCGATAGGTGGTTGTCCAAGTGATATGGTATTAGTAAAGTTTAATAATAACTACTATTAGATGTAGTATTGGATAAAAATAAACAAACAAATAATTCTCATCCAAATGAGACAAGCGATAAACATAGTGTCTTAAGATTCAACTTAAAATTGGAACTGGTGCTATTGTTGGCAAATACGTTAGAACTCAGAGGCAGTAGTGGTTGGTGTGAGAGTTATGAATAAAGAGATTGGAGTTGAGTACCGTATGAAAGTGGGGGAGCAGTGTAAAGGTTATGTCGATTAATCCAATGGGGGCCAACTTACCATTATTGCTCCACCTAAAGATGCCCCTTCGAGAGGTTGAGAGCTAGGAGAATTAATGAAAGGATGGCCTTTGGGCAAGTGATGGTTCACAAAATTTAAGGAGATTTATTGTGCATGGTTGCAGCACATCTGGGAGGTTACGCTTCCTCAGTGGAGGAGTAAAAAGAAAGAAAGAAAGGACAGATTGTTGCTGGTAAAAGGGGGATAGGCAATGAATGCATATCTTACCAAGTGCGATAGCAGGAAGTTGAATCTCAGATAATGGAGGATGGTTCCAGAAAAATTATCCCAACTGGGGGTTGTCGAAGCCTATAATATTGATGGGGATGGGTAAATAAAGAACACTGTAATTAAGAGTGTCTGATGTGCAAATCTTAGTCTCAATCCATGAACATAAGTTATAGACTGTAGCTGTTATACTCCATGAAACCAGAGAATATACATATAGACAAAAGATAAGCTACAGGGGCGTTGGCAATACTTCTCTTTCCTCCAGAAGCTACCATTTTATTCTCAAGGACGTGTTAGAGCAAAAAATATTGAGGTAAGACGTTTTCCATGAGTTCAGAGATTTCATTTTCTTTTGCTTGCTGAATGAGCCCTCTATGCGGCTAGATCATAATCTTTGTTGTGTTTTATTTCATTACAAAAAAAAATACTGTTGATTACCTATTAAATGGGGTCGTGATTCCATGTATTCTTTTTAGTTTGGGATGGTTATCATATATAGCATGTTATTTTTTTTACTTACCTATCACATTGTTTCCAATAGTTATCATGCCTCGTCTGTGCCAACTCTTTTTGCATGCTTTTCATTTGACACCGGTAAGGTTATGCCTTAACGGTTGTTCATTCCCTGCTTCAAAATGCCCATTTCGGCATAGGTAGGCAGGACATTGGTAAAAATTGTGGAGATTAGCTTTACCCTTGCCAATTGCATTGTTTGAAAGTTTCTTAAGCCCTTTCAATAAACCCATTTATTGTGCACATCTTGCAATTAATGTATTCCATGAAACCACAATTTCCTTGAGGCTTTCTGTCAGACCATTCACGTGCCCTATCTATGCTGCCACACTTTGTAGACCATATTCTGTCAAACAAATTCTTGTGCCTTGACTATGCTTTTACATTTCGTATACATGTCTACCAGCGCATCTCATCAAATATATGCATACCCTGTTTCAGAAAAATAAAAAGAGAAGAAAGCTCCCAATTTGGCACAAGTAGAGAGGACGCTAAAAATAAATAAATAAGGGGTTGCAAATTTTGGCTTTACACCTGCTGATAATTTGTTCAAAAGTTTTAAAACCTGCTTCAATAAATCCATATTGTGCATATCCTATAATCATTACACTCCAGTGACCACTTGTCTTTAAGGCATTCTGTCGAACAGTTCACGAGCCATGTCAATGTGTCCATATTCTTCATACCTGTCTATTGGGAAAATAAAAAATATAGCACATTTGAAATCAATGTACGAATATGTTATGATATTTACTTATTCCTACAAATGCGTACGTGACTTATATGTACACCTACACATTTGTTGGATACATTGTGAATTTTGACTTTTAAATATATGTGAGCAACTATGTAGCCCCACAAGTTTACAAATCTTCACATTCAAGTACATTTGGTCAAACATGACAAATTACAATCAGGGGATTTGGCATGCAGCCAAACTTAGACAGCTTATTCTTGAGCACAGGGTTTAGGAGCATAATCCTTCCAACTTATATTTTTTTCAAATTAATCCAAAAATGTATGTTATAAACTTGTTTCAATCCAAGGTAAACCCCATGACATAGATTTGACCCTACGTCTTATTTTATCACTAATTTATTTTATGTTAGTCTTGTGAATGTGCAATAACAGATCTAAAATGCTAACGAAACTATATAATACATTGATGCATGAGTAATTAAGTTTCTAAAATATCAGTTATCTGAAAAAAGAATAAATACCCTTATTCTCTAAATAGATTCACAAATAACGTAATCTACACTTGAGCGATTGATCATGTATGACTTATAAGTATAAGATAAATTTTGTTATTCTAAGATTAGTGCCTAATCCTTGATAAATATAGTTAGCAATGGTATTTTCTTATCACATTAATGCCACTTTCTAGAGCGATGATGGTTATTATTAATTTTTTTTAAAAGTACTAAAGTATTTGGTTAAATTATGTGTTTATATGATTGTGTTTCGATAGTATCTGAGTGATGGATTAAAATTCTTAATTGATTCACATTAAATTAAGTAATAGTAATTAGCACGATGAATCCATGTTGTGAATGATGACTTAATTATAAATATCCCTTAAATGGATATCTTGGATGCATTGAAATGTGTGTGTAAATGTGTTGCTTCTATTGTTGCCCTTAATTGGCTTAGTGTTCATTTTAATTCACTTAGAATTTCAAAGTTTGTATAGTGACACTTACATTTAGGCTTGTGTGTTATTTAAATGTGAAGCTAGTTACTTAGGAAGGGAAAACAATCTTCACTTGAAGTTACATAGGAAAACAATGTGAGAGTGTGATAAATATTTTGAAGGTCCTTTTGAAAACTTGTGAAGATATTATGGTAAGAAAGAAAGATGGGAACTAGGGATTCATCATGTAGCCTTTGGCATGACCAAGCATAGATTACTAAAATAAACCCCCTTGTACTAGGGATTCATACCTAGGACAATACATTATGATTGGAACATATTTAATAGTGGTTAAGTGGCAACCTTTTATATTGTGCTTCTAATATAAAAATGAGTGGTAGGAAGGTTATGGAGGTGATGTTTCAAAATCATCATGGGGCCCAAGTAATGTGTGGCTTAGTCTATGGTGTCAGAGCTATCTAAGTACACCTTGAACTAGATTTCTGTGGTACAACTTTATATTTTAGTTATGATCTAATTGATGCAAACAATAGTTCGAAATAAGAATAATACTTAGAATATAAAGAGTGATGAAATGAACATTCAGTTGGTTGAGTAATCATAATTAATGAAAGTAGGATCTAGTTCATTAGGATTATTTTGTTTTAAAAAAACTTGGGTTAATTTTGTGTTGTTCTAGTTGTACTAAAGATTTAGTCACCAGTATGTTACCTTGTGACATTGTTCATACCAATAAGGGTATTTATGTCTATGCTCCATATTCCTCTAGTATATCTTTATCAAGTTCTCTGAGTCTTGGCTTCACCTAAGTGGGTGGCAGCCATTTGTGAAACTGTCTGGGGTAATGGACCCTAGAAAGGGTTGCGTACCCACTTCTTTTTGTCAGTGTTTAATTAATGGGTTAGAGGCATAATATGAAGTTGAGTAGAGAATTGTGTTTATAGTATGTTAGTGTTATTGGGATGTGAGTGTGGCAGTGGTAGAGTCATCCTTGAATCTAAGGATTACCCACCCCTTTGCTATCCAACCATGTGGGAGATGGTTGAAGTCTAGTTGTCGAACTACAGTGCCTCTGTGAATTACATACGTAGGCAAGGCCGTCTGACGACGAGCCCCCGAGGACTAGGTCTGGCCCCTAGGATTTGTCCTCATATATATATATTTTTATGATTACTACTGATATATATGTCATTGTTGGCATATGACTTATAATTAATGTTTCAGGTTAATTTTGGGTTGGTTGAACTATTTAAGTCTACCTCAGAGATGTGGATACCACGTCTCCTCTCAAACTGACCATGATGGTCTAAGAAATATAGTTATCAAACTAAAATATTATAGTTTATGTGAGGTCAAAAGTTGTATGCTTTCCTTTAGTGCTTGCTTTGGTAGCAAACTTTGAGAGTTTTGCAAGCGTATGCGAATGAAATTTGAAAATTGTGTTTTGTTCTTAACTATATTTTGGAGTGTTAATTTTAGGGCAATAGATGTCTCATGTTGATCTTTTCATACCATTCCATTTACTTGATGCATAAAATGCTGAAATTATCTAGCTCAATGATTCCACCATCAAGATGAAGAGGAAAGGGGAAAGCGGGTCCCCTTTCCTTACTCCTTGAGAGGAAGAGAAAAAACTAGCTGAAGAGCCATTTATGAGGTATAGAAATTTAGCTGATTTAAGATAAGAAAGAATCCATTTGCACTTTTTTGTTATAAAACCTAACCTTTCCAAAACCTTTAATTCGTGAAGCCACAATAGTGGTTTAGAATTGGAATGAGGAAGGAAAACTTGGAAAAAATGAATGCATGAAAAAAAAATGATTTTAGGGGTTCATACAAACCTATTGGTTCGACCGAACGCATTAGGGGTTCGCTAGAACCTAGGTTCAGGTGAACCCTCCTAATACTTTCCTGCCAAAAAAGCCATCAAAACCCTTTATAGAAGGGGGGTTAGCTCGAACCCCCTTTATTCCTCATCCCCTCCTCGAGACACAAAAAATACTTAATTTTGGCACTTCGGAGGTCAGGTTGAGGATGAAAATGGAGAAATCTTCACAAACCCAACTTGAATTAGGTTTTCCTCAGAACGAGCTATCCAACAAATATAATTTTAATATGTTTTGGTTTTATTATGTATTTGTTTTTTTAGTTTTATTAAACATAGGTTTTTCATCGAAAATGAAGGTCTTTGTTCTGCACATGTGAAAAAATAGCAGATTAGCAAAAAAAATTTGAAAAATATGAGTGCACTAGATATTGAAGTCATTGATCCAACAAAAAAGTTAAAACTGAATTTCGATATGTACAAAAAAAAGTTATGCATTATACGGTCACGCTATGTCTGAATTGTAATTGGTTTAACTTCGAAACTTGATTAAAGAAAAAATATTCAATAAAATACTTTCTAACCAAGTGGAAGCACTAGATATCAAGTTAGGAATCTAAATTTGAAAGAATTAGAATTTTATCCTTAATGGAAAAAAATTTATGCATTATACGTGCGTCACTTTTTAAAAATGTTGCTTTTGGAAAAAAACTAGTTTTTGTGGGAGATGGAAAAAGAAGTGTAATCTGATTCCAAAAAAATTGAAAAAAATATTTTTAGAATCTACAGACAAAATGTGATGAGACTCTAGTTTACATCATCTTTAAATTCTTCACGGTTTAGCTGCTAAGGGCCCAAATGTGAAGATTTAGTTTTAAAAAATAATTTTAGTGTCTAGTTTGGCCAAAAATTGTAAACCACTATTGTGGGATCACCCTAGAAAATCCTAATTTACTTTGTCATAGATCTTCATCATGTTTAATTTTATGATCAATTAGCTAGAATATTTTCTTGATTAATTGTGTAAAATATTTCATGAGCTATTATTGCACTTTCTATTATCTCTTTTCTTGAAAAAAAACCACCTTGTTCTCTGAGATTATTCCTAGAATGAGTTTGGCAAGCCTTAGGGTAATAGCTTTAGAGAAAATTTTATAAATGGTATTATAGAGGGAAATGGGTCTAAAATCTATAAATGAGGAGCGAGTTTTGACTTTAGCTATAAGAGCAATATGAGTGGTGTTAATCTCTTTTATCATTTTTTTGTTTATACAAGATTCTTCTAGAGCCAACCAGATATCTCTTGCCACAAAATCCCAAATTTTTTGATAGAATAATATAGTGAAACCATCAAACCCAAGATATTTTTCTAGGGAAAGTTCAAAAACTATAGTTTTTACATCTTCCAAGGTGGATGGAGAAAAGGGAAACTTGTTATCATCTAGGATAAGTATCTGTGGAATGAAATTTAAAATATCTTATTCTTTTCCAACCACATTATGGTCTAATTCACAAGTTTGGTGAGGAGGTTGGAAAAAATAAGGACAACCTCAATTTGAATTTGTTGCTCATATTTTAGAAGTTCATTAGATGTGGAATTTATAGAAAATATTGTGTTAGCATTGTGTCTGACCTCAAATGAGTTTTGAAAAGACTTAGTATTCATATCCCCCTCTTTTAACCAAATTTCTCTTTACTTTTGTTTCTAATATATTTCATTTCTACCAAGAACTTATTTGAGTTATTTCTAAAGGTAGTTGTGACAGTGGAAGGATTCATTTTTTATATACTTTAAAATGACTTGTTCATTGAGCACTTAATTTTTTTTTAAAAGAATTTGTTTTGTTCAATTTTGTTTTGAAATAAAGATGGTTCCATTGTTTGACCTACCCTTATATGAATTGGTGGTTTTTTGCTAATTGTAAAAGTTAGAAGCCTATTACAAATGGTGCATTCTCTTGCCATTGTCTAAGTTAAAGAAAACATATGTAATCCCTTTGCCACATGTGTTTAAATTTAAAGGATTATTTAAATTTATTTGTTACATAATTCCCAACAATATCCAGTTGGATTGGATAATTATTTGAACTAGAAAACAAGAGGATGGAAGAGAAAAATTTAAAATTCTTGTGTTAGTCCAAATTATGGAGAGGATAAATATACCTAACCTCTTTGCAAATGAAACAAAAATTCTTTCTTCTATTTTTCTAGGTAAATTTACCATTAGTTGGTACACAATTGGAATGAAGAAAATAGGAGGGGGGGTTCCACCTTTTAGGAGATGGAACACAAGGGGGTCCTATTTCACTCTATTTCATTCAAGGAAACCCTAGAGATCTCAATCCAAGGATAGAATAAATGAAAGAGATCTATAATAAGGTATCCAAGGGTGTGATAAATGACTAAAAGAGGGTTCACCACAAAGAAAGGGCTTAGAAAGACTAGGACTGTAAAAGACATGAAAAATCCAACTATATGACCTAGATTATGAAACTAAAATACACAATAATATATAGAGAAAGGAGAGAGGTGCACCTAGAAATTGAAGAGGCTTTAATGAAGACCCAAAATCATAAAAATGATAACTTTAATGCTCACTGGGACTCATGCCACACTGGGTGATTTAGTCCAAGATTAGGGTTTCTCGATAGAAACTAGAATCTAGCAGTGAAAATTCTGAATCGTCTGAAACCTACAAAATATTCTACACCAGAACCCATATGCCACAAGTGGTGTATCAGTCCCATTTTTTTTCTTTGGAAATTTAGGATCTGAATATATTCTATCTCTACTCTTCTTTCCCAAAATCATTTCTAGATCTAAACCTACTAAAAAGAATTGCAAAACATAATATAGTATTGATTTTCTTATGGGGGTTTACCCAGGTCAAGCCCCTAGAACAATAATTAAAAATTGACAGAAACAATAGATATTGAAAGTAAATGTGAATGAAAACCCTAATCTTAAGTGTATCTAAGATCTTGAGATCTAAGATGTAATAAAACCCTATTCTAATGTGCAAGAATAAGATACATGAATGAAACATAGAGATGATGACTCACACTAGGAGATCTCTAATCAACCTAATAAGTCATAATAATGCATGTACCTTCCTTTAGGTAGAAAGTAGAGTGATGATGGAGGATGGAATCAGTTAGGAAACAAGAGATAAGGCTTGGCTTTATGGCTAGTTGCATCTCCCAAACTTATAATCCATCATGATTCACCATAGGCAACCATCATCAATCCTTGAAAATGCTAGAAATTTAATGAAATTAAGCTTGAAGACATGCAAAAACACTATAATGTTGCTCCAAGACTTCAACTTTGCTTTCTATTTTCTCTTGAATGCTCTTGTGAAAGAATGCTTGAGTTCTCAAATTGATATTATGAATTCTTAGGCATTTAATTACTTTTCTAGATGAAAATAATGATTTAAAACTTTGTTTATTTAGGCACTTCATCTAATTTACTATTTATTAGATCTCAAATGCTGATATCAACCTAAAATTTGAATTGAAAACCTTAATTTCCCATTGAAACATAAAAAAGGGGCCACTTGAGACTCATATGCCACTTGTGGTGTATGGGTCCCACCTAGGGGGATTCATATGCCGAAGGTAGCATATGAGTCCCACCCTAGTTTTCTAGGGTGATAAAATATTGGGTTGTTAGAAAATTGAATGTATTTATTGATTTTGTTGTAATTTTAGTTGAAATAATCCTTGAGATCTAAAATAAAGGGTCTTAGGGGCCTATTAATGATGATTTAAAGGCTCATAAATGCAAGGGTTTTAAACTAGGTCCTAAGTAAGTATAAAATTGTACCATCTCCAAGAAGGGAGTACAATATCCTACACTACATTTAGCCCTGACCTGAGCACCCATGTAACTTTATGTGCATATGCAAGCTAAAGTAATTTGGACAATAAACTTCATTTTGTAAAAGGATACTCATATGGATTCATTCATAAACAAGGGAGAATGAAGCCCCCATTGTAGCTATTTGCCAAATCACAATGTTAGGAACTGCATCCTATAAAAAAAATTCATTAGTCATTCAAAACTAGTCTTATCTAACTTCTTTATGAAATCAAATTTGAGGGTAGATGTATGTGACACCTTGATTATGCTTGTTTTATGGAGGTGGAATCAAGGTAGCAATCTAACCGCATTGAATTACATAAATCATACCATAGGGTATTTCCATGTACCATAACACATAGTGATAGACATTGGATGATATCGATAGTTGAATCATAGATCCAATGCAACAAACAGTGTGTAAAACATGGCTCTTTAACCCCCTATATGTTAGTTTGAATGAAAAAGCACTTTTAACCCTAATTTTCAAATGACCTAATTTGAACATATATAAGATTAAAAAGTGAAGTAATTTCTAATAATTTTGTCTTTTACCTTCTTGTAGCTTGATTTCGATGGAGAGTGAGTGAGGATGTTGAGCGTACGAGCATATGTGCCCCTGAGACTCTATAGCTTGCAAGAGGAGGTACCACGAGGCAACCTTCAGCATCCAGTGAGTGGATTCTTTTGTACCTTAGCTTCTATTTTATAAAATTATGTTTTACACGTTTCTAGATAGATTTAGGGCCCTGGAAGAAAAAGTCACAAAGTGTTCCTTTTTTCTACAAAGTGTCCCCTTTTTTCAAAAAGTATCCCACCTTTTCACAAAGTGTCACTTTTTTGTGAAGTGTCCCACTTTGTCGTGAAAGTTCTTGTTTCTTCACGAAGTGTTTTAAAGTGTCTAGAAACTTCAGAAAAGTACCCTAGAGAAACTTTAGCACACTTTGATTGTTTATGTATAGATTTAAGATTTTAGAATGTTTATAGGATATATTTTTACTTTTTCTGTTAGATTCCTCTACGATCATGATAGTGTTTTGTTGGTGGACTATTCTGTCACTTACAATATCTCATCTCAAAAGTACTGAGGAGGATACGTAGATTCTATAGGCTACTGAATTATATTGGGCCTACCTCATGCCTCCCATAAGGATCCATGATGCCATAATAATGGCACTAGTAGAGATATGGGATGCAGACACCTATACATTTCATCTACCAACTAGCGAGATGATGATCACTCTAGAGGATGTACATCACATCCTTCAAGTTCCTATTCAAGGCGAGAGTTTTTTCCATATAAGATCATTGATATTGAAAGATGAGTGAAAATATGCAGTACTTTCTAGAAATATTGGTTCAAGAGTAGATTATGGGGCCACGTATTGAGCTACATTGGCTGCTATATGCACAATCACCACTTTTGAGACAATTATGATATTTACCATAGCACTAGTACTAGTCCCAAATGACCATGGAGCACACCTAGATGGAAGCCTAGTTCACATAATATGGGAGATGGAACATCGTAAGACCATCTACACATGGAGTCATAACATGCTTGCACATTTGTACTATGATTTAGGATCGTTTGCATATCACGAGGTCAACAGCATGGTGCATTATATGCTTCTACATGTTTGGTGCCTAGAGATTATCACATGCACCAAGCCAACCAAATTTCCATCTATATGTTCCCTTAGATACCCACACCCCTTTATCTATCCATTCAAATGAGTGTGATAGTACAAAGATTTTTAGTTTTGGAGAATCATATTTGATAACCTAGATCAGGAGGAGATCTTTTGGAGATTGTTGGTTCCAAAATATGCTATCAAATTGAATCCCAAAGGGCTACCAGGCCTTATGGTAAAATTCAAGGAGAGATTTGGCAAATGAATTGGAGATTAAATTAAAACCCCTTTCTCCCCTACACTTTAGGCTCTATGAAACCTAGGAGGGTGATCCAAACAGTGTGCTTGTACATACTTGTGTATCAAAGCTCCCAAAATACTATAAATAAATAATTCTCCTCTAAATGTTTAATGGACATAATACCCTAAAGGTTTGGTCGACCTCGATAGAAATATCCAATTTAAACATGAGAGATATAATTCACTAAAGCTCACACACACAATCATATTGAGATAGGAAATTTAAGTTGATGTAAAATTATAGTTGCTCACAAGCAATCTCAGGATACTACAACATTAAAAGACTAGTGCCATATTCTAGGGTGGAGTCAACTAAACCATGTAATTTAAAACTCATTACAACATTCAATTTGTCATAACTATTCCTACCAAATAATTCCTTACATTATTGATACAAGAAAATCAACTAACCATGCTTAATAATCCTAGCACACAGTTGCATAAACCTCTATATATGTTAATACAATTTAGTTCATTCTTTGAATGAAGGTAATAACACCAAAGAAACATTCAAAGAAAAACTAGAAGAAAAATGACAAAACCCTTGATTTCTTATATTCATATTTTTTGCAATACATACTGTGAAGACAACCAATTCAAAATATATCATCATTTATTTATCAAAAGATGACAGTGCTATAATTACATTCTCCATTACAAAACTCAAAAAACCCCAAAACCTAAAGTAAACACATATCTATTTTTAGACCTTGTTACAAAGAATTATTCCCGTGAGACAAAAAATTTAGCAACACCTTGCAAATGAAATAGAAAACCCACTTTAAGGAAGAAGAAACCCTAAATATCAATCTTCATCCAACACTTGGCATCATTTAGCTTCATTGATCAGTAATCGCCTTTGCACTTGAAGAATCTTCATTCTGCAATTTGATTCCCACCTCTTTATTTTCTTGCCCCTACATCAAATGAATTTGTCTTTACCATGAAAGCCCTTTAATCTTTTCCATTAGGCTGTGCAAAACTCATTTACTCGTCTCTTCTTGCTTTCACTTTCACCCAACAACTGAAAATGGTTTTTACTGTGAAAAACCCTTTCTCTCTTCTTTGTTTTTCCCTATAGATGCAAATAATTTTTTTTTTGCCTGAAAGGATTTTACACTATTTTTGTTTCTTCCCTTTAATATTTTGTATCTTTATTTATTTCATGGCAACTTACAGCTTTCAGCTTTTAATTATTTTCATAGCCAAAGTTTTTTGTTTTCACATTGTGAAGACCTTAATTATTTTAATCTAGTTGGGGAAACATTTTACCCGTACCCCTTATCACTTTACTACCCAACATCAAAAGGCCTTTTGTTTTATACGGTGAAGGACTAATGCTTTTATCAGGATAAAATATTTACCTGTGCCTCCTACATTATTCCACTTCACATTTAAAGTATTTTCTTTTCTAAATGTGAAAGCTTTTAAAATTTTCTTGGGTTAGTAAAAAAATTTACCCATAGGATTTACACTTGCATTTTAATGCCCAACCACAGACAATCTTTTATTTTTTAAAACTGGAGGCTTTTAATTATTTTAACCTGTGCATCTTTTCATTTTAATAGTTTCTCCACCGTCAACAATAAATCCCCACATAATAATGCCAAACATTATTATATTCCTAAAGCCTCTGCCTTTAAAATTTTCTTTAAAAAAAGAATGCATGGGTTCACCGTCGACACCTGGAGCTTTCCCTGCTCCCCTACTTCTTTCCTCACATGGTAGCAAAAAACCTACAGGCTGGTGGACAAGTATGCTTCCTTCCCCATGCCCCTAATACAACAAGTTTAATGTTGGTGGGTCCCCCGCGGGCTGGCCGGGGATGGCCTAAATGGTTCCATGTCCCATCACCAAGATCATTGATTCAAGCTCCATCTGTGTTTCATCTTATGTTGCATCTCAATGACAACATCAAGGAAATATTCATAGTGGTTAGCATACAACTTTGATCTTCTTCTCATCAAAACCCTATAAGTGGACCTACTACAAAAACATTTTGCTAAGAAAATATAATGCATCCATTTATTCTTATACTACTCGATGACCCTCCACGTAGCACATTCAAGCTTTTTTGACATGTTGAACTTGAAAACCCACTTTGCAATGAAGCAATACATGTTATTTGAGGGTGCCAACCATTTTTCTCCTTATAATTTTCTTTACAATCTGCCACTGCTCAGCCTCATAACATGCTTGAGTCAAATATAATAAATTTAGGGTTTGGTGCAAGAAATGAAATTCACAAAAAAAATTAATACATTTTCATTGCGCATGGAAACCATCCAAGGGAAGATTGATCACGTGCACGGCTTACTCACTCATCGAGCACCAAAATGAAGATGTTTCTTGAAGTAGCTTCACATACCTTCACCAAAATTTCCTTTGCAATATCAAATGGACCTCATTTGGCTAGCATGATGGTTTCCTTTGTGCAACAAAAAAATTTCTTACTTTGTGCTTCAACACTTCAGCACACAGTCTGCTAGCCTTCTCAAGATGTGTTGCCATTATTCTTTGGATTCCTCCTCACATTGCTAAAAGCTACAAAATAATTCCAACTCCCAAATAAAATATCAACAAAATAATTTTTCGCAATATGACTCACTTTGTGTAGCTTCAAATGATTTTTTTCTTTGATCTGTTTGCTATTTTTTAATTTCATAGTGCCAAGCATGCCTAGAGCATTCAATGTGTTTGTATCCACTTGGAAATCATCCAAATCAATTATAACTCTAATCTGATCCATTGTAAGCTTGATTCATGGCCACAAGATGTAAATATGCATCCATATAATTAGGAAACATGAATAATATTTTCCCGATAAAAATCTACTTTTTCAGTATCACATAGTTGTTGAAACAACCCAAAAAGATTAAATAGTGTTGAGACTTTTTTCCATGGTAACTACAGTGAAACACCACCTTTTCTTTATCGATGGAAGAAACCCATGCAATCAACACTTGAAGTTTATTTATAATGTTCATATTTTGGATCATCCAAATTTCAACAACACCATAAGAATAATGAGCATCTCCACGTTGCATAAAATTTGCAGCAAAATTTTTTAGTAAATATAAGATAGTTCCTATTGTATATACTTTATGTTTAGCAATGGCATTGATGATCTCCTAGCTCATCTCTTGGTATTCAGTCCAGACATCACCAAACAATGCATTGGAATTGATGAGGCTATTATTTTTCAGGTACAACCCTGTAGTCACACATCACTATCTCTTATGAAGGTAGTTCTGCCACATCCTTCCCAAATGAAATAATCCTTCCATAACATGCTAGAGGTTTTTCCCAGGGTTGTGTGTTTCTGCACTTGATTTTTTTATATCATGCACCTCATCATTTCTATCCTTCTTTGAGTGGCAGTCATATCCTTCATCTGATGACCATTCTAAGTCACCCCAAATTGTTTCACTACCTTTTGGTATCATTGACATTGTAGGATCCCAAGTAGGAGTCATGTGTATGAAATGTTGGAGAGTCTACCTTCCAAACAACTCATTTCCTTTCTAAGATAACATTTCTTTCAAAGCTTCATGTCAAGTATTTTGTATATGTCTATGCTTGCACAAATGTATGCATATTTATCAAGGCACTTACAATTATAACATCTAACATAATTCCATAATCCTTTAAGATTTTATGGATGTGTATACTCTACTCCAATGCTCCCATCTAGTGTAGGCCATTAAATGATGTCCATTTTGAAACCTTTTGTCTCCCCACATTTAGCATTGTGCCTACCTATTTTCTTTTAAGATTTTATAACTGTTGATTCTATTTACATGAGAGTTCCTATGGCCCTTTTGAATAAATTCATTTGATGCATGCACATGGAGTAAGCAAGGAGAATGATGATAAATATTGTGGAAATTAGAATTGCATCAAAACCTCCAAAAAGAACAAATTTGGAACCTCCTTAATCATTTGAAAACCCTTTCCTATTATCTTCCATTTACTTTTCTCTCATCAAAACAATAAAAACAAACTACATGGAAGCAAATAAGGATACCATCAAATTTTCAGCATGATCATTTTTAGACCTACTCCTCATGTCCTCCCACTCTTTGGTGAATGTCTCTTAAGCCATTATTAATAAATTGTTGTATTTATTTATAATAATGTTTCCCATGAGTTCACACTCTTGTCCTCTTGATTGTCTTATATTTGTGACTTGTGGAGGAGAGGCTATCCTTTGCAAATATGAGTGATCTTTATAGTCTCAATGAATTATTTTCCTCTTTTGCACATTTTCATTAAGGCTACATATGGACTCAATATGTAAAAAAAAAAATCTTTGTCCAGGTGAAAGGTATTGTAACCACATGGGATAGCTATGAAGTAGCCCTCTATCATATAAGTATCACTTAATAAGAAATCAGATGAGTTAGTCACTAAATTTGCATCTTGCCAATAAAAGGGTTCTCATTGATTGATTTCAAATAACTACAACAACCAATATTTGCATATTTTGAGAGCTCTATTAGTGGCTCTTTATTCATACATCTATTCCTCAATGAATGGAGAGAGACCACATAGTCTTTTGGAAGAGCAAGCCAAGTGTCGGAACCATTGGGAAACTAATTTTTTATTCCATTTTTCTAACCTCATTTGGTGTCCCTATTCCACCAAATGGAAAAGGGAAGACAATTCTTACCCCTATCAAATACCAATCTATTAAAAGAGTTGATCACCCTTAATCCATACTTGCATTTGTCAATCCACAACAACATGAGTAACCTCACTTGCAAACACAAGTTTCAAGCTACCCTTGGACAAGTGAGAACTTTCTCCTTATTTAGCTTTACTATCACATGGCAACCAAATCACATAGGCCACATCACTGCCACTCATTTAAGTTTATGAGTTTTTGGAAAGTTAAAAGATATGAGGGTAATGATCAAGACTATATGAATACATAGTCCTATCACATTTACTAATCCCCTCACAATTGCTAAGGTCAAAAAAGATATCATGCCTCAGAAATAGTGTGAAATCCTCTTGTGTATTAAGTAAATAATGCTCACACATTTGAAACTCCTTCAACTGAATTGCATCACAAGTGATTTTATCATCATCCTAACAACACTTCCCAATCACATTATCTTTTGTCTCAAAGTTCTGAAAACATGACTTATTAGCATCCACAAGTCCATTTTCCACATTCAAATCACAACGTTTAGAAAAGGTATCAAC
Source organism: Sequoia sempervirens (assembly GCA_007258455.2). Classification (NCBI taxonomy): domain Eukaryota; kingdom Viridiplantae; phylum Streptophyta; class Pinopsida; order Cupressales; family Cupressaceae; genus Sequoia; species Sequoia sempervirens. Next base: position 822,038,298 of record VDFB02281492.1, read on the forward strand.
ATCACAGACAATATTTTCCACTTTAGGTTCATAAACAAGATTGTATACACTCATCATGTTATCACACAAACAAGCTTCAAGTGCAAGTTCATGTGACTCAGAATCTTTCTTTGAAATAAAATCCTCGTAGTGAATGTTCAAAACACATTCACTAGTGCAAGGATCATCATATTCAACATCACCTCTTACTGCATCAACATGACAATCTGAAGCATACTACTCATGAGGAAGAATATGAATTGCAAATCCAAAAAAAATCCTCATATGCATCCATGTGATTGACATAATCACATTCTTCAAGTGAAAACTCATCATAAAGAGGTTCATTAGTTGTACCAATATTTGTCTCTACATTTTCACTTTCATGTACCACAACATCAATGCTATCATCATGCAACCATTGGGTAAAACTTTCAAAATCAGAAAAAGGAGTGGAAGAAGGTGAAAAATCAAATGAGAAAAGAGTTTTGAGTTCATCCATTACATCTCCAACACACACATGCTCTGCACAATCAACTACTTGAACTTATTCATTCAATAAATCTCTTGCATGCATATCCTTTTCTTTGTTCATAATAATGCAATAATTAGTATGGTCATATCCTTCATTGTCAAATTGAAAACCATCATTTGTTTCTTCATTGCAACTGCATGTGGATGATTTCTCCAACTAAAATTAATTGCACTCCTTATCATTTACATCTGATATACCACAACTTTCAAGAGTATTCCCTAAATTAGAAAACTCCTTTGTCTCATCATCATGAAATCTTGAATCAATTCCACACTCAACACTTGTAGAAGAGGTAGGACAAAGTGTACCATAGCACTGTTGATCACAAATATTTTTTAAAAGTACATTCAATTCATATTCATTATCTTGTTCTTGTGAGCCTTTAAAAGTATTGTCATCATTTTCATTGGAATACTTTTCACTTATGGAAATTAATGTTGCCTCCTCCTTATGAGAGGAATCACAGTCATACTGCCTACAAACAACATTGCAATCATCCTAATCACCCAGATAAGAATGCTTTTTAGCTGGTTGCAAACTTCCATCTACAACACTAATGTTATCATCATGAAGACATGAAACCTTAGAATCAACACAAACTTCTATTGCACTTTCATAGTCCATAGATGAGAAAATTCTTTCAATATCATCTACATCATTGTATCCTCAAACTGATACAAAAAATTGGCTCCCTATTTCTAGATCATCAAAGGAAATAGGAGTGACTTCACATGCTTCATTATGTCTTACATATTCACCATTATGGCTGCAATATTCTCTTGGATACATTTTATCCATGGGTTGTTCAAAAACAAAATTCTCACCACCGAATGATGCATTATCAGTGTCTTCTACTATACCATCTAGATCTATTTGACAAAAAATGGAAGAGGTACCATCATATAGGATAATCAATAGATTACTTCCATATTTCTCTATCATTTCCTCAATCACTCAAATCCATTGATATATGCATTTAAGGATATTTAGCTTCAAGTGAAATCACTTGGTACTCAAACCTAGCCCACATTCTCACAAAATAAATCAATGCAAAATGATTCATTAGGTCTTTCTAATTCTGTCATATCAAACATAAATTTCATGAATCTATCATGAAATTCATAGGGGGGTTCATTGTCAAATCTTTCTATATCACACAATGCATCAATATATGATATGGATTCAACTTTTTTTTTCAGATATTTCTTCAAATTTTTCATGGATATGCAGATTTCTACATTCAAACAAGCACATATTATCATTTGGTATTCCATCAAATTGATCAATGAAAAGTGTTCTAATATCTTTCCATGAACATATGGAATGGATTGGAAAACTAGAAAACCAAAATTGGATAGTATCTTCTAAATTTCTTACAAAAAACTACATGATAGAATCATCTTCTATTATTTGACAGTCTTCCATCAAATCAAGAAAACCTTGTACATGTTGTGATGCTGATTTTTCAAGATCTCCTCTAAACTTAAGAAAACATTAATTAATTCTTCTTGGGACAAAATGTGGGTAACCTTGGATTTTATTGAAATCTAGACAGTTGTATCTTTCACTAGTGAACAAACTTCTTTGAGGGCATGTCTTTGTTTTAGGCATGACATTACAACTTGTAGAGGGAGAACTTGGACAACCATACATATTTTTAAATAAAATTTGTTCCCTTTACAAATATTCAATACTCAACATCCCTTTATTGTAGTGATCAATTTCACTAAATAAGGGAACCAAAGTTTACTATGGCTTTGAAACATGGTCTTCACATATAGATTCATTCTTCATGAAAACCAAAACATGGAAAATACCTGGATATTTTGCAACTGATGTAGATTTTCCTTCCTTGGAAATATTTGTAGATCTGAGATTTTCTTCACATCTTCATTAGGCTCTTTTGATAGAGTCGCTACCTCTCTTCACAGAGGATTGAACTTCAATCAAATATGAAGCACTTTCAAAGATGAATTTCATTTTGGGTCTTCTCCAACAATAGAGTCACACATAAATTCTTTGAAATTTACTACAATGCAACCACTTCCAGGTCTGAGAACTTCTCAATATATGAACCAAATTTGTAGATTCACCAAATTCTTGAGTCTATGCAAATGGATACTCTTTTGATGTTCCTCATGGGATTCATCAATCTTTTGGTTCCCAAATTTTCTATCAACTTGAATCCTAAAGGGCTACCAAGCCTTACAGTTAGATTCAAGGAGAGATTTGGCCAACAAATGGGAGATTGAATTAAAACCCCTTTCTCCCCTACACTTTGGGCTCTATGAAACCTAGGAGAGTGATCTTGAAAGTGTGCTTGCAAATACCTATGTGTCAGAACACCCAGGACACTATAAATAGATAATTCTTCTTTAAATGTTTAATGTACATAATAGCCTAAAGGTTTGGTTAACCCCCATAGCAATATCCAATTTAAAAATGAGAGATATAATACATGAAATCTCACACACACAATCATACTGAGATAGGAAATTTAAGTTGATTTAAAATTGTAGTTGCTTACAAGCAATCTAAGGAAACTGAAACATTAAAATATCAGTGCCATTTTCGAGGGTGGAGTCACCTAAACCATGTAATTTAAAACTCATTACAATATTCAACCTCTCATAACTATTTCTACTAGATAATGCCTTATGTAGACACTGAAAAATGGCTTAGGCCTACAACTAAATTTTTCATCATCAATTCAAGATACCCATTCATTAATTAATTCATTTTCATTATTCTTCTAAAATTGATTAATTAATTAAATTGATTTAATTTATCTTAATTAGACCTCGCTAATTAATTATAATCTGCTCTTTTGATTAATTAAATAAGTTTCCTAAATTTATTTAATTAATTCATTTAAATTAAATCATATTCTCCCACATTTAATTAAATAAATGATTATTCATTTAATTAATTAATTCTATCTTCCCATTTAAAGTGGTTCCTTAAATTGAATATTTCTTTTTTATTATGGAATCACGTACACACAATTTCTTCCATAAAAAGGAATTAATTTTATAATTAATTCTTCTATTTGAGCACATGTCTCCTACATTTTCAATCTAATATCTCATGCATAATTCTCTCCATTCCTAACTAACACTCTCTCTCAATTCACTCACCTAACTGATATGTCATCTCCTTTTGACTCACACACTCTTTCAATTACATCTCTTGACTAATCAATCAAATTAGCTAACTATCCAATCAATCTAATCAATCAATTCACTTAACTATTCAATCAGATCCTCACACTCGATCTTGGCCATTCAAACACAAATCAATCTCGACTGTTGAATCTGTGAAGTTTCTATAAAAGAATATTTTTAACTCTATTTTTTTTGTAATCACAATCTTAAAAGTTTTACTGTCAAAATACTTACAGGCTAATATTGCACACTCACAATCTGAGGGAATTTGAGCATTTCGAAGAAAACTTGAGAAGAATAATAGAGATGAGTCAAGCAAGCATGGGAATTAGGTGATATTGTTCTTGTTTATTGAATTCTTTTGTTGCATTACACTTCATTATTGATTTGGGGATCTTAGCATGATCTAGGAAATTTTTGATTGTTGTCATTGTTATGCTTTCTTTGTTCCTAGTTATTTTCCCTTATCACATTTGGTGAACCTGATGTGAAATCATAGACTTCGAGAAAATTCATAGAAAATCTATTTTTTTGTAGGAACAAGTTCAGATCGATGCATCTGTGGCACAAAATTGTTGGAAAAACAAGGATAGACAACTGAGAGGAGGGGGGTGAATCAGTTGTCACAAAAATTTAAACTTTTCAAACTTTACTTAACTTACTCTCATATCTAATCACTAAGCAATTAACACATTGGAGAGACAAAGAACACCAAGATATTTTACGCAGAAACCTTATTAGGGGAAAAACCACGGTGGAGGTCATTCCACAATATTATACCCTATTAAAAGTATAATGAGAAATAATGGGAATGCACAACATTCAGGCACACTACCTAGAGCTCACTGCTTAAATACAAAAGAGGACTCACTGTCCAAAGAAAGGTTTGGGTTAAAACCATCCAAATTGTGAATTGAGAAAATAGCTTCTACACAAGCCTGATTACAGTTCCAGTTAAGCACATAAAAACTTTCTTCACTCTTCGCTCAAACTTCTTCACACTTTGCTCAGTCTTCTTCACACTTTTCTCTGTAATCAAATGATATTCACATGTAGATACATGGGATCACACTGAGCACACTTTACACCAATGAAACAATTGCTCTTATATATCTGCAACAAGAGACATCAACAACTTAGTTGGCCAGAAAAATAAAACATATTTACAATGTCGACCCAAATTTACAATTAGATTTTCAATGTGAATCCACTAAGGTCAGCCACAACATAGTGGAGACCAAAATTAACAACTCCAAAATTAAAAGACATCAATTAATTTCACCTCAAAGATCCACCAGACGTTACACCCATCATGTCGGCCAAGAACATGAGAAATTGAACATATAGAGAAAAATATTTGACCACAAGCACACCAATCAATTTGGATGTACCACAAAGATAGATCATGATCTAGAAATATCCAAGAACACCAAGAAACAACATAGAGACATCCACAACTACTAGAATTACCAAAATCATACAAACTTCACTCAAGAACAGTAACAGAGACCACAAAAATACTGTCAGACTAGAACATGATCAAATCTTCATGTGGACCTTTCAGAGTTCTGGTAGATGATCTAGATACTCTCAAACATAAACCCTTTAGTCCACAACAACTGATCTTCAACGTACAGAACAAGATGCCTTCATGACCTACATAGTTCCACTGGGAACATGGAACACTTCCTTTTACAATTTTCTCAATATCCCGACATATACAACCTTCAATACACCAAATGCTAATAGTGTTGACATCAATGAAAACCAAATATCAGCAACACATCCACAACATCCAAAAATCTCCCCCTTTGGCATTGATGGAAACACATGATGTGAAAAATATCATCAAACCAACACACTTACTTCTCTTTAGATTCTGACTCTTCTTCTCAACTGCTCTTCTCCCACAAGGCTCTTTTCCTTGAAATATTTTTCACATTTCACTTCTCCCCCTTTGACATCAATGGCAAAGGTAACCATGACCTTTCTATATACATGCTCTAAACCTCATATCTGCATGTCTGACTACTTTCCTTGAGTAGTAGCCACATAAACATCAATCTAGATCAGAAAATAGCAATGAAGCTCATAGATTGATGCAAGTGAATGCATCTTTTAGTTATTATTAGGAGGGGTAATGGCCCATGACATTCCTACGAGATACTCAAAAGTATCCTTTGGCAACGGCTTAGTAAATATGTCTGCAATCTATTCTTTGGTAGGAACATACTCCAATCTGACTTCTTTCTCATTCACTTTCTCCGTCAAGAAGTGAAACTTGATTGATATATGTTTAGTCTTAGAGTGTAGCACTAGATTCCTTGAAATATTTATTGCACCTGAATTGTCATAGTATATGGCAATAGGCTCTTCATATATCATCCTGATATCTTTGAGCATATGTTTCATCCATATCACTTGAGTACAATTATTTGCAACATTATATTTTGCTTCAGCAGTAGATAGAGAAATGGAATTCTACTTTTTGCTCAACCAAGACACCAACTTCTTCCTAGGAAGAAATCACCACCACTAGTACTTTTCTTGTCATCTACATCTCCAACCCAATCTATATCATTATATGCAATCAAAGTGTGATCATCATCCTTTGGATACCAAATTCCAAAGTCAATTGTTCCTTTTAGATATCTAAAGATTCTCCTAACAATAGTCACATGTGATTCTTTTGGATTAGCCTGAAATCTAGTAACCATACATACAACATTCATAATATTTGGTCTAGTCTAGGTTAAATAGAGCAATCCACAAATCATTCACCTGTATCTAGTTTGATTCGCCTTAGGAGAATCATCATTCTATGTTAACTTGCATCCAGTCACCATGGGAGTACCAACAGGCTTTGATTCTTCCATCCCAAATTTCTTCAGTAGCTGTATCACATATTTGGACTGAGATATGAAAATTCCCTTGTCTAACTAGGTAACATGCAATCCTAGAAATAACTTCATCTCTCCAATCATACTCATCTCAAATTCACCCTTCATCTTATCAGCAAACTTCATACATAGATTGTCATCTCCTCCAAAAATGATGTCATCAACAAGAACTTCTATAATTAACTCTTTATCATGATCTAGTTTGAAATATAAGTTGCTATCAGTAGTACCTTTACTGAATCCAAGCTTCAATAAAGTATTTTTCCAATCTAGCATACCAGGCTCTAGGGGCTTGCTTAAGTCCATATAGAGCTTTCTTTAATCAACAAACCATGTCTTCCTTGTCAGCCAGCTGAAATTCATCTGGTTGTTCAATGCATACTTCTTCTTCCAATTCTCCATTTAGAAAGGCTGACTTCACATCCATTTGATAGAGTTTATAGTTCTTATATGCAACATAAGCAAGAAATAATCTAACAGCTTCAATTTTGGAAACAAGGGAAAAAATTTCTTCAAAATCAACACCTTCCATTTGAGAATACCCTTTACATACCAGTCTTGCTTTATTCGGGACCACTTCACCTTGTTCATTCAACTTGTTCTAAAACACCAATTTAGTACCAATCATATTTTTTCTTTAGGTTTGGGAACTAGTGTCCACGTGTCATTCTTTTCAAAAAAATTCAGCTCTTCCTTCATAGCTTCCATCTAGTGTTCATCTTGGTAGGCTTCAGTGACATCTTTAGGTTCAATCTTGGAAATTAGGCAATACTCTTCTGCAATATTTCTTCTAGGTTACACAACTTTACTCTTATCTCCTATAATTTGACTTTTAGAATGATTTATCTTTAGATACCTTGGAGTTTTGGGTCTTTCACGAGCTTTTGGTTCTTCTGATCTTTCTTTTGCACCAGCACTTGTTTGTGCTTATTGACTTATTTAATTTATTGGAACAAATTGAGGTTTCTTTACCAGAACATATGGAATAATCTAAAGTTGGTTCCATGTCTGAGAATTCTTCCCTTGGATTATATTGTCTTCATCTAAATCATAACCATAATATCTGGATGATTTGGCAGAGTCCTCATCAACTCTAACATTTGCACTCTCAAGCATCTTTCTCAGTCTCTTGTTATAGCACTGGTAAGCCTTGCTTTTAGTAGAGTAACATAAAAAATTTGTTCATCACTTCTTGTATCAAACTTTCCTATATCATCATCTCTCTTGATATAACATTTTCTTCCAAAGATCTTGAAATATTTAACAATAGGCTTATAAACAAACCATAACTCAAAAGGGGTCTTACCAGAATTACCATTAACATTTACCTGGTTTAAAGTATACATAGCAGTGCTTATAGCTTCACTCCAATAGATCTAGGGCACATTTCCTTATATCATCATTATTTTAGCAACATCTAGAATTGTTCTATTTTTTTCTCTCTGCAACTCCATTTTGTTGAGGGGTTCGAGGAGTAGATAACTATCTTCTGATTCCATGTTCTTCACAAAAAGAGTTGAACTCCTTGGTGGTGAACTCACGGCCTCTTTCAGACTTTAGGCATTTTATTTTCAGACCTTTCTCATCCTCTGCCATAGCCTTGAAACTTTTGAACTTTTCCAGTGCTTTACATTTTTCTCTTAAGAAATAAACCCATATCATATTAGAGTAATCATCAATAGTCAACATAAAGTACCTTTCTCCATGAATAATTTTGACTCTAGAGGGACCAAAAATATTAGTATGTAGCAGCTCCAACAAATCATTTGAATGAAACTCTTCACTCTGAAAGCAAAATCTAGTCTATGTACCCATCTGACACTCCTTACAAATTGTGCTAGCAGGCTTCACTAACTAAGGTAGATCTCTTACTGCTTGAGTGGAACTTACCTTGACAATGTTATCAAAATTTACATGACACAACCTCCTATGCCACAACCAACTTTCATCTACTTGAGAAATTAAACAACTCTCACTAGCAGTATTCAGGTGAAAAATATTACCTTTTGTCTTTCTACCTATAGAAATCATATTGCCAGAACTTCCACGTATCCTACATCTTCCATCTTTGAATTTTATATCATAGCCTTTTTCTACCATCTATCCAACACTCAAATGATTGTGCTTCAGGCCTTCAACATAAAGAATATCATCAGTGTTATTCTCACCACCAAGACAAATAGAACCTCTGCCATGAATCACACTTGGATTGTTGTCTCCAAATCTTACAACACCACCATCATACTTCTCTAGACTTAAATTTTTTTTTTTATCACCAGTCATTTAATGTGAACATCCACTATCAATAAACCACTCATCCTTTTCTTCAACTCGGGCTGCAAGAGATTTCTCATCTTTAGTAGATTCAGTAGCCATAGGACTATTTTCAATGGTAGCAATGAAAACCCATTCATCTTCATTTCCATTATCATTATCAGACTCATCAACAATCACTCCTTCAACAAAGTAACATTTCTTTTAGAATCTAGACTTGTTAGGCTTAGATATAGGAACTCTTTTAGGACACCTTGATGTAAAATGACTTATTTTACTACAATAAATAAATTTAATGGGCAACACTCCTTCATACTTACCTTTTCCTTTGCCTTATTTCTTTACAATCAGTGATTCAAATTCTTCAACCTCTCTTTCTTTATCTTCAAGCTATTTCAGTTCTTCATCATACTTGGATATATTTTTGGAACATTCTCCCAGACCATATCTTTTCTTCTTACTTTTGGATAAAGTAGCCTTGAATGTAGATTCAGTCTTCGGAATAGATTCACCGAAATTCACTTAGTTCAAAAGTAGTAAGCTTTCAAACCAGCATGTCTCTTGTCATCTTTGTTACTGATCTGAGCTCTTCAATAGCATGAGCCTTCACTTTGTAGGAGGGAGGCAAACATCTGAGTATCTTAGCCATAATTTCATCCTCATCCAGAGAACCACTGACACATCTAATACCCATCACTATTTCATTTTACTCTTTGCATAAAAGAAGTGATATTTTCATCTTCACCCATCCTCAAATTCTCATACTTTCCTTTCAAAATTTGTAGCTTAGCCATTTTCACCTTTGCATCTCCTTCATACAAAGTTTCTAGCTTCATCCAAATCTCATGAGCTATCTACAGACCTATCACATTTTCCATCTCTGAATCTGTTAGAGCACTCACCAAAGCTTCAATAGCCTTGATATTATTTTCAGCTTCTTTGATCTCATCAGTAATAGAGGGACCATTCTAAGGAATAACATGTGGATCTTTTGTAATCTTCCAGAAAGCTTCACCAATACACCTTAGGTGACATTCCATCCTGAATTTCCATAGTGAGTGGTTAGTTCCATCAAATCTAGGACCATCCTTCTTGTATGTTGCCATCTCGGACCACCTCAAGCTTTTAGACTTCTTCATAGGAACCTGCTCTAATACCAATTGTTCGCAAAACAAGGACAGACAACTGAGAGGGGGGGTGAATCAATTGTCACAAAAATTTAAACTTTTCAAACTTTACTTAACTTACTCTTAGATCTGATCAATAAGAAATTAACCAAAAATAATTAACACATCAGAGAGATAGAGAACACCAAGAATTTTTATGTGGAAACCCTGTTAGGGGAAAAACCACAGTGGAGGTCAGTCCACAATATTATACCCTATTAAAAGTATAATGATAAATAATGGGAATGCACATGCATTCAGGCACACTGCCTAGAGCTCATTGCTCAAATACAAAAGAGGACTCACTATCCAAATAAAGTTTTGGATTAAAACCATCCAAATTGTGAACTGAGAAAATAGCTTCTACACAAGCCCGATTATAGTTCCAGTTAAGCACATAAAAACTTTCTTCACTCTTCGCTCAAAATTCTTCACACTTTGCTCAATCTTCTTCACACTCTGCTCTACAATCAAATGATATTCACATGTACACACATGGGAGCACACCGAGCACACTTTACACTGATGAAAAAATCACTCTTATATATTTGCAACAAGAGATTACATCAACAACTTAGTCGGCTAGAAAAATAAAACATATTTACAATGTCGGCCCAAATTTACAATTAAAATTTCAATGTGAATCCACTAAGCTTAGCCACAACATAGTGGAGCCCCTAATTAACAACTCCAACATGAAAAGACATCAATTAATTTTACCTCGAATATCCACCACACGTTACATCCATCATGTCAGCCAAGAACATGAGAAACCAAACATACAGAGAAAAATCTTTCACCACGAGCACACCGATCAATTTGGATGCACCACAAAGATAGAGCATGATCTAGAAACATCCAAGAACACCAAGAAACAATAGAGAGACATCCAAAACAACTAGAATTACCAGAATCACACAAACTTCTGGTAGATGATCTAGATACTATCAAACATAAACCCTTTAGTCCACAATAGCTAATCTTCAATGTATAGAACAAGATGCCTTCATGATCTACACAGTTCCACTAGGAACCTGGAACATTTCCTTTCACAATTTTCTCAATATCCTCGACATATACAACCTTCAATACACCAAATGCTAATAGTGTTGACATCAATGACAACCACATATCAACAACACAACCACAACATCCAACAAAAAATGACACATCTAACATCATGAACCACATCTAAAGAGGTAAATGGAACATCTAACTTCAAGTGACACATTTTTGGCTTACTGTGACACATCTGACTAGTGAAAATAATTTTATGATTTCAAAAATTTTGACTTTTGATTTTAGTGATTAAAGTTTGTAATGAATAATTCAGAGTTTACAACATGTGATCTGGTGGATTTAACCTAGTTTTTGTAGGACGATTGACATAAGACAAAATACAAACTTTCAAACTTCTAACGTGTGGTTTTGCGAGATGTTTGTCAGAGAATGGATTTTGAAACTGATTGTCTATATAGCTTAGATCATATTTCATTTGGTGCCTAAAATAAATAATTGCTTACTATGCTTGGTGCTTTTGCACATTTCTATTTACATTAGATCTTGATTTAGAAACAAAAGTATCCTCTCCCCTTGTGTACTTCTGCAATCCTGGGTGTAAGAGAAATTGTTATTAAATCTAGAAGGCCTACCTTGGTGGGAAAAGGTACTCACCCTAAGGGATGACCCAAACTTGAAATGAGTTAAAGTCAAGCTACTCCCAATCGGTATATAAATGTGAATGCTACTAGAAAACTTACCATTGCAGGTGTAGATGTCTTATATAGATAAGTGATTTCCTCAGTACTTGTGTGGTATGTTAAAACCTGTAGAGCCTAACCTCTATAGTCTAGGAAACCTCCTTATCCGATCTACTCTTGCCCCATGTATAACCACCCGAACGGGTTTCCTAATTAAAAATCATTTGTTTAGATTTTTAAAAAGCTTCTATCTACTGGTGTAGGAATGGTTGTTCCCAAGTTGACCCACGTTATACATGTAGTCTGGTAGTAGAGATGAAAAATTCCTTGTTCATGTGGGAATCCAAATCTTTGTAAGCTCGAGAAGTGAGTGCACTATAAGGGGGAGCATGTGCTACCAATATCCTAAGTCATCCACTCAAGATAGTGTGGTTAGAGGAAACTCTAAGTGGGAGTCTAGTGGATATTATCCTTGTTAGCCTTAAGATTGTAATTATCTATTTATTTATTTCAAGTACTCTACTTAGCATATCTTATGTGTGTGTTTAGTCAGATCTAATCAAACAGAAACATCCAAGATTCAATCTTAAAAAAGTCAAAAATTTGTCAAAACATAGGACTAGTTCACTGTTCAATGCATATGTTACACAAAAACTCGCATCTGACATTCTGAGTCACAATTGTTTCAACCTACAATGTATTTGAAAAAAATGAGCCACAATTGTTGTATTCTGAAATGCGTTTACTACTAAAAACCACATTTGTAAGTTTTTGTGATGCATCTGATCTTCAGAACAACATTTGCAATCTAGAACGACGCATTTTCCTACCATAGAAAACCTTTCAAATAACAATTTTACCAATAAAATGCATCTGATACTATAAACCACATCCATGAATTTATGTGATGCATCTATTCTTCAGAACCACATTTACAGTCTGCAACGATGCATCTTCCCATCACAAAAAATATTTCAATTAATAAATAGAAAACTCAAAAGATTTATTGTAGGATTTCATTTTTTGATCTACTCTTTATCGTAAATTTGAATCCAAATCTGTGACTTTCTCATATTTAGGTTCATCCTTAGTTTTCCTAGATAGTTTCATCATTTCCTTAGATCATCCTTAGCATACTTAGGGAAATCCTTGTGCATAACACTTTGAAAACCTTAGGGTAGATAAACTATCTTACCTTGATTGAAAATAGTGATTTAAATACAATTTACTCTGAGATATCATTTTACAATTTGTCTGTAGTCATCTTAGTGGAATACCTCAAACTCACTAGGCTAGTTTGAACTCCACCCAGTCAACTTGTTACATAGTCATTCTGGTATTGATCCTAAAACATCATTGGAAATCCTTGTTGGAACCTTGCATAAAACTTGGTCTATTAATTAGTCATCCCTTAGTTATCCAAAGATATTGAGATATAGTTTGCATTATACCCTAGTCTTTGCATGTCATAGTTTATGCCAAAAAACATAGATTAAATTTCATATCCTATACATTTGCATTTTAGAAATTATATTAAGTCGTACCTTGGTCATTACATGTCATAAATTTATGCTAAAGAAACCAAAAAAAAATATAGCTTATACTCTCACATCTTAGGTATTTGCATACCTTACGGTTCACATTCACGTGCCATCCTTCTTTGAGAAAGTCTTATCTTATGGTCCAGACCAAATTATAAAAGAGAATTAGAAATGGACTCTTCATGACAACATGAGGACCTTTACAATCACACTAGTGAAATGAACATCAGTCTTACACCTCACCAAGCCAACAACAATACAACACACATAGGTTCAACATCACAGGAACCTCCAAGGTCTAAATCATATGTCAACCCATTTGAAAACTACCTCATAAGAGATGACCAAGGTTGTATCACTATTGAGGAAATTGAGGCAACAACCCAGGAGCTTGAGGTTGCTGAATTTTTTGATGAGCTCATAATGCTTGACCCTGAGAGACTTTTAGCCAAACTCTTAGAGGATGGAGTTAAATTACCAATTGGATTTGACATAGAAACGCTACAAGCAATACCTTTTCCTAGAAATGTCTCAAACCAAAACTAGGGTCATGTGACACATATTCCAGAGAATGTTATACCTTAGGTAAAAATTAATATACTTGTGTAGTCACGATAGGAGGGTCCTCAAAGAGAACAGTCTAGACCATGCAACAAGAGTTACACAGTAGAAGCCACATAGAATATGGAGGAAAATGCAGATTCAAATTTTCACATTATCAAAAAATTCAATTACAAAGAGTTGGCAACATCTGTGTTTACAGATTGGGCTCACAAGCCTGATACAATGTGCTCAAAATACAATCTTCGTATTTGCTCCTTAATGCGAGCTAAAATATTACATATCAAATTCCATAGTTACCTACTTATCCTATCCTAATTATCTATTACAATGATTTATATCACATATATAGATCTAGAATCCTCCATGTTGGCCAAAGATCATTACAATCTCTGATGAAGGAAACGTAATGTGTGCGTGAAATAGGTCAGCCTTAAATTTGAATTTCTTCTTTGCAGGTGTATAGGATGAAGTGTGGACCTAAAATAAGGTTGGGGAGACTCAATGGAACATTTTGGAACATGTCGGAAGGATCCACAAGTTACGAGAAGGATCCACAAGAGACAAAACTAGTCATTGGCTCCAAACTGATTGAGTGCTTTGTTCTAGAAACTGCCTCTTAATCTGGAAGTGATAACTTGCCAGAAAGAGATCCAATCATTCTGAAATCTTGGAATAAGGTAAAATGAACATGTCCATGATGAAATATAGATCCATAGGGTCTGGTGAGAAAATATGTTGAATCTGCCAACTTGAATTGAACAAGAAAAAAAATGGAATAAAAATATTTTTGGTTGAGCGAGATTGCAAAGAACCAAGGATGCTCCTGCATCAGACATCTGAGGTTATTTGAAAAGTGATTCCCTCACTTTACTGGGGCTAAAGGAAAACCAATAGGGTCTACCTCAACCTAAGAGATTGAAGAAGAATTCTGCACTAGTCTTCCTTTCCACTTGACAAGATATTCTTTGTATTGTCTTCCACGTGTTTTCCTCCCATCTCTGATATCCAAAATTTCTTTTATCTCATCTGATTGTTGTTTAAAAAATTGTTTCTCCAATTTTTCTTCACTGTATTCACTGAATTTTGCTTCATGGTATTGATATAGATCTACAATGTTGAATATAGGTGATATACCCACACCATCCAATAACTCTACTTCATATGCATTTCCTGAATCAAATTTCTTCAAAATATTATAGGGTCCAAACTTCCTCATATTGAGCTTATTGTATGTTCCAATTGGAAATATTTCCTTCTTCAAATACACCATCACTTCATCTCCAACTTCGAACTCCTTATGTCTCCTCTTTTCATCTACTTGCTCCTTATATTTCTAGTTCATATCTTCCAATTGTTGCTTTACTTGAGTATGCACTTTCTTCATATGTTTTGAAAATTCCTCTACTTCTACACTCCTTTTATCTTCCTTACTGATGTCTCACAACTATGATATACCTCTAGGATGAACTCCAATAACAATCTCAAAGGTTGTCTTTCTAGTACTCCTGTTCACTAAATTATTGTAAGTAAACTCTACTAGTGCAAGGATTGAATCCCAACTTCCAATCTTCTCCCCAACCAAACATCTTAGAAAATTCCCCAAAATCCTATTTACTACCTTTGTTTGTCTATCAGTTTGTGGGTGAAAAGTAGAACTAAACTTTAAATCTATCTTTAAGTTCTTCCAAAGTGTCCTCCAAAAGTAACCAACAAAATTTGTATCTCTATCTGAAACAATACTTCTAGGTAATCCATACAATCTGACCACTTCCTTGAAAAACAAGTCTGCTACATGTACTACATCTATTGTCTTCTTACAAGATATGAAATGTGCCATTTTAGAAAATCTATCCACCACCAAAAATATGGAATCATTACCTCTCTATTTCTTCAGCAATCCAAGTATGAAATCCATGTTGATATCCTCCCAAGGTCTCTCCAGAACTATCAAACACTTATACAATCCAACATTCAGACTACTCCCTTTTGCAGCTTGAAAAACTTTGCAACTCTGTAAAAATTTCCTAATATCCTTATGAATCTATGGCTAAAAGTAATTCTCACTTACCAATGCTATTTTCTTATCAATTCCAAAGTGTCATGCCAATCCTCCACTATGTTTTTCTTTCACCAAGCTATCCCTCATTGAACTCTGGGGTATACACAAATGATTACCTCTGAAAAACATATCCTCCTGAATGAAATAATCCAACCACTAACTCCTATCCTCCAAAACTAGTTCTTTACAAGCTCTCCAAGGTTCTACAAAATTTGGTTCTTCCTCATACAAGTTATTCAATTCATCAAAGCCTAATACCTCCACTCTCATCTCTACCAATAAATTCCTTCTCCTACTCAAAGAATCACCAACTCTATTTGACTTTCCACTCCTATGGTTCAAAACAAAAGTATAACTCTGCAAGAATTCTCCTGGTGTTGGTTGGTCAGGATTTATGTATGGAACAAGTCGATGTTATGCCCACTAGGTATCATAGGCTACTATCATACCAGCGTCCGCTAACCCACCCCTCCATGCCTCGTACACTAGCTTCAAGGAATCAATATCTACCTCTACTATCGCTATGGGAATCTAGTTCCCCCATAGAGGAACCTCCCTCAAAGATCTGGTGAACTCAGCTTGGTCGCATGGCTCATCCTAAATCTCACCAAAATACCAAAGTACTATGTCAGGTAAGTGTCTCTCAATGATATTTACAATAGCAACAATCCTTTCAATTAGATAACGTGTCTAATGATAGAAAGGAATGTGTCTGACGATAGAAAGGAAAGTGTTGATCATCATCTCACCACTGTGAACAGTTCATTTATTGCCTCCAAATAAATTGCACAAGGGTATCAATAGCATGCCTCCAATATCCATTATCTCCAACATGCATCTATGTAATGGTCCTGACATAATGGAATGCATAGGGAGATCAATCATCTAGCTGATGCACAACTAGTGGATGGAAAGTAACAATGTGCTCCCATTCCTAGATCATCAATAAAGTAGTCTCACAGCTAATGGACTGGGCCTCCCTATAAGCTATGTCATGTAAATGGAAGTAAAACATTGACAATAGATAGGGGCCCCATGCATACACAACCTATCTCTCCAATATCCCCACTAACATCTCTCCCCAACCCACAGGAAAACCATGCCCTAATGGTCTAGTTGTATAATCCCAACAATAAGAGTGCATAAACATGCAATCAATCCACTTATGTCTCTCTACAATCACATGCCATATGATCTCGTAGTGCTTGATACCAAGGTGTTGAACATCCTCATATGCATAGTATTGGGTCATCTCACTGTAACCCCTATGAGTATCATAGTAGACCCTCTCACCCCTGATTAGCAATCTGAGTATCCTGTACACATCCTCCAATGTAACTATCACCTCTCTTGTGGGAAAATGGAAATATGAAGTCTTTGAATGCCATAGCTCAATGAGTATAGTTAGCATCCCTCAATTTTCCCATATGTTGGGAATAAATGTCACATGGTGAAGTCTAAGACACCATATCAAACGTCTCTCTACATTGGTCAATTGGTCCCACAATCCGTATGTAGCCGGCCTTTCCTCCCAAGTGTATGTCAGATCCAAAACAACTTGAAAATGCATAACACATATCTTGAATTAGAAACATGAGTCTAATAATGTGCATCATTCAAAAGACAAAATCAATTTCAAAATTCAAAAGTTCAAAAAATTTGAAAGAAAAATGCATCATTTTATTTGACAGATGTGGTGCATAAGGACATATGTGTCACACTATTCCCCAAATGTGACTCACAATGAAAATGTGTCATATTATTTCACAAATGTAGTGCATAATTATAAATTCCCCTTGTCCCTAACATATGCAACTAACTATAATGCATGCACTTTACAATCATGGAAATGCATTGATTCTAACAAAAACACAAACAACCCCCAACGTGTTTCCACAAATGTGTCATATTGCAGACAAATGTGTCTCATATAAATGCATTTTTGGTGCACAATAAGCGACACATGTGAAAAATAAACTTTAAGGGCCTAGAAATGCATGAAAATTCAAATTCAAAAGTCAGATATGGAATACATATCGGGGGTCCTACGTCAGTCTACCATCAGAAGGTGTTGATGCGATATCCATGGTGCTCGATGTAGGGAATGGGAGAAATTTTGCAAGATGACTCAAGAGAAAAATCACAAGTTTTCAAACTCCAAGGGTGAAAATGATTTAACTTTTTAACCAATTTCTATTTATACCTAGGGGTTTTTAGGGTTTTCTTTGAAGCTTAGTGTAATGGATACACTATTTGGACACTTCCAATGACCATTTCACTTACTAAACCCTTCCCAAATTGATTTCTTTCCCCACCATCAAACTTTTGGCTATCCACTTACCTAATAGGGACAATTTCCAAAAAAAATTTACATTTACAAAAGAATGTCATTTTCCTGAGAGGGCATACCTTTACCTATTTCATAGCGAGGGATGACTGGGGCATGAAATTCTTTATTCTTTGACACAAACACTGAAATGACATTATGTCAAAGAGGGGAAAAATGTAGACACTAAAAAATGGCTTAGGCCTGTGACTACATTTTTCATCATCAATTCAAGATACCCGCAAAAATGACTAAATGATTTGATCACTTAATTATAACTTAACATCACATTTCCTTTAATTAATTAAATAGTCTTAATCATTTAATTAATTCATTTTCATTATTCTTCTAAAATTAATTAATTAATTAAATTACATTAATTTATCTTAATTACGTCGCTAATTAATTCTATTCTCCTCTTTTGATTAATTAAATAAGTTTCCTAAATTTATTTAATTAAGTCATTTAAATTAAATCATATTCTCCCTAAATCTAATTAATTCATATTTCCCATATTTAATAAAATAAATGATTATTTATTTAATTAATTAATTATATCTTCTCGTTTAAAGTGCTTCCTTAAATTGAATATTTCTTTTTGATTATGGAATCACGTACACACAACTTCTTCCACAAAGAAAGGAATTAATTTAATAATTAATTCTTCTATTTGAGCACATGTCTCCTAGATTTTCAATATAATATCTCATGCATAATTCTCTCCATTCCTGACTAACACTCTCTCTCAATTCACTCACCTAACTGATCTGTCATCTCCTTTTGACTCACACACTCTTTCAATTACATCTCTTGACTAATCAATCAAATTATCTAACTATCCAATCAATCTAATTAATCAAATTAGCTAACTATCCAATCAATCTAATTAATCAAGTCACTTAACTATTCAATTAGATCCTCACACTCGATCTTGACCATCAAATTTGTGAAGTTTCTATGAAAGAAGCTTTTTAACTCCATTTTTGGTAATCACAATCTTCAAAGTTTTGTTGTCAAAATACTTATGAGCTAATATTGCACACTCACAATCTGAGGGAATTCGATAATTTTAAAGAAAATTTGAGGAGAATAATGGAGATGAGTCAAGCAATCATGGGAATTAGATGATATTGTTCTTGTTTATTTAATTATTTTATTGCATTGCACTTCATTATCGATTTGGGGATCTTAGCATGATCTAGGAAATTTGTGATTGTTTTCGTTGTTATTCTTTCTTTGTTCCTGGTCATTTTCCCTTATCACACCTTACATTACTAATATAAGAAACTCAACTAGCCATGCTTAATCATCCCAACACATAATTGCATAAACCTCTATCTATGTTAATATAGTTTACTTCATTCTTTGAATGAAGGTAATAACACCAAACAAACATTCAAGGAAAAACAAGAAGGAAAATAATAGAAACCATTGATTTCTTATATTCATAATATGTGCAATACATACTTTAGAGACAACTATTTCTAAATATCGAATCATTTATTTATCAAAAGATGACAGTGTTGTAATTACATTCTCCATTACAAAACTCAGAAAACCCTAGATCCTAAAGTAAACACATATCTATTTTCAGACCTTGTTACAAAGAAGTATTGCCACAAGACAAAAGAATGAGCAACCCCTTGAAAATGGAATAGAAAACCCACTTTAAGGAAGAAGAAACCCTAAATATCAATCTTCATCAAACACTTGGCATCATTCTACTATGTTGATCAGTAACCACCTTTGCACTTGATGAATCTTGAATCTGCAATTTGATTCCTGCCTCTTTATTTTCTTGCCCCTAAAGCAAATGAATTTGTGCCTCTTGAAATGCCCCTAAAGCAAATGAATTTGTATTTACCATGAAATCCCTTTAATAATTTCCATCAAGTTGTGTAAAACACATTTACTCATCTCTTCTTGATTTCACTTTCACACACCAACTGAAAATGGTTTTTACTATCAAAAAACCTTTCTCTATTCTCCATTTTTCCCTACAGCTACAAATAATTTTATTTTTCCTGTGAAATACTTTTACTCTATTTTTATCTTCTTTGCTTTAATATTTCACATATTTATTTATTTCATGGCAACTTAGAGCTTTCACCTTTTAATTATTTTCCCAACCAAAGTTTTTTATTTCAACATTGTAAAGACTTTAACTATTTTAATCTAGTTGGCGAAACATTTTACACATACCCCTTAACACTTGACTACCCAGTAGCAAAAGGATTTTTATTTTATATGGTAAAGGAATAATTCTTTTATTAAGATAAAATATTTACCAGTGCCTCCTACATTATTCCTCTTCACATTTAAAGTATTTTCTTTTTTAAATGTGAAAGATTTTAAACTTTTCTCAGGCCAGTATAAAATTTTACTCTTGGTTTTTACAAATGCATTTTAATGCCCAACCACAGAAAATCATTTATTTTAAAAAGTGGAGGATTTTAATTATTTTAACCTATGCATCTTTTCATTTTAATAATTTCTCCAATGTCAACAATAATTCCCCACACAATAATGCTAAACATTAGTATATTCCTAAAGCCTCTATCTTTAAAAAAAAATCATGGGCCCACCATCGGCACCTAGAGTTTTCCCCACTCCCCTGCTTCTTTCCTCACATGGTAGCAAAAAACCCATAGACTAGCGGGCAAGTATGCTTCCCTCCCCATGCCCCCATTATTCCAAGTTTAATGTTGGTGGGTCCCCCACATGTTGTTAGGGGACGAACTGAATGGGTCCACGTCCCTTCACCAAGACCATTGATTCGACCTCCATCTGTATTTCATGTTCTACTGCATCTCAATGACAACATCAAACAAATATTCATAGTGGTCACCATACAACTTTGATCTTCTTCTCATTGAAACCCTTTATGCAGGCCTATTATAAACAATATTTAGCTAAACACATAAAATGCATCCATTTATTCTTATAATGCTCGATCACCCTCCATGCAACACATTCAAGATTTTTTGAAATGTTGAAGTTGAAAACCCACATTGCAATGAAGCAATACATGTGACTTGAGGGCGCCAACCATTCTGCTCCTTATAAATGTTCTTAACAATCGGTCACTACTTGGCCTCATAACATGCTCGAGTGAAATATAAAAATTTAGGGTTTGGTGCCAAAAAGAAAATTCATAAAAGAAATTTCATACATTTTCACTATGCATGCAAACCATCCAAGGGTAGAATGATCACGTGCTCAGCTTACTCACTCATCAGGCACTGAAATGAAGATGTTTTGTGAAGCAACTTCATGTACCTCATTCAGCTAGCAACAATGGCTACCTCTTTGCAGCAGAAAAATGTATTGCTCTGTGCGCCAACACTTCACCATACATTCCGCTAGCCTTCTCAAGATGTGTTGCCATCATTCATTGGATTCCTCCTCGCATTGCTAAAAGATGAAAAATAATTCCAACTCCTAAGTGAAATTTCAACAAAAGAATTCTTTGCAATTTTATTCACTTTACGCAACTTCAAATGTTTCTTTTGCTTTGATCCATTTTCTCTTTTTAATTCTATGGTTCCAAGCATGCCTAGAGCACTCTATGTGTTTATATCAAATTGGAAAGTGTTCCCATAAATTCTAACTCTAATATGATCCATTCTAAGCTTGAGTCATGGCTACATGATGTAAATATGCATCCATATAATCAGGAAACATGAACAATATTTTCCCTATAAAAGATTTGCATTTTTAGTATCACATATAGTTGTTTAAACAACCCAACAAGATTAAATAGTCTTGAGAATTTATCCCATAGTAACTCAAGTGAAAAACCACCTTCTCTTTATCGATGGAATAAATCCATGCAATTAACACTTGAAATTTATTTATAATGTTCATATCTTGGATCATCCAAATTTCAGACACACCAAAAGAATAATGATCATCTCCACGTTGCATAAACTTTGGAGCAAAAATGTGTAGTAAATCTAAGATAGTTCCTGCTATATATAATTTATGTTTATCAATGGCCTTGATGCTCTCCTAGCTCATCTCTTGGTATTCAATCTAGATATCATCACAAGATGCATTGGATGTGATGAGGCTATTATTTTTAGGTACATCCTTGT
>VDFB02281492.1:822060702-822284014 GCA_007258455.2 Sequoia sempervirens
ATGATCTAGAAACTCTAAAAATGATATGTTCAGATATGTTCCAGATGAAGAAAGGAGTTAATATTTTGATGACAAGGGATAAAAAGTAGATAAAGAAGATAAGGAAGGAAACTACAAAAGTGATATGGGATATAGTAGAGAAATATGGCATGCTTAAGACTGATGAAGATGTTTCTGTTGAAAATGTTGAGGAAGATATTCCTCTTGATATAGGTGATGCAGGTATTTCTGAAGACATTGATGTTGAAAATGATGTTGGTGGTGAAAATGAGCCTCTAGAAATGGAGAAGCAGAATGAAGATGAAGTGGAGCCTAAAAAACATGATGATGCTCCTCCAGAGCACAAGGAAGCTAAAAAAGGAAATGATGAAAAAGGTAATACTAAAGAGGGAAAAGGAAATGAAGAAGGAGAAAAAGATAATCCAGAAGAAGAAAAAAATAAAAAAGGAAATGATGAAGAAGACAACAAGGATAAAGATAAAGATGAAAATGAAAAGGAGAAAAAGAAAGAAGAAGAAGAAGAGAAAGTAGAAGAAGAGAAGAAGGAAGAAGAAAAGGAAAAGGGAAAGGAAGCACAGAAAAATGAGGAATCTGCTAGGAAAACTAAAGAAAGTCAAAAGAAGATTGTAAAATCTCCTAAGTGTCTTAGAGAATCATTCTCTAGTAATGATGTACTGAAAGGCTTGCTATCTAGGTAGATTAGATTCTAACCAATAATTCCTTAGGAGCTTCTACAACTTCCTATGATTGAAGGGTTTGTACATGTGGAGAAGATGTCTCCAGTCCATAAAGTGGTGTTAAGAGATGTATTACAGGAATCTAGAAGGAAGGAGATTCTTGAAACTCATCAAAAAGGAACATAACTCATAGAAGATGCTCTTCAAACATTACAATAGGTCACACCTAGTACATCTATTAATGTATGTATCACTCCTATAGAAAATTTGAGATTATTGTTGGATTATTTCAAGGAGTATACCTCCAGGATTGGTGAAAAGACAAAACAAGAGGTTGAGGAGAAGCTGGAAAAGAAAAGGCTATTGGCATTGCATGGAAAGTGTTCCTTGGAACACACCAATGTTGAGAAAAACCTGGAAGTTGTGAAGATCTATGAGTCAGAAGCAAATGTTGTTCTTGCTTATTGCTTGAAGTGGCTGGATGCCACCCAAAAGATTAAGGTTTTTATGGACTCCATTGAGTCCTAGTTGACTGCTTTCTCTAGTACTTATAGTATATCCAAAGAGACGGATCAACCTGGAATGCCATATTTGCACATACAAATAAATTCTTTGTTTTATAGAAGCAAAAGGAAGAGATTATTAGAAAATTTGATCAGTTAAGTGACATTATAAGAGTAGAATACAGTTTGGTTGGCAAGGCCTTGGCAAGCACATAAAAACTTGAGAAGATAAATCTGACTCTTGATACTTTAGATGGTACAGAAGAAACTTTGGTAGAGTTGGAATCCCTGAACATGATGTTGATTGCCACAAAGGAAAGTTGGGAGAATGGTATATAAGTATGGGAAGGTATTCTTAAGGATCATCAAGACTCGCC
This sequence comes from Sequoia sempervirens, assembly GCA_007258455.2. Lineage (NCBI taxonomy): Eukaryota > Viridiplantae > Streptophyta > Pinopsida > Cupressales > Cupressaceae > Sequoia > Sequoia sempervirens. The sequence goes on from VDFB02281492.1 coordinate 822,062,260, forward strand.
ATCCTTCGGTTAATGCATGTCTCTTTGTTTTCTTTTTTTTCATATTTTAATTTTTGGGACACCCTTTTTCCTTGATGTCAAAGGGGGAGAGAAAAATTTGATAGTGGATACTGATAATAAGGGGAGAGTGTTATAAATAAGGGTTTGGAAGTTTTTGCAAGTTTTTCTTAAAGTTTTGGTGCATGTTTCCATCAATAAAAATGGGGGAGATTTTTTGAAAAATGAAGAACATCTCATTTTGTTGTTTTGTGTTCTCATTGATGTCACCATGATATATGAGTTGCAACTACAAGATTAAGTTTGAATTTGATCTAGTATTTTGGAGCAGTATCTAAACTGGTGTGAAGCTTACATCCTCCAGTATTTTGGTCTGCAATTGTTTGTTGTCAATTATTGTTGTGTGCAGTTTTGGGAAATGATTTATGGATGTTGTAAGAAAAAACATTCAAGATCTCACATATTCAGATGCTTGTATGGTGTATCAACATTATTCTATTGATTGCAATTTTTCTATTAGGTCTATCCTTGGATGACCTAATGGATAAATAATGTAATGGTGAATCAATTTTATTTTGTGGATATATGTGTGACATATGTTAGGTATATGTTGACATGATGTAGTGTGTTGAGCATTTGAATTGTCTTTTGGGAAAATTTTGTGAAAGCCTGGCACCAATAGTTGGTATTTTTGATGAATAAGAGGTGCATCTAATTAGGCTGGCCTAATTGATGCTTGTGGATATATTAGGTATATATATTAGATATTTTTTGAAGACTAGGTAACAGATGATAGAGTTGTGAATGCGAAAGAGAAGAAGAGAAAATATGATGAAGTATGTCACGTCGGTTTATTGAGTTTCATTGGAACTCAATCAACACTTGTTAGGTGTACTTTATCAATTCATTTTCTAGCTATAAGCCATTTTTTCATTGTAACTTTGTAGGCAATGAGCCTTTGTATTTGGAGAGTGAGTCCTAGTAGTGAGTCACCCCATTTTGTAATATTTTATAACTGGTTATACTATATTGTGAGCTAACACTCATTTTGGTTTTTCCCATTTTGGGTTTCCTATGTAAAAATTCTATTGTTCGTGGATTTTGTGATTTCATATTTTATTAATTCTTTTACTTATATTTTTTGTTGTATGCATCAAAATAATTGGATGGTACTTTTTTTAGAAAATTTAAGATAATGATTCAACCCCCCTCTCAGTATCTTGGATATTTAACACTAGTGATCCTTGGTACCATGACATATTCACCGACTTGAAAATATGAGTCCTCCCCACCAACATCACCCCAAACCTTAAGATGAACTTTATCAAAGAGTCATCATGTTTGGCCATCTTAAGTAATACCCTCTATTGCAGAAGTATCGAAGAACCCTCTTGTAATGTCTTAACCCTGAGGAAGCTTTGACTACTTTAATTGAGGTACACGATGATATTTATAGTTCGCATTCTTGCAATATGACCTTGGATAAGAAATTGCTAAGGACTGGGTACAAATGGCCTACAATGGAGAAGGAAGCTCATGACTATGTCCAAAAATGGTTGGAATGCCAAAAATATGGGGACCTCATCCATACATCAGCTTAGGAGCTTCAACCGATTATAACACCCTGACCCTTTTCATAATGGGGGCTTGATCTCAGAAAAATCACACCCACCTCATCTAATGGAAATAATTTCAATATCGTCACCAAAGAGTACTTCACAAAGTGGGTAGAAGCAATTCCCATGAGCTATATCATAGGGAAGTAGATCTCAAAGTTCATCTTGAACTACCTCATTGTTCATTACGATGTTCCCCAAGCCCTTATCTTAGATAATGGGACACTATTCAAAAACTAGGATTTTTGTGAGCTATGCTAAAAATTAAATATCCAATAATGCTTGTCCACTCCATACTACCCCCATGGTAATGGAAAACCCAAGGATTGTAATAAAACCATCTTAAAAATCCTCAAGAAAATAGTCAATGAAGTTGGTTGTGACTGCACCTACAACTAAATCCTACCTTATACTCCTACCGAATGAGTATCTACATGCCTATAGGTGCAATACCCTTCTCCCTAGTCTATGGATTATAACCCATCCTTCCCATTAAGATTGAGCTCTCATCCTTAAGAATATCATTACAAAATATCATTAATAATGAAGAATATTGGGTGTAACAGTTGAACGAGCTAGAACTATTGGATGAGTGGCTCATGGATGCTTTGAACCACCTATAGGTCTATCAGAACCATCTCAAAAGGAGCTATATTAAGAAGATCAAGAGTCTATCATTTCATGTCAATAAGCTTGTGTTGAAAGAAAATTAGAAGAATGTACCAAATCCAAACAACAAAGGCAAGTTTGAACCCAATTGGTTGGGATCCTTTGTCATCACAACAAGTTATAAATCAGGAGCATATAAGCTATCTACACCTGAAAGTGAGCCTCTAAAAGAGCCCATTAATAGCTCCCATATCAAAATGTTTTATGCCTAAGCTTGCAAGGTATAAATCCAAAATATACAAATAAATATATATATATATGTATATATATATATAATCCAAAAAAATTAGAAAAAGGATTGAAAATAGTAAAGAAAAAATTATCCTCTAGTGAAAACCACTTTAGTAGCATTTTGTACAAGTACCTTGGTGAGAACCTAGAAAATAGGCACCTTGTGTAAATAAGCACATTCCATCCACTATAGATTCTTTGACTTGTTCCACATCACTTACCATTGCTTTCCATTGATCCTTGCATTACCCATCTATGTTCGCATCATAGCTTGATCCTACATCGACATCATGTTCCATCCTAGAACTACTTGGCACATTCCTATGGTTAGTTTTCCCTACCCATATTGGAGTAGTCTATTACATCATGTTGGGGGAATGTTATTATACCTACATTGGATTAGATTCGTGTATATTCTTCAAATCTTCCTTGAAAATCAAAAAATCAAAAAATCCAAAAACATCCAAAACATGTCAAAAAAATCCAAAAACAAAGTTGTCATTTTGAACTACAAGGCTTCTACATGTATAATTTAGGCATGGTTGATCTTTGATTAGCCCTCGAGGCCCCTAGGTTAGGTCCTTTAGGTGTCCATCATAATAAACTGACAATCCACACATGTTCATAGCTCATCAATAAACGAGTCTGTGTTCATTCAAACTATGTGGTCTCTGCGTGTATAACATAGGAAAGCATAATATTTGATTAGCCCCCAAAGCCCATAGGATAGATCCTTAGGTTAGGTTCTTGGTCAAAATTTTAGAAAACACCAAAAACATCAAAAATTTTGAAACTCAAAACATTTGTAAAACATCTCAAAAATCCCAAAAACAACCTCAAAACATTACAAAAACATCTAAATATTTGAAAAAATCCATCTATCTCATTTCGATTCACCCACAATAATCAATCATCCATAATAAATCAATCATCACCTTCATCCTTTGGAAAAACAAGTAGAAAAAACCACAACAATTAGCAAAAGTAAACTTCAAACATAAAATCAAAATCAAAACAACAAACTTTTAAATGCAAAATCAAACTCTTGATCTTTTTAGCAAACATGTCAATCAACTTTATATGAATGGTCTTTCAAACAACCTATCAACTTGCCACCATCCACTAACATGTCATAGGATGCATGCTTCCTACAATGTGCATTATCTTTGGCAATCAATTTGGATACTTATCCTAAACAAAACACATCCCCTTGGCTAGAGGTATGAAGAACAATTGGCATTTTCTTTCACTTGATCTTTTCTTTGATTTATCTTATTGCGCTCATTCCAATGACCTCTTGATGATGTCTATCAAAATGATTTAGATAGAAAGTAATGGGAATTGATCATTATCTTTCGTTTGTTGTGCTTGTTGGATGTTCTTGTAATATAACCTTGGTGAATACTTGCTTTATTAGGTGTGTATGGAAGGTGTTTTGGATAGCCTGTTGACTATTACATTGATAGGTTATGTCATTCCATGTTTTGGTCCAAGATTTTTTAAGCTTCTAAAGTACATCTTAACAAGGTTTCCATATGTTAGGTGTGAGCAAGAATCCTCATATCTATTTGCTAAGTCAAATTCCATCACACTAGATATAACATCATCTTAGTTTCTCATACCTTGATGCATTGTATATATGTGTTTTATCAAACATAAGAAAATTTGTGCCATTCGTGTCCCAATCCCTTGATAAGAAAAATCACCATCACTCATCACTATATCTAATAAAGTCTCAACAATTCATATACTTGTTGGACTTCTACATCTTCTCATAATCTAGGATCCCCCTATCTTATTCTTCTTATTCTTCTATCTCTACTAACATTTCTATTCAAGTATCAAATATGTGTGATATCTTAAAATATACATGAGGCTACCCATGGTCGATTATTTTCTATACATCATCAAATTTTTCTACATCAAACATTCGAGCTTTCTAGTCCTCTGTGAGATGAACTGATCCTGAATCTTTATCGTGAGCTCAACCCAAAAGTTGAAATTTTCTCCCAATCTCTCAAGGAGGTAGTGTAGTAGCATAATTTCTTTCGCTAGGGTAGCAACGAGGCATTTGAAAAATTAGAAAAAAAAAAAAAATTGATCTCGATAGTGTTATTCTTTAAACCAACACAACAAGTACCTCGCTTCAAAGAGGGGTAAAATGTACACACTTAAATAAAATTTGACTAATATTATGCATCTGATTTTGATAAATTAACATTGTTTCTTCCTAAATCACTTCAGACTAGCCAATTAATTAAATAATTAGCATTATTTAGTTAAAATAAAAAAAAATCAACTATTAATCAAAAAATTAATTTTATTAGATTAATTCAACTTTTTTCTAATTAATGCTTATCATATTTAAATAAATCAAGTCATTTAATTAAATCCCCCTAAGTCCTCTCATTTGATTAAATCAATCAAATCAAATGTCACAATCTCCTAATTCATTCCAATTAATTAATTCTAAATTAATTAATCATAATTCAATTTTTAATCATCATTAATAAATCCTCAAACTTTTAACTTCTCAAGAGTTAAATCAACCCATGGTCAACTAACCAGATTGCACATGAAAATAATTTCTATTATTGTCTAATTCCTCTATTTATTCTTTTTTTTTTTGGACTGCAGGAATCGGGTAGCACGACCCCCTATAAACTGCAGTGCGCCTGGTAAACTTTTTTAACGTGACCGACAGCGCTGGCGCGACAAACCGTCTGGTACCACGGGACGGGGGAGACTAGAACTCGTGACCAACCGAGCCGTAACGGAATTACTTAGCCAACCGAGCTAGGGCCCCCGCCCAATTCCTCTATTTATTCTCACAAAGGCATATTTCAAGGAATTTTTCTCCCAACCATCTCCTAATTCAATTTCCCTCCAAAGGTTTCAAAAACCTATCACATCCTCAATAACTTCTCTTATATTTTCAATAACTCCTCTTACATCCTCTCAAATCTCCAGCCACATTCAATAAATTCTTCTTACAACCCTTCAAATCCTCAACCATTCTCTTTTATTCCTCTTAATGTGCTCCACTCTCACCCAATAGAATTTTGACAAATGTCACATTCTCATTAGTTCCCATTTTATCCAACATTCACTAATTTCTCTCATCTCTTAACTCTTGAGTTCTATAAATAGAAGCATTCTCTTCACAATATGGATCCAAAAATTCATGCATTCTTACTAGAGGCATTTCACTCTATAGCAATCACTATTTTCATCACTTGTGAGCTTATTTTCATCACATAGCATCAATTTCATACTTATAATCATCTACAACATTGGAGCTTATCATTGGGATTGGGAAAGGGCTTCTTTCCACATCAAAGGAGAACCAATCCCCCTATGGGATGAAGTTTTGATTGATTTAGATGAGTTTACATGCTTTTTTGTTCTTTATTTCATGTGTTTCATCATTTTTTCTTGTCTTTCTTAATTGAGAATCTCATAAGGATTATTTTTTTTGGTTTTCTAACATGATTAACACTTGCTTGTTGTATCTTGTTAGTTAATTACAGATTGGACACTCACAACCCTAAAGATCACAATGCAAAAGAGACAGAAATCTTGTAATATGGTTGTCCTATGGGCTGAATGCAAACTAATAAGGGGTACACGACCAACTTAGAACTTGGAAAAGATAATGAAATGCAAGATGAAATGAAAAACCCTAATTGAATACAAGATAACACTAAATGACCTATAAAAGTAAATAAAATTCAAGATGAAATGAAAAACCCTAATTGAATACAAGATAACACTAAATGACCTATAAAAGTAAATGAAATGAAACAAAAAACTGAAGATAGGGAGGTGTGCACCTGAGAAACTAGAGATGGCTGAGTGGAGTTCTAAATCACTAGAAAGTTTTCTTTTACTATTGATCGAGACTCATTCACCAAGTTGGGTGAATCAATATAGTTTCTAGAAAACTATGTAGGAACAGGTTTCAGAAAAAAGGTTATCTGAATCTACAAAATCCTGAAAACTGACTAGAATTGGGACTCATTCACCAAAAGTGGAGAATCAGTCTAGTTGAGGTTTTCTGCAAATTCAAAAGTTGATCCTTCTCTTCTCTATCTACTCTATCCTTCCTGATCAGTTTCTAGATCTGAATCACTGATTTGCAACTTGTAAGACTTCTTCAAGGTTCTCCAAGGCTTGATGACAACTTTGACAACTTTGAATAATTTGCAACTTTTCTCCAATCTTTCTCCTTAGGAAATCTGTAACATAGGAAAAACCCTAGCAATGAAGTACTGCAAATATGCTTGAAATGGCTACAATGGATGTAGACTTTGACTCTATCTTAAAGGAGATAGATCTTGAATGGAACACTTGGTTGAACCACAAAATCCTACATCACAACTATTAGCACAATCACAAACATGATGAATGGAATCTTTGACATGATGATTGATGCTTGAATGTTGCTCTAAAATGTTTGAAAATCTTTCGTTAAATTCTCATGAATGCTTTGGGATACTCTTGTGAACTCAAACTTTCTATAATAATTCTAATTCAACTTGCTATGTGTAAAATGGATGAAATAAGTTTGTATTTATACTCAATTATGCAAGAATTCCTAAAATTACAACACTACAAGATGATATTGGATCTAGGAGAATAAAATCCCACCAAGGATTAAAATTAATTTTTATTTTGAGTTAAATGAGATTCATTCTCCTAGAATGGAAAATGAGTCCCACCTTAGATTTTTGAGGTGGGTGTTCAAGATTTTGATGTTTTAAAATGGTTTTGTGAGGATTATCCTCAAAAATGCACATAAATAAGGCTTGTGGATGTAAAATAGGGTCAATTAAAGCATAACAAAGCCTAATTATTAATAAAAAGCCTAGAAATTTGTGAAAGTATGTTACAACACTTTAAAACACCTTAATATAAGGCAAGGTTAATGTTAAAAAGTGGTTTTATTATGTATATTTCATTAATAAGACCTTAGAAAAGTGTGAAAGTGTGTTACAACACTTCACAACACTTAAGCAATTGATTTTAATTTAGTTCATAAGGGCCCAAGACCTAATATGAATATGTTAGGCATATTACAACACTAAATCAAGGCCAAGTTAAGTAGACATTTTTTCATCATTACATCTAGCCCCCACTTTAGTGAGAGGAGGAACTTGAATCAAAATCACACTAAAGTAGACCAAATGTAGCAACAATCAAGGGGGGTTCAAATGTTCCAATGGTGGTAAGATAGGACAACCATGACCAAGGGGGTTGCACAGGCCCCCAGGACCAAGGTCCTATAACAAACAAATATAAGAACAAAGGAACATACATGAAATTATAAAGAGAGACAACAAGGAACAAGCGTTCACTGTCAAAGACATGAAGAAAATAAAATAATATGAAAAAGGGGGTATCAAGCTTCGAATGTTTGTCCATCATGATGTGGATCAGATCTAGACTATTTTTTTGAAAAAAAAAAGCATACTCACTTTGAGGTGATGGAACTTCAAGTTGTCTACCAAGTGAGAATTCCTAAGAGGGTGAGACACATACACTCATGGATGGTATTTTCACACACACACACACGTGGTTGTGGGGAAATTCATACCTCATTCAAGCTTCTGGCTCAAACCATACCAAAGTTATACCTCCTAATAACTTTAATAAGGTGCCACACAAAAATGGTTTTCGAGCTTCATGAGATAAGCAAAACTTCGTATGCTTGGAGCTCATGAACGAACAAGATGGCTCCACAGGAATGAAATTTGTATTATCAAGGAAGCCATATAAATGCAAATGCAACAATGAGGGATGTTCAAAGGAGTTTTTCTTACTTCATGTGAGGTATTAACTTAGGGAAAATTGTTTCTAATGTTTCCAAGAGAGGACCAATTAAAGAATAAAAGATACACAACTTATGGGATATAGTGCATCGCATCAAGCCACTAAGAGGAATGTAATATGCTAAGAGATATCACACTCCTAAAGGACATCACACCCAATGTCATCCTCAAAGTGAAAATGCATCATATAAAGTAAGAAAACTACAACATGAACCATGAAATAGAAAAATGCAAGAGAATAATACCAATGTATGTCCCCACTTTAAAGAAATTGCTAAACACCATACTATAGGAAATTACTTTAAACTAGCAAATGATAAATGCTAACAATAAAAGTACATGAGATATAACCTAGAAATCCCTATGCCAAGTAACATGCTTTCAAGTGAAGCTATGTTATGCAAGAAAAAAGAAAAGAGAGGGGTTTCCCACAAAATGAACACCAAACACAAGGGATCTATAGATTTGGGGTTAGTATATTCTTCTTGCAGTATTTTTAGAGAGCTTGAAACTATCATCATTCCCCAAATACACATATAACTAGAAGAATGACACAAAGAGATTGAAAACAAAGCAAAACCTTTCAGGTTAACATGGAACAAACATTAATGTATCGATACCTTGCGTCATCCCCAAAAGGAAAACACAAGACAAAAGAAAAAGAAAAGGAAAGGCCTTTTGGGTCAACATGGAAGAGACATAAATGTCTTGATGCCTTTTGTCATCCCCAAAAGGAAAACACAAGATTTTAAAAAAAAATGTGAAAAGAAAAATCCTTTTGGGTTAACATGGAAGAGACATGAATGTCTCAATGTCTTGTGTCATCTCCAAAAGGAAAACACAAGACAAATGAAAAGAAAAGAAAAAAGAATAATCCTTTTGTGTCAACATGGAAGAGACAAGAATGTCTCAATGCCTTGCATCATCCCCAAAAGGAAAAAAAAGACAAATGAAAACAAAAATCCTTTTGGGTCAGCATGAAAGAGACATGAATTTATCAACACCTTGCATCATCCCCAAAATGAAAACACAAGAGAAATGAAAAAAGATAAAGGAAAAAAGACAAAATATTGATGACAGAGAGAAGAATGAAGGTACAAATAGAGGAATGACATAAAGAGAGAGAGAACATCAAACAAAACATTACTGGGGAACACATTACACACATGCAATCACATGAAAGAAAGTGAAAAACAAATAGTGCAAAAGACTAGTACAAACCATGCATGTCAAACTAAATTAGGTCATCCACCTCCCAGTTATGTTCATTGTATACTAAAGGCAAGCAACTAGCCAAAGGGACAAGAGAAAGTGCTGAACTATGGGTAGCACCAGGTTCAACACTCTTTGTAGGATATTTTTCTTCTAAGCTCATGGAAGAGGAAAACAATGTATTCAATTTAGTATCCACCTCTTCATCAATTTCAACAACCTCGTCATCGCCATCCAAGTTAATCACAACAGGAGCTCGAATTATAATATCCGTGGAATATTTCAACTCTTTTTGTGGTTGTTGTATTGTATTTTTTTGTTTCAGGGTAGGAGTAGGGTCATCATGCATTGCTTCAATCAATTTTGGATTTTTATTTTGTTTTTATAATTCTTCATGTAACCTACGAGCTAGGGCATGAAATCTATGTCTACACTCTCTAGCACCTCTATTTTTATAGTTTTATTTTCTAGTTGCATTTATGTAGGATTGGGTTGATCAACCATAGGTTTAATTTCTTCCCTAAGGGGAGGAAAAAAAGGAACCATAGAAGGTTGTTCAACCACTTTCTCTTTAACTTTATAAACTTATTTTATTCTAGGAGGTGTGACGGGGTTGTTTTCATTGTCTCTTGGTATTTTATAGGAGGTAGGTGAAGGATTTGTCTTAGGTTGGTCTTGGTAGGTTACAATTTCTTTAGGCTCAATCATGATTTCCTTTAGGATGGTAGGATAAGTGGTGGGCGGGGACATGTTTCAAAGGGATAGTTCTGCTATCTTCTTTTCCTTGAACTTTTGAGAAGACAAGAAAAGTAAGTTTTCTAATGGTTTTATAAGTTCCATAGGCTCATGCCAAAAGGAATCTAAGGAAAAGTTACCCTTAGAGGACAACGGGTTAAAGCCACTATGGTGGATAGTGAAAACTTCATTATCAAAGGGAAAAATTAATCATTTATGGATAACTGAAGGGATAACTTTCATGGAGTGAAGCCACAGATGGCCTAGCTTCACATGAAATTGGTCTGACTGTGGGATGATAGAGAATGAGACATCTAATGTTTTTAGTCCTATTTGCAATGGTAAGGTGATCGATCCAATCGTAGGGCAATAAAATCCATTGTGTCTTGATCGATGCTTTCAGTTTATCGTGTATGTCTTGTAGGACCCTAAATATGCATTGGCTCAAAAACAAAAAACCTTAGTATTGTTAGTAAACCAAAGCAAATAAAAGATCCCCTATAAGATTCATCTAATCACAAGAATAAAGCCAAAGAAACAAGTAAAACATAGAAAGGAATCATTCTAATAATCAAACCAGCATCTTATAGTGGATTGGTGCTTCTATGGAAAGAAGCCCTTTCCCAATCCTTGATTAAGCTCCATGATATGATATTTTGATGATAAAGATGATGCATAGGAAAAATCAGTTCTTCAATGAAGAGTGACTTTGCATAAGCTTTTTGGATGAAATTGTGGAGATGATTTAGGATTTGCTTGAGGAGGAAACCTCTATTTGTAGATTTTCAAATGTTGAGTGTTGAAGAGGGACCAATGTGGGACTAAGAAACATGCCAATGAAAAGAGGCCACTTGTCATCATGTGAGTGGTTGATGCATGTGCAAGATTTGGGAAATGTGCCCAAGAGGGGGGAAATTTGAATTCAAATTTTGCAATAAATTTAGAGAGGGGGATAAGAAAAAGAGCAATAAATGCAATGTTGGAGGGACAGATCAACTTGTCATGATTTTCAAACTTGAGGGCCATGTTGAATGAAAATATTGGTTTTAATAAATCAATAAATTGATTTATTTGTGCAAGTGGCATAATCTAGAGAATGCAAGTGGGTGAGATTAGCATTTAATCATGGTTAGATTAAATTAATGATGATTAGGATGATTTGACCAATTTGACATGATTTAGGGATTTAAATCAAATCAAAGTGAGATGAATGATGATTTGAGTTTTAACTAAATAAATGATTGATTTATTTAATCAAAGAGGGAATGATAGGCTTAAATTAAATAAAGTTAATTTATTTAATTTAAATGGATGATGAACCTGATTTTCCTACTGAATGGATCACTGTGAATTTGATTTATGAATGAGCAGATGCATGTGCATAATGCTAATTTTGCATGTCTAAATTTTGCCCCTCTTTGAATCAATGTACTTGTTGCATTGTTTCAAAGAATAAACTTGCCGTGATCAAAATAAAAAAAATCTTATTTTTCGGATGCCCCAGCGGAAAGAAGTACATTGGTACATTGTGCCCCCTCGAGAGATCGAGCGAAAAGATTCTATTTGAGGGTCGATCTCGCGATAAAGATGTTCAAAATGGATGGTTATGAATGATGATTTCAAGATGCTTAGAATAAAAAATCTATATTATCCTAAAAAACTTAAATGATGATATGATATGAGATGGATGAGATTGATGATGTGATATGTTGTGATTATGCAATGGATGATTTATGAGATGCTTAGACTAACAGATCTAATTATGATGATGATGCAAATACAATGCATGTGAAATGATCGATGTTTCCTATTATGTATGATATGAATGATATGTGGTATGCTGACGGTTTGTGGATGCAAGATGTATGATGGATGCATTGGTGATGATGATGTTAGTATGGAAATGAGATGATGACAAGAGGATCCAACAAGTCCATGATCTGACGAGACTTTATTAGATATGATGACGATGATGATGATAAATGATGATGATGATTTTCTTATCAAGGATTGGGATTTTAAAAGGGCTACTTACCTTATGTTTGATAACACATGTAGGTATGATGCATCAAGGTATAAAGAACTAGGATGGTGTTGTACCTAGTACGATGGAATTTGACTCGATAAACAGATAGGAGTATTATTGTTCACACTTGACATACGAAAACCTTGCTAGGACGTACCTAACAAAGAAAGTATTTGCCAAGTTATTTTACAAGAACGTCCAACAATCACAGCAGACAAAAGGATAATGATCATTGCCCCATTCCTATCTCTCTAAATCCTTCATTCGGATATCATCAAGAGGTCCTTGGAATGAGAGCAATAAGATAAATCAAAAGAAAATATCAAGTACGCAAACAAGCCAATGTTCCTCATATCGCTAGCCAAAAGGATGTGTTTTGATCGGATAAGGATCCAGGGTGATATCCAAAATGATGCCCATTGTCAGAACGATATATCCTAGGACATGCATTGTATAGGATGATGATGGTTTGATAAGTTGATTGATAGGTTATTGATATAAAGTTGATTGTCATGTCTGAAAATGATCAAGAGTTTGATTTTGTTTTAAAGATTTGTTGCTTCGATTTTGATTTTACAATTGAAGCTTGCTTTTGCTAACTGCTATGATTGTTTCTATTTGTGTTGTTAAAGGATGAAGGTGATGATTAGTTTATTATGGATGATTGATTATTTTGAGTGAAAGCGATATGAGATGGATGGATTTCTTTCAAATATTTGGATGTTTTTGACGTTTTTGGAATGTTTTGAGGCTATTTTTGGGTTTTTCTTAATTTTTCAAATGTTTTGATTTTTGATTTTTTGATGTTTTTGGGTTTTGATGTTTATTTTTGAATGTTTTTGGATTTTAATGTCTCAGGGGCCGATCAGGGATTAGCCTTGCCTACGTTTAAGCTTAGAGACAACATAGTTTGGATTCCATGTTTTTGATGTTTTTCTGATTTTTTGAGTGTTTTTGGATTTTGATATGTTTTGGATTTTTTTGGATTTTTTGATGTTTTGGATGTTTTTGGATATTTTCGCATGATTTTGACAATTTGGATATGGATGTGTGTGATGATATCAATTCTCTATTTTGGGATTTTGCTAAAAACCAAGCTAAGGTTGATTGATCAGATCAATGGATTGATGATGATGATGATAACATTATTGAGGATACACAACAATGCAAGGATTTGATTGATCAGGATTGATGACAATAACATTGTTGAGGATGCACAACAATGCAAGGATAGTGTTAACAAACACGAGGATTGGGAAAGATATCCCCAAGATGATGATGGATTGATGATGATAACATTGTTGAGGATGCACAACAATGCAAGGATAGTGTTAAGCAACACAAGGATATCCTGATGATTTCTTGATTAGATTTTATTAGATCAAGATTGATGAATCTTGGTTTGGAACAAAAGATGTTCGAATGATTTGATGTGACACTTGAAGTGCAAATTAGATGCGACTGATAGTGATTATTTGGAAAGATGAAGCTTGATAAGGGATGTTTGTTCTTCAAAATATGCCATGGGCTAGTGATTCAGACTCTTGATCACAAATGCTTTGACCAATTTGGTTTCATTTTTTCCAATGTTCAGATCGCCACATAAGTTGGAGGATATAGATCAAAATTTATTCCCGAAGCAAGATGTAAATATCTTCCCCCAATGTCTAGAAATGTATGGAATGCAATGGGTGGATGCTTAGATAAGTGTATCGATGGATGGATATGGCAAGCACACAAAGGATGGAAAGGATTATCTTGTGATAAGATAAGGTGTTTAGATAAAGAATGCTCATTGGATAGTGCTTCATGGCTCAGATAATGTTGCATAGGATAGGATCAATGAAAATGACCCATGTCAAGATGTTTATCGTAAGTACGCGTAAAGTGTGCCCCAAACTTTGTCAAGATCAAGATAACTTGGACTATGGATGCAGATGGAAGAAAATGGATTGGATCAATGGTTTATGGATGAGTGGATTTATTATGGATGGATGGATGTAATGCTAGATTTATTATGGATGGGATGAGATGCTTTCAACTGAAGTGGTGCACGTAGATGCTTGATTCTACATATGATGCTTGTTTTCCAGGTTTTCATCATGGTCTTGCCCAAAGTGTCGCCCATGCGGTTTTCACTAGAGGACAATTTTTTTCTTTACTGTTTTCAATCCTTTTCTAATTTTTTTGGATTTTCATATTTTTTGATTTTTTTGAAAGATTTTAAGCTCATGTTGAATCACAAGATGTTGCTGATGTAGATGCCACTTTCATAATGTGCCATTGATATCCTACCTGAAGGAGATGCTTTGCTAAGATACGTGCACTTGAATGCAACTTTTGGGATTCTTGATCTGCTTCATTGATACCAGGGTTAACTCTATCTCTGTACGCACATCATGATAGAGTTCCTTCTGAATCCTTATGATAAAGGGTCGTTGCCAATACATGGTCGATGTGAGAATTGGATATCATGCGTGGAAGTGTGGATGGAGTGTGTTTAGGGATAAAAGATGGATTGGTTGACAGTTTGGAACCTTTGACTCTCCAAACTTGGGAAGATGAGCAATAATGGGTGGATACGAAAGTGTGTGTGGAATTAGGACCAACTGCTTGATATACTTTGTACGTCACTTGAAAAGCTTTCTTTTTATTTTCCGGACATCTTTGATGGATACTTTTTCCTCTTTTATTTTTCCCCATAGTTTCTTTGACTAATAGAGTTTGATAGGGATGATCTTTCTTTGTATGTTTTGGTATCCATTTGTATTTGATTTGTCCATTATGCTTCTCAGCTTCTTTTGCTTTGATAATGTTCTTCGTACTTTGATTCAAATCTTCCTTTTGACGTTGGTCCCAATTTGTGGATGGGGTGATGGGTGGATGAAGATTCATGATGTGGCTAGTTGTAGTATTGACATCGGTTTCACCATAAAGATTCTTTGTGATCCCTATGTTGATGCTTGCTTGAGACAAAGTTGCCCCCAGTATGGTGGTGGTGGTACCTTTATGCTTTGATTCTTCCTATTCTAAGATGTCTTGTTCAATAAGCATGCTCTGAAAAATGACCACTGTAGATGACATTATTTCAATTTTCTGCTCTGCTAACTCTGGATTATACTGTTCTTTCTGATTTTCTTCCTTGAGTGGATAATTTTTGATATCTTTATTCATGATTTCCTCAATCTGAGTTTGGGATATATTAGATCCTGATGTTGATAACTATGTTTGACTGTAGGAGTTAATAATCTACTCTTTTTGTGTAACAAAATCTTGTTCTAGATGAAGATCATCTACGTGTCCATCCATAGAAAGCATCTCATGGGTAAATGGAGGAGTATGAGCTACATGGATATGATCATCTTGCATATATAGGAGAGTGTCCATTAGATTATTGTAGTATCTTGAAGATACAAATTCTTGATCTTGAATGATTTTGGAGTTGCTTTCGACATGCTTTGGATCAAGTTCTTGACATGGATCAGTTTCAAAGGATGGACTGCTTACAAAGGGTTTCGGGATGTCGTCATTTGGAATGGGAAGTGGCTTTATATCATCAAGTGTCATGTTTAGGGTTCCTTCAGTATTTGTAACCATGAGGTCGAAGGATGTCAATATGTCTTAGAAAGGACCATTGCTAGACCTTGGTGAAAGATTTTGATCATGCTTGAGAATAAATTCTTGAGATATGTCCTCTAACTCACAAGGAAATTTAGAGACATTTTCAACATGATCATTGGTCAATGGATCGTGCATTATGTCGATAGGATCAAACAATCCTAACACTCCTTGAAATAGATCACTAAAAAGTGGCTCTTGATGTATGGTGAGTTGATCATCGAATGAGGTGGAAACATCTTCAATGTGCTCATTGATGGATAGGTTTTGATCATTTTTTTCAACAATTGTGGTGGAGGGATTTCCGATGTCGTCAACCATAGAGTCAAGTGATGTTGATATTTCTTGAATTGGATCATTGTTGGGTATTATTGGTGGATTTTGATCATGACTGAAAAGTGACCTTTGACATATGTTGATTTGATCATTGGATGAAGTAGACATAGCTTCATTGTGATATTTGATGCATAGATCTTGATCGTTGCTTTCAGCAATTGTGGTGGGGAGATTGTCAATGCTATCATCAATGGTTGAATGTTCATCATTATTCCCAATAGCTATCATTTTTTGTGTTTGTTCTTGTGTTTGTTGGGTAGCTTGAGAGGCTTGGGAAACTTGAGAGGCTTGTTGCACTTGTTGAGCTTGTGTTGCTTGTTGCATGGCTAGATATTGTTGGATTCCCCTTTGAAAAGAAGCTTGTAATTTCGCGTTGTGTTGACTTGATGTGGTGGAAGTTGGTGGTGGTGGGGGTGGTGGTGGATTTGGAATCATGTTGGATGTAGTGACAAGTATTTGAGATACGCTCGAAGCAATCATGGTAGTGAGGGGTTGAGATGTGATGGGTGTGAGAGTGGTGGTTGGAATGATCAAAGTGATGGGGATGGTTGGAATGATTGAGGTGATAGGCCCTTGGGAGACTATGTTTTCATTTGGGATCAACATTGTTGCTTGATTGAATACCATATGTTGGTGTGATGTTGATGGTATACTCAAAGGATTTGATGAGATGGCTTGATTGGTGTTAGGTGGATTGATTTGGATGGAATGATCAGTGCTAGGTAAAGGGGGAAGCCCTAAACCAAGGAATGATGTTGATATGGGTAATGGTGGTGGAGATATCTCTTGGCACAATGACTCAACTATTTTGGTAAGTGTAGCAATTTGATCTCGCCAAATTTGTTCTTGATTTTGATCTTGACTCCCTTGATATAGTTGATTTGGCTTTTGTTTAAGCAGATTTAGAGTGTGTACTTGTGTTTGATTTTGGACAATATTTTGATTTGGGATGATGTTCAAATTTGGCATGATAGGTTTAAATTGACCATTGTTCATGTTTGGAATATTCATATGATTTGCAAATGTATCCATCCCAAAGTTTTCCAGATTCATGTTTCAAAAACTTGTGCTTGGTACATTCTCATTTGGCTTGTAGGGATTTGGTGGGATGACATTCATTTTAAGGCTCATGCTTTGATTTTTTGATTGATAGACTTGTAGGTTTGGATTTAGATATACCATCGAGAAATGTGTTCCAATATTTGATTTGGGCATACTCACACTTGTTGTTCCATTGCCATTTGTAGAAGGTAATGATCCCATGTATGGATTGTATAAGTGTGAGTGTTGATAATCAATCGGCGTTGTAAGGCTTTGATAGCTTAGTTGACTTGGATTACTCATGATGTATGGATCAAGTTTGTATTCCATGTTTTCCTTGTTTTTTGACCTTGTTGCAAAAGTGACCTCTAAGGTTCTTAGGACTAATGATGAGATGAAGGATGAAATGCGTAAATGATATGGATGTTGAATGCTTAGGAAATTTGGATCAATGCTAGACTTAGGGCTTGATTTTGATTGGTTGATTGGATTTGGATAATGGACTTGTAAACCCTAAGATGTAAGATGTTATCTTAGGATGAACTTTTTCAAAGGATTTCTAATTTAATTAGAGGTATGAGAAAGGATGCATTCCCACACACCTAATTAAACAAATGATTTTTATTGTGATGATTTACCCAAGTCTACAATGATGTTTCCAAATCTATAAAGTTGTTTGGTGGTATGGGATGATAAATGTTTGGATGGATAAAGTGTTTGAGTTGCTCCTAAATGAACCTAGGAAGGATTTGTTTACTAGGCCAAGATAGTGAAGAACATGCCTTTCTCTAAAAGTAATTCAAAACCAGAAGACCAATGTTTGTATGAAAACCATATGACCAAAAGATATCAAGCACATGTGTGGGGTCCAATTGATTCAATCTTTGCTTAATGGATTATTTTTACCACAAACACACTCTTGATTAGGTTTTCAATTGAATGTCCAATATCCTAATTCCCTTTCCTCCCACAAAGTGTATTATGTGGAAATTGAGGAAATCAAGGCAAAGGTTGCCTAAAGTTGACTTTAGTAGAAACAAATTGAGATGAAATCCAAATGCTTAGAAGCCTCTAAGGACACGAATCCCAAGGGAAAGCAATAACATGTGAATTTTTTCAAGGATATTTGCCTCTCCTAAAGGGTTTGCAATTTTGATGATTCATTGAATGTTGGTTTTCAAATGTTTTCGATAAAAGCATTGTGTTTTCAAACCACAAGTAATATGACGTCCTAGCTCAATTGGTACATTTTTCTTAGTGGGCTTGCCTCATGCCCTTCATAGAAGAGATGATTTTACATGCAACCAAGAAAAAAATATAAAGGTATGTTAAGAATGAAGTCTTAACCTCTATATTTCAACCAAGATCGGACATGGCAAGTAACTTCTTGGAATCTAAGTTCCAATGCACCACTTCGAAAAAATCGCTCAATGGATCAATAGGCCACTACAAAACAAGGGTTCTATTTTGGACTTTCTATTCGTAGGAGTTGAGCCAACGTGGCAAGAGTCCCCTTTCGGATCCATCTTGTCAGAGTCAACCGCGTGATATTGGCGTTTCATCCAATATCCACATTTATATCCCAGCTAGAAATACTCTTGGCTTTAGAGTGTTACCGGTTGAGTCATTCCCTTGGGTGAGTACTTTTTCCCCAGGGCAGGCCCTCTAGGATAAACAAAAGCGAGCAAATACACAATCCGTAACTCGATCATTCTTTGACGATTCAAAGAGAGAGAATATATGCGATGATGCTCTACTCACACTCGCACAAGATGTTCAATTTTAAACCCAAATAGAAGTGTGTATGGGCAATTATTTATGCAACCAAATTTCACCAAAAGCCTTTTGATTCTCAAGATCGTCGTGAGGCGCGAGAGAAGCACATAAATCTTTTGATGATATTACCTTGTGTAAATAATTACAAAACAATAAAGGCACACATTCATTTTATCCTTCAAAGCAATGATTTGATTCGTTTTAAGCACCAAAGGAAAGATGAAGATTGCTTGTTCGAATTTAGCCCAAATTGAAATCTAGTAGTTGTCTAAGTTTCAATTTTAATCATGTTTTGAAAAGAAACAATGATCTAGCTGGTCTAAAACATAAATCCAAACCAATAAATGGACGATTCAAGTTTTTACAACAAGCATTAAAAAATGCTTTTTTTCAAGTTCCAATTCAAGGCCCACTTTCAACTCAAGAGTTTTCCAAAGATTATTTCCTAGGATTCAATTTTGCAATTTTTTTGTGCAAACGAAATCCCTCCTGCAAGATAAAAAGACAAATATGCAAGAATCAAAGTCATTTTAAGCATTAACTTCAAAAAGAAGAACAATTTTCAAATGCAAAGACTAATGATTTTGAACTCATAAATGAAGCATTAGTAAGAATCTTGCTTTCCAAAGTATTTTCACAATATTCATATAACAAAGATGAATTTAATCCAAAATTAGACCATTTAATGCAACCAAGTAAGATTTGATTTTAATGTAGTGACCATCTTGATTCTCATTGACTGAGCAAATCCATTCTCATTACAAAGAAATCATAAACATGTAAACCTATCTAAAATGGATTAAACCTTCACTTCATAAGTGGATTGGTGCTTCTTTGATGTGGAAAGAAGCCCTCTCCCAATCCTTGATAAGTTTGGTGATGAGGATGCAATGGGAAAAATCAATTCTCCATGTGAAGAGAATGACTTTGCATAAAGATTGTGGAGTTGTGGAGATGATTCAGGATTTGCTTGAGGATGAAATCTCTATTTTTAGATTTTCAAATGCTAAGTGTTGAAGAGGGACCAATGTGGGACTAAGAAACATGCCAATGAAAAGAGGCCACTTGTCATCATGTGAGTGGTTGATGCATGTGCAAGATTTGGGAAATGTGTCCAAGAGGGGGGAAATTTGAATTCAAATTTTGCAATAAATTTAGAGAGGGGGATAAGAAAAAGAGCAATAAATGCAATGTTGGAGGGACAAATCAACTTGTCATGATTTTCAAACTTGAGGGCCATGTTGAATGAAAATATTGGTTTTAATAAATCAATAAATTGATTTATTTGTGCAAGTGGCATAATCTAGAGAATGCAAGTGGGTGAGATTAGCATTTAATCATGGTTAGATTAAATTAATGATGATTAGGATGATTTGACCAATTTGACATGATTTAGGGATTTAAATCAAATCAAAGTGAGATGAATGATGATTTGAGTTTTAATTAAATAAATGATTGATTTATTTAATCAAAGAGGGAATGATAGGCTTAAATCAAATAAAGTTAATTTATTTAATTTAAATGGATGATGAACCTGATTTTCCTACTGAATGGATCAATGTGAATTTGATTTATGAATGAGCAGATGCATATGCATAATGCTAATTTTGCATGTCTACATGTCTTGATAGAGCTCATGATCACATTATCTCCATAGGCGGGATCTATTAGTATCCCATTAGTGGGCTTGTCATACATATGGTGGGCTATGTAAAGTGGACCATCGGGTGCATGTTTAAGTATATATTTAGAGAAGAAATAAATGTCAAGAGGATTCTTATTTCGACCCTTATGAGGAATGATGTCTATCATTCCTACCATTTCATCCATAGGATCATTATCAATAGCATCATGTTGAATAGAATTGTTGTTATTATCATCTGTATCAACATTCATCACATCATTCTTTGTAGTTTTTCTAGCTTTAACAAATAAAATGTTGTGTTTAGGAATGGGGTTGGTAAATATTTGCATTTTTTTGTTAGGAGGGGCAACAAAATTATTTCCTTGATCACTAACACCTCCAATGGAAAGATGGCCATAATCAATGAGGTCTTGCACCAGATGTTTAAGAAGCTTGCAATGTTCTGTGTCATGTCCATTTTCTCAGTGGTAATGGAAATAAGTATTTGATCTAAAGCTTTGGGGTAAAGGTTTATTAGGATTGGGTGTTTTGATAGGAGGCAAGGTAATAATTTGTTGTTCTAAAAGTTGGGACATTGTGTTATGAAGGGTCTTAGGTAAGGGAGTGAATTTTCTTTTCGGATCCCCATAGGTAAAGGGCATCACAACTTTAACAATAGCTACTTGGTTATTGGCATTCTGAGTTGGTTGTTGATGGGGATCAAATTGAAGGAACCCTTTGTTCTATTTTCTAAATGGTTAGGAATTGTTTTGGTTTGCAAGCTCACATTTCTTAGTTCGGCTAGAAGTGGACTTTGTATCTCAACTACTAAATAATTTTTTAATAATCATGGAGAGTAGTACACAAGTGCATAAAGGATGTGGATTTCATCATGGTATGCTTGTCTTGAATCTTTCTTTGCAAATTTTCTATGAACATCTTTTTAAGGTGGAGGTTAGGGACCTTGACATTGATTTGGGAATAAATTGATTGATAGAGTGAGATAAAGTTAGTTATCTTTTCTTCTTCTTTTTTCTTAAATCTCATCAAATTGGTCAAGGTCATCTTAGGAGTTATATGCAATTGGAAATAATTAACAAATGCCTCAAAAAGTTCATCGAATGAACGAATTGAGTTGTTCAATAAAGAAGAGAACCATTCCAAAGAAGTATCTTTCAATGACCTAGGAAAAAGCTTAGCTAGGAGTTTATCATCGAGGAAAAAGTCACTACATAAGGTAGTGTAAGCATTTAAATGGTTAGAAGGATCTCCCTTTCCTTCGTATTTCTCAAGTCTAGGCACCTCTACACCTTGTGGCATTGGTGTTCACAATATCTCCAAGGACAATGGAATGCTTTTGACATAATATGTAGGTGGGTCATTTTGATTTTGATTGATGGTGGCCACTTGCTTTTGGAGGGATGAAATAGTTTGGAATATTTGATTAATGAGAGGATCATTACTTGTGCTATGGGATGGAAGTGACAAGGGTGAAGGGGTGTATGTGTTCATAGGACAAGTGAATGGGATGATTATAGGTGGTAAAGTGGTAGGAGATATGATGTGTGATGCCACATAGGAACTAGGGATGCTAGTGGGAATGCCAAAGGAAGGAATCACATTACTAACTTGTTGCATTATTGTTGTGACTTGAGGGTTGGTATAGGCAGGTATTGAGGAAATTTTTGTTGAAGGAGGAATTTGAGTTCCTCCTTGGCTTGTGACATTTATTGTTGTAAAATGACAACTAGTTGTTGAGGTGAGATGTTTTCTAAAGATGTAAACTATATTTTTTACAAGGTCAAGCCCATCTTCACTTTTTGGCATGCGGTGAATGTTATTTATGGTAGGGATAGTAGTAGTTTAAATGTTGTCATTTTACACTTGATGTTATATGTTTGCTAAGTCCTCATGAACCTAAATTATGTTTTCTTGTGGGAAACTATCATTCCTTGCTTCAACTTGCATACTACTTGAAGGAAAATAGTTGCTAAAGGTGTTGTCCATACCTAGTGTACTAATGTTAATACTCGGAGTGAAAGAACTAGACAACCCAAGATCCACAATGATTGTGCTATTGTGGGATAAAATGAGTCTCGAACTTCATCTAACTACAGTATTGGCAATAGGACACCAAATACTCATGTAAGGGCTACTAAATGCAAGGTCAATGCAAATGCAATGTTAGCTAAGAACAATGAAATGCTTAAAACATAAATTCTAGAGACTAAAACAAAAAGACAATAACAACAAATAGAAAATAAAAACCTAAAATTTGAATTCTAGAAAATGCAATGCATAATATGCAAAGGGATTGATTTTCCCAAGGTGGCAAATGAGTCCCAATAATATTTTTTTTCAAAATTTTCAAAAAAAATTGATTGAATTTTATGCTTTTTATGTTTTTTGATATTATCTAAGATACAAATGAAAATTTTCAATGATTTTTAGTAGAATGAGATACAAAAATGAAAGCTATATGGGCTTTCACTAATGCAAAATTTGAAACCCTAGAACGCAAGTTAACCAATGCAAGTCTTAATGCAATGTTAATGCAAGCTAAATCTAGGATGCTAATGCACTCGAAATCACAAAATCAAATGTTCTAGATGTAGGTTCACGAAAATGAAGGGGTTGGTTTGTGGGATGGTGTTGTCATATGGTTTTGGTCATAGAGTATACCCACACTTCCAATTTCATTCAAGGGAAACCCTAAAGATCTTCATGCAAAAGAGAGAAATCTTGTAATAGGGTTGTCATAGGGGTTGAATGCAAACTACTAAGGGGTTCACCACCTTGGAAAAGATAATGAAATGTAAGATGAAATGTAAAACCCTAATTGAATGCAAGCTAACACTAAATGACCTATAAAGTAAATGAAATGAAACAAAAAAATGAAGACATAAAGGTGTGCACCTGAGAAACTAGAGATGGTTGAGTGGAGTTCTGAATCACTGGAAATTCTACTTTTACTGCTGACTAGGACTCATTTGGCAAGCTGGGAAAATCAGTCTAGATTCTAGAAATTTGTGTAGGAATAGGTTTCAAACAAAAGGGTATTTGAATCTGCAATATCCTAAAAACTAACTAAAACTGGGACTGATTCGCTAGAAGTGGCAAATTAGTCTAGATGAGCTTTTTTGCAACTTCAAAAGTTGATCCTGCTCTTATCTGTCTACTTTATTCTTCCTGATTAGTTTTTGAATCTGAATCTCCAATTTGCATCCTGTAGGTCTTCTCCAAGGTTCTCTAAGAATTAATGACAACTTTAACTTTAAATAATTTGCAACTTTTCTCTAATCTTTCTCCTTAGGAGATCTGCAACCTAGACAAAACCCTGGCAATGAAGTACTAAAAATATGCTTGAAATGGTTGTAATGGATGTAGAATTTCACTCTTACTTGAAGGTGAAAAGATGAAAAATGGTGTACTCTCTTTTGCTTCTAGGATTTTGGACCTAAGAGGAGAGAAAATTTTCTACTCTTCACTCAAGAAAAAATGCTTGAGATTCAAATGCAAAGGAGATTGAAATCTGGAAAAAGGATTATTCTAGGGATTGAATGATGTCTAATGAGGTGTTCACGACCAAGTGTAAACTTGGAAAAGATAAGGAATTGGAAAATATAGTGTGATATGAAAACTAATGCTAAATGACCTATAAAGATTAACAAAATGCAATAAAAATCTATGAGACTAGAAGTGTGCTCCTGGAAGACTGAAGAAGGTAGAATGGAAGTCTA
The DNA here is from genome assembly GCA_007258455.2 of Sequoia sempervirens. Taxonomy (NCBI): domain Eukaryota; kingdom Viridiplantae; phylum Streptophyta; class Pinopsida; order Cupressales; family Cupressaceae; genus Sequoia; species Sequoia sempervirens. Next base: position 822,086,712 of record VDFB02281492.1, read on the forward strand.
GATCACTAAAAAATATACTATTGAAGTTGACTGGGACTCATTCGCTAAGATGGGTTAATTAGTCTAGTTTATGGGAAAATTAACTAGAGTAGGTTTCAGCTAAAAGGGTATCCGGATCTATGAAATTCTTGATCAGACTTGTATAGTGGGACTCATTCACCAATAGTGTTGAATCAGTCTACTACTTTTCTAGAAAATTTTAACTAGATTATGTGCTTCTTGGTTTGCTCAGCTCTTTTTCATAGGTTTTCAAATCCAAAACTACAAAATACCATTTGTAGACCTTCTCCAAGCTTCTCCAAGGCTCGATGACAACTTTAGAAAATTTGAAAACTTGAAAACTTCTCTCCAACTTTGCTTCTTAGAAAATTTGCAACCTAGCCATGCAAATCACACACAAGAAGAGGGAAAAATGTTATGGGGGTTAGTGAATAGGGGTTTTCCTTGGTCAAACACCTTGTTGGTAATTAAACCTCGAAATGAAAGAAAATATGAAATTGGAGAATGATGAATGAACAAAATATGATGTTGCAACTCAAAAAACCCTAGTAATTAAGTGTTGCAATGACACTTGAAATGGATGCAGTGGATGTGGTTCTTGATTCTTGCTTGAAGGAGGTAGATCTTGAATGCAATGCTTGCTTGGATCATGAACTCTACATCAAAAATGTTAGCACAATAAAAAACATGAAGAATGTAATCTTTGACATGATGATTGATGCTCTTGAATACTCTTGAATGCTTTATAATCTACCCAAGAAATGCCTTGAATTCTCTTGTGAATTCTTAAGTGATCTTGAGAACTCTTGAATGCTAGGACATGAATACTTGAATGTGAACCTTGTATTTATACTTAATTATGCAAGAATTCCCAAAATTACAACATTAGAAGCTGACATCAGATCTAGGAGAATAAAATCCCATGAAAAATTTTAATTAAATTTGAATTTTGGTCACATGGGACTCATTCACCCAAGGTGGGAAATGAGTCCCATTACACATAATGTATGGGATGAAAAATGAAAAGTCTCCAGAAATATGTGAAACCTGCAATGGGGCCAAAAAGGCCTAGGTGGGACTCATTTGCCCAAGGTGGTGAATGAGTCCCAAACACTAAATTTGGGCCACATAAGACAGGAACACCTAAATTATGATTGGTTACTAATTGGTGTCAGGATTATCCTTGAAAAGATGTAATAAATGAGGATTTTGGATGTAAAATAGGGCCAATTAAAGCATAAGAAAGCCCAATTATTAATGAAAATCATAGAGGAATGTGAAAGTGTGTTACAAAACTTTACAACACTCCAAATTAGGCAAGATTAATGCTGATTATGATTAGAATTATATGCTTAGTTAATTAATAAAACCTTATCAAAGTGTGAAAGTATGTTACAACACTTCACAACAGTTTTGCAAGGTAACAATAAATTCCATTAGTTCATAAGGGCCCAAGACCTAATGTGAATGTGTTATCCACATTGTAACACTAAATTGAGGAAACATTAAGCCAAAATCCACAAGGAGGACCCAAATGAGTGTGAAAATGTCAAAGGACCCATTTTCTGGAACTACATTTATCCCTTACTTTAGTGAGAGGATGAACCTACTTCAAACTCAAACTAAAGTAGATAAAAATGCGCCAAGAGAGGTTCCAATGTACCAATTCTAGCAAGATGAGATGAAAACTATCAAGAGGGATGATCAAGACCCCAGGATCAAGATCCCATGGAAAACCAACATAAGCACAAAGGAACACACATGAAAATGACATAAAGAACAATGACAAGGCCAAAAATAAAATACCAAAGATGAAAAAGATAAAAGAAAAGAAAAGAATTAGATCAAGCTTAGACTGTTTGTCCATCCCAATGTGGATTAGATCTGCATTGTTTTCTAAAAAATACATACTCACTCTAAGGTGACAACACTCCTGGCTATCTGGCTGGTGAGAAGTCCTAAAAGGTGAGAAACATACACTCACGGTCGCTATGTAGTCACACACATGCAAGTGGCTATGGGGAAAGTCATGCCTCAGATTGAGCTTCCTGCTCAACTATACCAAAGTTATACCTCTTGATAAATTTAATAAGGAACCACATAAAAATAAATTTTGAGCTTCATGAGGCAAGAAAACTTCATATGCTTGGATCTCATGAACATAAAGGATGGCACCATAGATATGCAAGCTATATTACGCAAGGTGGCCATATAAAAAAACATTCAACATGCAAAAATAGGAAATGTTCAAAGGAGTCTTTCTTAGTTCATGTGAGGTCTTTAACTTAGGGAACATTGTGCCTAATGCATCCAAGAGAGGACCAATCAGAGAATAGAAAATTCACAACTTAGGGTATGAAGTGTGTCACATCAAGCTACTAAGAGGAATGTAATATGCTAAGAGAGGTCATGCTCCTGAAGGAAACTATACTCAATGTCATCCATAATGTGACAAACACATTGTATGAAGTAAGAAGGCTGCACTAAGAACCAAGAAAAATGAAAATGAAAAAGAATAATGTTAATGTATTCCCCCACTTTAAAGAAATTTATAAACACCATATTATACACAATTACTTTAAAGTAGAAAATGAAGAAAGTAGAAAAGAAATAAGACATGAGATCCAACTTGGAAAGCCCTATGCCAAGTCATATGTTTATGAGTAAAGCTGCATCATGTGAGAGAAAAAGAAAAGAGAGGGGTTGCCCCCAAAATGAAAACACCAAAAACATAAGGGACCTATGGATTTGGGGTCAGTATGTTCTTTCCTGTAATATTTTTAGAGATCTTGGAACTGTTATCATCCCCCAAATACACATAGAACTAGAAGAATGACATAAAGAGAGCAAAAAGAAAAAGAAAAACCTTTCGGGTCAACATGGAAGAGACATAGGGTGTCTCGACACTTTGCATCATCCCCAAAAGGAAAACACAAGACAAATGAAAAATAAAAGGTGAAATAAAAAGGAAAAGCTTTTGGGTCAACATGAAGGAGACATGTAATTCTCGATGCCTTGGATCATCCCCAAAAGGAAAGCACAAGAAAAATGTAAAGATTAAATGAAAAGGTAAAGGAAAAAGAGAGCCATTTGGGTCAACATGAAGGAGTCATGAATGCATCGATGCCTTGCATCATCCCCAAAAGGAAAATACAAGAAAAAGATAAAGATAAATAGAGAAAGCGATGCATGACATAGAGAAGAATGAAGGTACAAATAGAGGAATGTTGCAAAGAGAGAGAGAACATAAAATAAAATGTTACTTCCCGGATCACATTACGTACATGCAATCACACAAAAGATAAAGAACAAGAAAATGAAAAAGAATAGTAAGGAAAATGTGAGTCAACCTATGAGCAAGATATCCAATTCCCAATCATGTTTTGTGTATATCAAAGGTAGGAAACTAGCCAAAGGGACAAAAGAAAGTGTTGAACTAGGAGAAGCACCAGGTTCAACACTCTTTATAGGGTATTTTTCATTTAAGCTCATGGAAGAGGAAAACAATGTATTTAGTTCATTATGCACCTCTTCATCAATTTTAGCAACCTCGTCATCAATATCTAAGTTGATCACAACAAGACATTGAATGATAATGTCCATGGAGGAGTTTAAATCTTCTTGTGGAAGTTGCATTGAATTGTCTTGCTTTGGCTGGGGAGGAGGGTCATCGTGCATTGCTTTGATCAAGTTCAGATTTTCATTTTCTTTTTTTAATTCTTCATTTAGCTTGCAAGCAAGGGTACGACATCTATTCCTATGCTCTCTAGCACCTCACTTTCTTTTGGGTTTGTTTTCAAGTTTCTTTTGTGTAGGAGTAGGTTGATCAATTGTAGGTTTATTTTCTTCCCTAAGGGGAGGAACAAAACAAACCATAGGAGATTGTTCCACTGCTTTCTCTTTGACTTTATGAACTTTTTTTATTCTAGGAGGTGTTATGGGGTTGGTTTCATTATCTCTTGGTTGTTTGTAGGATGTGGGTGAAGTTTTTTATTTTAGGTTGGTCAGGGTTGTTTGGTTTGGGTTCAAGCATGGTTTCATCAAGGATAGGAGGTTCAAAGGTGGATGGGGACATGTTTTTGAGAGATAGTTCTACTATCTTCAGGACAAGAAAAATAATTCTTCTCAAGGTTTTATAGGTTCCATGGGCTCGGACCAAAAGGAATCTAGAGAAAAGTTTCCTTTAGATGACAAAGGGTTAAAGCCGCTATGGTGAACAGTGAATATTTCATTGTCAAAGGGAAAATTTAAGCATTTATGCACAATTGAAGGGACAACTTTCATGGAGTGAAGCCATGGGTGGCCTAGCTTCACATGAAATTGGTCCAACTATGGGATGATGGAGAATGTGAAATCAAATGTTTTTGGTCCTATTTGTAATGGTAAGGTGATCATTCCTATCATAGGGCATGAAAAACCATTATGTGTCATGATCTATGCTTTCCATTTATCATAGTCATCTTGTTAGAGTTCATGTAAAAGTAGAAATGATGATCACATTATCTCCATAGGAAAGATCTAATGGTATCTTGTTAGTGGGCTTGTCATAGATACAAATAACTATGTAGAGAGGACCATTGAGAAAATATTTATGTATATCTTTAGAGGAGAAAGCAATGTCAAGAGGACTCTTGGGTTGGACTTTACGATGGATGACATCTATCCTCCAAACTAGTTCATCTATAGGATTAATGTTGATAGCATTATTTAGAAAAAAATCATTGTTTCCATCATTTGTATCAACATTCATCACATCATTCTTTGTAGTTTCACTTGCTTTGAAAAATGAAATATTATGTTTGGGCATTACGTTGGTAAAAATTTGCAAGTTTTGGTTAGGAGGGGCAACAGACTTATTGCCTTGGTCTCTTACACCTCCAATGGATAAACAACCAAAATTAATCAGATCTTGCACAAGATTTTTAAGATGCTTGCAATCTTTCGTATCATGTCCCTTTTATCATTGATAGTGGCAATAAGCATTTGATTTAAAGCTTGGGGGTAAAGGCTTATTATTTTTGGGTTTTTTAATAGGAGGAAAGGTAATCATTTATTGTTCTAGAATTTGGGACATTGTGTTATGAAAGGTATCGGGCAAGGGAGTAAATTATCTTTTCAGACCACGACAACTAAAGGGCACCATGGCTTTGACAATAGCTAGTTGAAATTTTGATTTTTTTGTTGAGGGGGGTTGAATTGAAGGAACCCTTTTTTTTTCTAAAATGTTGGGAATTGTTTTGGTTTTTGGGTTTGGATCTCTTGATTCAACTAGAAGATTCAACTAGAAGTAGACGTTGTATCTTGACTTCTAACCAATTTTTTATAATCACAAAGGGCATGCAAAGGTGCATGAAGTATGGAAATTTTATCACGGTCAACTTGTCTTGAATCTTATTTTGCAATTTTTTTATAAACATATTTTGAAGGTGTGGGTCAGGGATCTTGAAATCAATTTTGGAATAAATAAATTGATAACGTGAGATAAAATCAATTATCTTTTCATCCTCCTTTTGCTTGCATATCATCAAATCAGCCAAGGTCATCCTGGGAGTCATATGCACTTGGAAATGGTTTACAAATGCATTAACAAGTTCATTGAATGAATGAATTGAGTATTTCGGTAAAGAAGAGAACTGTTCCAAGGCAGTATCTTTCAAGGACCTAGGAAAAAGATTTTCCAAAAGTTGATCATCAAGGAAAAAGTCACTACATAAGGTAGTGTAGGCATTAACATGGCTAGAAGGATCTCCCTTTGCTCCATATTTCTCAAATCTAGGCACCTCTACACCTTGTGGAATTAGTGTTCACAATATCTCCAAGGACAATGGACTTCTTTTGACATAATATGTGGGTGGGCCATTTTAATTTTGGTTGATGGTGGAAATTTTATTTTGAAGGGATAAAATAGTTTGGAAAAGTTGTGTTATGAGAGGGTCATTGCTTGTGTTATGAGATGGAAGTGAAAGTGGTGATGGAGTGTATGTGGTTGTAGGACAGGTGAATGCAATTATTATAGATGGTAAGGTAGGAGATATAACTTGTGATGCTACATAGGAACTAGGGATGCTAGCAAGAATACCCAAGGAAGGAGACACATTACTAACTTGTTGCATTGTTTTTGCGACTTGAGGGTTGGTGTAAGTAGGGATTGAGGCTATTTTTGTGGGAGGAGGAATTTGAGTTCTTGCTTGACAATAGATATTGTTGGAATTTTGAGCACAACTAGTGGTTAAGGTAAGATGCTTGCTAAAGATTTGAACTATGTTTTTCATGAGGTCAAGGCCATCATTCCTTTCAAGTATGCAATGAATGTTTTCTATTGTAGGAATTGTAGTAGTTGAAATGTTTTCAATGATTATTTGATGTTTTAAGTTTACTAGATCCTCATGAATGTGAATTACGTTTTCTTGCAGGATGCTATCATTCCTTGGTTAAACTTGCATGCTATCTAAAGGCAAAGAGTTGCTAAGGGTGTTATCCATGCCTAGTGTACTAGTGTCAATAATTGGAGTGGAAGCTTTAGATAACCCAAGCTCCATAATGATTGTGCTATCATGGGATGACATGAGTCTCAAACTTCTTCTTACTATGGTATTAGCAATAAGACACCAAACACTCATGCAAAGGCTACTAAATGCGGGGTGAATGCCAATGCAATGTAGGCTAATAAGAATGAAATGCTTATAACTAAAATTTTGGAAAGTAAAACTAAAATGCAGAAATAACAAATAGAAACTTAGAAACTAAACTGTAAATGCTAGAAAATGTAGTGAAAAATATAAAAAGGGACTAATTCTCACAAGGTGGCGAATGAGTTCACGTGCTAATTTTTTTCAAAATTTTTGAATTATTTTCTTTTTCTTTATATGTTTTTTGATGCAAATCTGAGATGCAAATACAAAATTTTACTTATTTTTTATGAAACTAAATGCAATAATGCAAGCTAAATGAGCTTTTCACTAATGCAAAATAAATTGAAACACTAGAATGCAAATTAACCAATGCAAAACCTAATGTAGTTTTAATGCAATCTAAATCTAGAATGTAAATGAACTCCAAATCAAAAGCATAATGCTCTATATGCAGGTTCATGAAAATGAAAGAAGAAAATGATGTACTCACATTCACTTCTAGGGTTTTGGACCTAAAAGGAGAGAGACAATTTTCTTACTCTTCACTCAAGAACAAACCCTTGAGATTTCAATGCAAAGGAGATTGAAATATAGCAAAGGAACTGTTCTAGGGATTGAATGATGTCTAATGAGGGGTTCACCACCAAGTGTAAACTTAGAAAAGACAAGGAATTGGAAAACATAGTGTGATATGAAAACTAATGCTAAATGACCTAGAAAGATGAACAAAATGCAATAAAAAACTATGAGACTACAAGTGTGCACTTGGAAGACTGAAGAAGGCACAATGGAGGTCTGGATCACTAAAAAAAATTCTATTGAAGTTGACTGGGACTCATTCACCAAGCTCAGTGAATCAGTCCAGTTTTTGAGAAAATGCACTGGAGCAGGTTTCAGCCAAAAGGGTATTTGGATCTATAAAAATCTTGATCAAGCCTTTAGAGAATGACTTATTCTCCAATAGTGGCGAATCAATCCACTTCTACTTTTTTGGAAATTTTGAAGTGGATTCTATGTCTCTCAGTCTGCTCTACTCTTTTTGACTGGTTTCTAGATCTGAAATAGTAAAATGCCACTTGTAGACCTTCTCCAAGTTTCTCTAAGGCTTGATGACAAATTTAGCAACTTTGAAAACTTCACAAATTTTCTCCAACTTTGCTTCTTAGAAAATTTGTTACGTAGCCCTACAAATCACACACAAGAAGAGGGGAAAATGTTGTGGGGGTTAGTGAATAGGGGTTTTCCTTGGTCAAACCTCTTGTTGGTAATTAAACCTTGAAATGAAAAAAAATATGAAAGGATCATGATGAATGGACAAAATATGATATTGCAACTCACCAAACCCTTGCAATTAAGTGCTACAATTATGCTTGAAATGGCTGCAATGGATGTGGTTCTTGATTCTTCCTTGAAGGAGATAGATCTTGAATACAATGCTTGCTTGGACCATAAAATCTACATCCCAAATATTATCACAATAACAAAAATGAAGAATGCAATCTTTGACATGATGAATGATGCTTGAAGAATCCTCTTGAATGGTTGATAATCTGCCCTTGAAATGCCTTGAATGCTTAAATGATCTTGAGAACTCTTGAATGATAGGACATGAATACTTGAATGCTTGGGGTGAAAATGAGTGAAAGAACCTTGTATTTATACTTAATTATCCAATAATTCTCAAAATTGCAACACTACAAGCTGACATCAAATCTAGGAGAATAAAATCTTGTTGGAAATTTAAATTAAATTTGAATTTTGGTCACATGGGACTCATTTTCGCAAGGTGGAAAATGAGTCCCATTACACATAATGTATGGGACCAAAAATGAAAAGTGTCTACAAATGTGTGAAACCTACATCGGGGCCAAAAAAAACCCAGGTGGGACTCATTAGCCCAAGGTGGTGAATGAGTCCCAAACACTAAATATGGGCCACACAAGCTAGGAACACCTAAATTATGATTGGTTACTAATTGGTGTCAAGATTATCCTCGAAAAGATGTAATAAATGAGACTTGTCGATGTAAACTAAGGCCAAATAGAGCATTAGAAATCCCAATTATTAGTGACAAGCCTAGAGGAATGTGAAAGTGTGTTACAACACTTTAGAACACTCCAAATAAGGCAAGATTAATGTTGATTATGATTAGAATTATGCTTAGTTAATTGATAAACCCTAGAAAAGTGTGAAAGTGTGTTCCAACACTTCACAACACTTTAGAAAGGTACCATTAAATTCCATTAGTTCACAAGGGCCCAAGACCTAATGTGAATGTGTTATCCACATTTCAATAATAAATTGAGGCAACATTAACCCAAAATCCACAAGGAATACCCAAACAAGTGTGAAAATGTCAAAGGACCCATTTTTTGACACTACAGAAGGAGATAGATCTTGAACGGAACACTTGCTTGAATCAAAAAATCCTACACCGCAATTATTAGCACAATAACAAACATAATGCATGAAATATTTGTCATGATGATTTTTTTTTTAATGTTGTTCTAAAATGTTTGAAAATCTACCCTTGAATGCTCTTGAATGCTCTTAGATGCTCTTGTGAACTCAAAATTTCTATAAGATAGGTGTAAAATGGATGAAATAAGCTTTTATTTATACTCAATTATGCAAGAATTCCTAAAATTACAATGCTACAAACTGGCATTGGATCTAGGAGAATAAATATTGCCAAATATTTAAGTTAGTTTTGATTTTGAGTTAAACGGGACTCATTCACCACCTTGGGAAAATGGGTCCCACCTAAGGGGACCCATTCACCCAAAATGGCGAATGAGTCCCACCTTAGCTTTTTGAGGTGGGTTTTTGGGATTTTGATGTTTTAAAATGGTTTTGTTAGGATTATCCTTGGAAATACACATAAATGAGGCTTGTGGATATAAAATAGGGCAAATTAAAGCATAACAAAGCCCAACTATTAATGAAAATCCTAGAATAGTGTGAAAGTGTGTTACAACACTTTACAACACTTTAAAATAAGGAAATATTAATGTTGGAAAGAGGTTTTATTAGGTATATTTCATTAATAAGACATTAGAGAAGTGTGAAATTTTGTTACAACACTTCACAACACTTAAGCAAGGTACAATTGATGTTCATTTAGATCACAAGGTACCAAGACCTAATGTGAATATGTTAGGCATATTACAATGAGAAAGAAATAAGACACCTTCATGATAATAGCTAGATTCAACAGGACATGAATAAAAAGAACCCTTCTTGATAATGGCTCCACTCTTAATGTCTATCATGTGAACCTTTTGTATATACTTGGCATGGATAAATCAAGAAATTAACTTGATTCCTTATCAATTTGAGGATTTGAAAATGTACAAAAGCAACTACTTGGTGCTTTGTCGATTATAGTTGCAAAGGCTACATTACAAACTCCTATTCATGTCATGCCCGATAATATTTCATACAAACTTCTTTTAGGAAGACCCTAGATTCATGAGATGCAAGAAATTCCTTCAACTCTTCATCATATCATGAATTATGTCTATAACAATAAAGTCTACCAGCTTGAAATAGACCCTGAGCCTAAAAGTTTCTTACAAGTTGAAAATGGAATAATGAGTCCTTTAAACACATTAATTCCAACTTCGAATATAGAACCTATGCAAGAAGAGAAATAAGAGATATAAAAAGTGATGAAGTTATTGGAAGATGATTGGGGTTCCTTAGACTTCACACCTTCATTTATGGGAGAATACACAATCACTGAAAAAATAAAAGCAACCAATGGTAATGTCAATGCAAAATTTGACAAAAAAATCACAAGCATCTATCTCTTCTACTCTAGAAGAAGATACAAGGTATACAAAAAACTTTGATGAGATAGACTATCAAGAACCACCAAACCCGGAAGAAATGGAGAAAATTTATGGAAGAGGTTATGATCTTATGAAACAACTGGTTATAGTGGAAAATGATATGGAAAGAAAGAGCAAGGTATCCCTATTGCTATAGAACCTAACACATAAGAAAAAAAAGGTGGTTTGGGGTATTTCTCTTCTAAGATAACACAAGAAAAGAATATACCTTTGTTAAACAACAACACCATCATGTGTAACCCTAAAACAACTCTCACCTTGAAGCATTCTAAATTAATTGATACAACTTATGAAACATCAATGGAATACTTTGAAAATGATGAAGCCTTGAAAGAAATGATAGGAGTATATGAAAAACCATCTATTCCAAAAAAGAAATGGGTTACATGTGTTATGATTAGTTCTAATAAAAAAGATGGAGAAAAGGAAAGTAAAGAGATTGATAAAGACAATGAAGTGTACAATCTTGAATCCCCAAAACAAACACCACTTCCTTTAGGACATACATTAATGTACTGATTGATATCATTAATAAAGAAAAGGTGATTAAGATATGAAAGTTCCTTGATGGAGATGAACAAGAAGACCATGCAACTTTACTTCATGAATTTCTCAAAAAATTTGCTTGGAATTATTTGGATATTCCAAGAATTGATGTTCAGATAGTGACACACAACATAGTCCTTGCAGAAAATGATAAGCCAATTGGACAAAAGATATGAAAGATGAATCCTAAGATAGTCTCTTTGGTTAAGGAAGAGATTGCGAAACTTCTCAAAGCTACTTTTATATGACCTAAAGATTATTCTCCCTGGATCTTTAACATTGTTGTAGTCATTAAACATGATAATTGTATTAAGATGTGTACAAAATTTTGTTATTTAAATAAAGTATATTTAAAAGATGATTTTCATCTTCCTAATATTGACATGATAGTGGATTCAACTGTGGGACATTATTTTTTGTGATTCATGGATGGATTCTCTAGATATAATCAAATCTTCAACCCTCAAGATCAATACAAGACAACATTTACTATAGCTTGGGGAACATTTTGTTGGGTAGTCATTCCTTTTGGATTGAAGAATGCTATCACAACATATCAATGAGTTATGACATTGATATTTTATGATTACATACATAAGATTTTGGAAGATTATGGTGATGATATTCTAGCCAAATCATTAAATCAACAAGACAATGTGAATATCCTTCAAAAAATCTTCGAGTGAATGCAAAAATATAACATGAGATTGAATCCAAAATAGTGTGTCTTTGGCGTAGATAGTGGAAATTTTTAGGTTTTATAGTATCTCACAAAGGCATTGAGGTAGACATGAATAAAATTGATGCTATAGTTAACATGCCACCTCCTAAAAATATTTCTCAATTGCACAATTTACAAGGAAGAATTTAGGGTATTTGTCACTTTATAGCATCCCTAGTGGACCAAACATTACCCTTTACGTATATTCTTAAGAAAGAGGTTCAATTTAATTTGAATAAGGATTATAAACAAGCTTTTGAGAGTTTTAAAGATTACCTCACTACTCAGCCTGTTTTACAACCCGCTATGTAGGATAAACCATTTATCCTTTATATAGTAGCATCTTCCCATGCTCTCAGAGCATTATTGGGTCAAGAATATGAAAATGGTAAAGAACACACTATTTATTACATTAGTTGAACATTGATTGATTTTGAAACATGATACACAACAATAGAAAAACAATGTTTGGCTCTTGTATTCACTACTAGTGTTGGAGGTTGAAGGTTGCATCAAATGGTTGTCATTGATGTCAACACAATACTGCATATATGACTCATTTACTAGAAGTTATTTGACATTGAAGATGACCATTATGTATGGTCTAATATGTTGGTTTTAGGTCTGGTTCCTACCGTGTGACAAAGTGATTTGGATATTTGAAGATCTTGGCTGACTTAGCATGTGCAATACTTTATGGATGTTTTGGCTGACCTAATTGATATGTAAGTTACATACATACATACATACATACATACATACATACATACACACACACACACACACACACACACATATATATATATATGTATATATATATATATATATACATGTGTCTCTCCGAAAAAGGAAAGGAGATGTGAGGTTATGCAAGAAGGAAATAGAGAACAAAAAGTGTGTGATGAGATTAGAAGTATTGAGTGACTTCTAATATGAAGTACTATCTTTATAGAACTTCATGTAGAATTGAATTCAACACAAGAAAATCTATAATTAATTAGTTCTCTTTTGGAGGTAAGCCATAACTTTTGTATTCTAGCACTAAGCCATCTTCTTTGTATCTCTATGGCAATAAGCCCTCTGGGTTGTAGCCCTATGCATAGTGAGTCTGGATAGTGACTCCTTATTTTAGGTAAAGAGATTTATTTCAGGTAGTGAGCCTTATCTTAGGCAGTGAGCCTTTTTGTAATCGGTTTTGATATTCTCTATAGTGTGTGTTAATCCTCACCATGGTTTTTCCCTCATTGGGTTTTCCACGTAAATTTGGTGTTATTGTATTTGTGCATTTGCATTTGATGGTTAATCGCTTAATTAGTTTATGTGTTAGTTCTGGTATATGGTTAAATCTTTTAAACAACTGATTCACCCCCCTCTTAATTGTCTTGTTTAACAATTGGTATCAGAGCATGGTCCTTTGGAATAAGTTTAACAACTGGAATGAGATCTTGGTAGATGTAACTAAATGATGAAGGGATACGACTTAGATGAAGAATTGAGAGCAGAGACCTCAGAGTCTGAGAATGAAGATCTAAAAGAAAATGTCAAGAAGGAAGGTGAATGTATTAAGAAATTAAGAAATGAGATCCATAAATTTAAATTGAAGCATAAAGAAGTTTACCAGGAACTAAAAGAAGCAAAGCAAACTGTTGAAAATATAAGGATGAAACTTGAAGAAAGCAAAAGAATGGAAGATAATCTGAAAGTTGAAATTGGACAAAGAAAATAAATTATTAATCAAAATATAGAAAAATGTGACAAGCTTGAACATGAAGTAATAATTATGAAATCTAATCTAGAAAGGGAAAAAAAATTTGAAGAAAAAATTAAGATAAGTTTGGGAATGCTTGATGAATTTATTTCCTGTCAAGAGAATGCTAAGGATAAAGGTGGTCTAGGACTTGAAGAAGGACAATGGTCAAAGACTAATCCTAGTTTCAACAAAATGAACAGTCAAAGGAAATTTCAAGGTAGTTCTTATCAAGACAAGAGTAGAAGCATCAATACTAAAAGGATACCTAGACGATAGCCTAATAATAAAAGGTACACATCTTTTAATGGATTTTGTTACTGATGCAATAAATTAAGACATGGAGCAATAAAATGTAGAAGAATGATGAACTAGAATAGATCAAGTCAGAGTGTTGTATTCTTTGGTTGAAAATGTTATTTTTGCAAAAGGTTTGGACATACATCTACAAAATGTAGAAGTCAGATAATGATGAACAAATTTAATATTGGTAGAATATTTCATTATTTTCAAGGCTACTATTACACATGTAATATTTTTTGACACAAGGCTAATTAGTGCAGGACAAAGATAAATACAAACTCTCTTGATCAAAGATTTGTTGTATGTCACGCTTGCAATAAACTGGGACATATCTCAAAATTTTGTAAGAGAAAAGTTGGGAAAAAATTGAATCCATAATAGAAGAACAAGCTAATAAACAAGGCAAATCTAGAATAAGTGAGGAGAGAAATGGAAAAGATCCAGAGAAAGAAAGAAGAATCAGAGAATAAGGAAAAATCAGATAATCTTGTATCCACATCTAATGCAAATACCTCTTCTATGAACTGAATCTAGTAATGGCTTCAAGGGGAGCAGTCAAAGAAAAATATATCAAACCCTCAGTATAAGAGTTGTCATATGATGACACAAGGATATGTTAATTGAATTTTCATCCTTAAGGAAATGAAGAAAATTCCAACAAAAAACAAGCATTATAGAAGATTTTTGGAACCCTTTTTACTTATAGTGAATTTCACAAAATGGTTGACAACTTTGGTGAAAGAAGGAATTGATAGATTAAAGTACAAATGATGATGTCACAAGCAATAAATTATCCTTTATGATGAAACCCTAAAATCAATAAGTTTAATAAGAAGGATGGAGTGGTCATCGTCATTTTGAAGTGAATGAGTTGAGAAATAAAGATATAGGGTTAATAGCAAGCAAAAGTACAAAGAACAAGGTTGAAGCAATGGAGTCAAAGGAAATGGTGGTATTTAGTCCATGCAAAAATAAATTGTGGAAATTGAGAAAGTTATAGATTGATGAATTTCATCATGAAAATATTTGAAAACTCAAGACTTCTCTTTCAATTGAGAAAATATAAAAGGTCAAGAATTTAGGGCTTAAGGGTTTAGAAATTTGGAGTGAATTTCCATACTGTTTGAATGTGGACATTATTCTGGTTATTTTAAGTAGAATTCAAGGTGATCAAATAATCTTTGATAAACCCTATGAGATCATGAAGGAGGCAATTGCAGCAATAAAAGTATTATGCAATAGTGAACCTTTTCCAGTCAAGAAATCTGTAAAGAACAAAGAGGTTCAAGTCCTAACGAGAGTAATAGGAGATCAAAGGGAACTTATAATTCACACAATAATTGACCCAGTGATATGGTATGTGGCACGTGGCATCTCATATAAGATTTATTTTAGGAATAGGGAAGGTTCTACTTCAACAATTGTTGTTTATGTTGTGCATCAAATGGTTGAGAAAAAGGAGGATTTTAACTTGTGTGAGTTGTTGAGAAATCAATTAATGGAAAATATAACTATGGAAAAGAATGAAAATTATCCTTTTGGCTTTGGAACCTTGGTTATATGCTTGATGATGTATTTTCTGAATTCATTATCATTAAAAGAAAATGTTGTGTGGAAGTCTGCTACACAAGTTGGGAAGCAATTTTATCGATATCTGACCTGTCTAGCAGAAAAGGAAAAGGTTTGCAAAGAGTATTTTAAAATGAAAATAAATACATGGAATTATGGTGTGGTTTCTAGTCTTGTTATGATGTCTGACAAAGGATTCTCCTTCAGAAAGAGAAAAACAAGAAGAAATAGTTCACATCTCCCTCCGAAAATGAAGAAGATGAAAATAGAGGAGAATGAAGAAGAAAAGGAAGAAAAATTTGTAGAAGCATTTGATCTAGTATTGATAGATGATGATGAACAAGATGTTACTAAAGAAAATATGTTAAAGTTTCTTGAGAAACCTAATGGAATGAGGAAGATTATATATATATTGTTGTCTCGACCATCATATGAACTGGATGAGATTACAAATGCTCTGGCTATTTACATAATTCATAATGATATTGATCTAAGAAAATTGGCAAGTATTTTATCAGAAATATTGATGGAATAGATTGAAGACAGATTAAGGGAACTGTCACTTGGTGAAATAGTAGAAAAAGATGAAATTCAATTGGCTTTAGAAGAAAGATGTTGAAATGCACAAAAGAGGTTGAATGAGATTATAAATGAACTAAAAACCTGCATCAAGAGTGTAAGCAATGTGTATAGGTATTTTCTTTGGTGGCCTAATACTATTGGAAACTATAGAAAAAAAGTTGATACTATTGAGCATGAATTGAAATCTATTAGAAAAACATATGATGTTCTTAATGAAAAGGATGGAATGCAAAATAAAAGGATCAATTACTTACAATTTAATCTTCTAGTCATCATCGTACAAAGGTATGGTATTGTGAATACCTTTTGGAAAGTCAAAGAGATAATTGAATTAAGATTGGAACAACTTTTCAGTCTCTTGGTGGATGTTGAGAAAGATGCATAGAATATTTCTATTCCAGATACACTTCTAGAAAAATTTGATTCAATAGCGAAGAACGGTGGTATTTGTCTATACATCAGGATGGTAGTGGATTCCTAGAAGAAATTTCTTTTGAAAGTGAAAGAAAAATAAAAGGAAATATTTTAAGGAAAGAAGGATTGAGGTAAAGATTTACAAAGGTTGTTGTTGTTGGCTTTTCACATCTTGTGTTGCCATCAATGACAAAGGGGGAGATTGTTGGAGGTTGAAAGTTGCATCAAATGGTAGTCATTGATGTCAACACAGTACTGAATATATGACTCATTTAACAAAATTTATTTCACATTGAAAATGATTGTTATGTGTGGTATGATATTGTTGGTTTTAGGTCCAATTCCCACCATGTGACAAACTGAGTCAAATATTTGAAGATCTTGGCTGACTTAGCATGTGCAATACTTTATTGATGTTTTGGTGGACCTAATTGATGTGTAAGATACATACATACATACATATATATATATACATATGTGTCTCTCCAGAAAAAGGGAGGAGATGCAAAGTTATGCAAGAGGGACATAGATACAGAAAAGTGTGTGATCAAATTAGAAGTATTGAGTGACTTTTGATATGTAGTACTATCTTTATAGAACTTCATTTGGAACTGGATTTAGTACAAGAAAAGGTGTGATTCATGAGTTCTCTTTTGGCAGTAAGCCGTAACTTTTGTATTTTGGTAGTAAGCCATATTCTTTCTATCTCTATGGTAGTGAGCTCTCTGAGTTATATCCCTATGGATAGTGAGTCCAGACAGTGAGTTATTATTTCAGGCAGTAAGCCTTATTTCAGGCAGTGAGCCTTATCTCATCTAGTGAGCCTTTTTGTAATTGGTTTTGATATTCTCTATAGTGTGAGTTAATCCTCATGATGGTTTTTCCCTCATTTTTTTTTCCATGTAAACTTGGTGTTATTGTGTTTGTGCATTTACATTTGATGGGTAATCACTTAATTAGTTTATGTGTTAGTTCTGGTATATGGTTAAAACTTTTAATATGGTGACAACTGATTTAACCCCCCTCTCAGTTGTTCTATTCAAAAACTAGTAAATTGAGACAATAATTATTAAATGCTTAAATACATGTGATGATGAAATTTGATCTTCTAAAACATTTGTTCACTAAAATAGATTTATCAGGACATTTAGCTAAATGGGTTATGTTGTTAACTAACTTTGACCTTAAGTTTGTCTCACAAAAGGTAATTAAGAGACAAGTTCTAATCGACCAATTATTTGATGCTCCCTCTCACCTAGAGGTACCTAATAATGACTCATTCCTTGATGATAATGTGTTGATGATTCAACCTAATACATGGGATTTATACTTTGATGGCTCTAATTGTAGAACTAGCTCATGTCCAGGGGTTATAATAGTGCCCCTAAACGAGATCCCATTCCCTTCAAGTCCTATCACTTAAAATTCTTATGCAAAAACAACACAACAAAGTATGAAGCATTAATTACTAGATTACGTGTTGTTTTAACTATGGGAGCCTGAGACATTAAGATATTCAGTGACTCACAATTACTAATTAAGAAAATAAAACAAATATTATCAAGAAAAACATGAAAAATTATCAAAATAAAAGGATCTCACAATGACCTTGTTAGAAAGCTTTGATTCATTCACCATTGATAACATCCCACATAAAGATAATCGATGCATAGATGCAATGGAAAGTACGACTTCCCTTATATCTCCTCAAGATTCTTCAAAATAAATCACATTCATTATCCACACAATCATGAAACCATCAATAGAATAGAAAGACAAAGAAGTGTTATCAAACACCATAGAAATCTTTAGTGAATGGTATGCATTGATATTTAATTATTTAAGAGAGGGTACCTTTTCCCGAGCTGACAACTAAGAATATTCAAGCCCACCTTTGAAAATTTTCATCTAGATATATAATCCTTGTCGATGTGCTATATAGAAGTTCCTTTGATTTTCTTTTACTTAGATGCCTTAAACAATCTGAAATCCCCATAGCACTTGCGGAAGCTCATGTAGGTGCTAGTGGAGGTCATTTTGGAGGATCATTAGTTCAAAAATAATCCACATAGGATACTATTGGAGACATGGAATAATATTTCTTCAAATACATTAAGAAATTTCACAAGCATCAATAACATAACAATTTGATCCATCCTCCTTCTAAGCTTTGTGCCTGATTTCCTATTTAGCCTTTCTCGGTATAGGGTCTGGATCTTATTTGAAAATTTTCATCACCTTCTTTAGCTAGACATACCTTTATAATTACCACAATAGATTATTTCACAAAATGGGTAGAAGCCATTCCCCTTCATTCAACAACTGCCAATGCAATATGTCATTTCATATTGGAACACATTATTGCTCACTTTGAACTTCCTTCCACATTAGTCTGGGACAATGGGACACCATTTAAAAATAATTATAGGAAAACATTCTTAGATACATTTAACATTCAACATCGTTTTTCAGCACCCTACTGCCCACAATCTAATGGTCAAGCTGAATCAACTAATAAGACTCCTAAACAAATATTAAGAAAACAATAAGCAAACATCATAAGGATGACCACACATAGTTGACATATGCATTATGGGCTTATCGTACTAGAATTATAAAAACAACTAGAAACAATCCTTACATCCTTTTCTATGGTGTTGAGGTAATAATTCCCTTGGAGTTGGAAATTCTTTCATTAAAATCTCTCTTCAAAGACTTGTTGATGAAAACACTTATAAAGAACAATGATTGCATCAGCTTGAAATGCTTGACGAACATCGTATCAATGCTCTTGAGCACCTCCAAGCTTATTCTATAAGAATGTAATGTAATTACAATGATAATGTCATCCCGCATGAATTTACTAACTGTGATTTTGTGTTATTTGAGAATCAAGGTAATGTCAATGTCGCCCTAACTGAAAAAGGAAAATTGATACAGGGGCATCAGGATGCTAGCATAAATGTCGTCACCTTTTGGTTTTTAGGTTTTTTAGGGGTTTTGGGGTGTAATAAGATCACTGTAGACCATTTTTTATCATGTTGATCCATTTGGTAAAGATTAAGGTCAAGTTGTTTAAAATTGTCAAAAAAGTTGTTAAAAGTGTCATGCAATTTTTGGCAAGGTAAAAAAAATCAAGAAAATGGTTACATGCAAGCAAGAAATAGTTACAAACCATTGGGATTTATTGTAAATACATATATATACCTTCAAAATTTGAATAGTGGAAGGGAGGATTGATATTGATGTTTTTGAGTTAATGAACCAAGCTTTTTTTCTGAGTTTTTCTAACTATTGGAAAGAGACATTGCAAATGTCTTATGGTGTTGTCATTGATGACAACTCTAGTCAGTAATTGGATCTACATGACACCATTTTCTCACACTGACAGGCAGATTGAGGACAATCAGGAAGAATAGAGCATCCGATAGTTTGGTGTTCAATGATTCACATGCAAATTTTCAGTTGTTATTTTGAGTTGCAGATCTCATGAAAGGTGCATCATTGTATTTATTGTGTTATCTAGAAATCTTAGTGCCTCGTACCAAGTCATGTGTAAGTTTAGAGATCCGGTTGATACTTTTCTGTTTATCAGTATTTTAGGGCCGACACAGTTGATAAAATGTGGTGTGGATATTCAAGGAATGTTTATTCGAATATTTTTGTGTTTGATCATTATGTTTTGGGTCCAAGCTAAGTTTTGGATGACCATTGTGGATGTGCATTGGATAATTCTTAATATTTGAGCCAAAAATTGCTAATATTTTTAAGTTTTATTAAAGTCGACTTCTTACGGTTAAATTGTTAGTCACGGATATATATGCATGATCTATTATATCATTTTGATGTGTATGTGTTGTGTGTTGATGTGTATTACGAACATCAGAAGAATGTTAGATCAATTTTATGCATAGTTTCACTTGCTCATAAATATTTTGTGGTGCAAGTTAGAGCAGAGCAGAGCAGAAGTTCAGTATCAATCAGAAGGATAGAAGATCGACAACTGAGCCTAACCAGAACTATAATAAAAAATTTGTAGATGTTATTATTTTAGTTCATTCTCTTGGATATAATCCAAATCTCTATAAGGTAGTGTGCCTTCCTATTTTGAGCAGTGAGCTCTAGGTAGTAAGCCTAAATG
The DNA here is from genome assembly GCA_007258455.2 of Sequoia sempervirens. Lineage (NCBI taxonomy): Eukaryota > Viridiplantae > Streptophyta > Pinopsida > Cupressales > Cupressaceae > Sequoia > Sequoia sempervirens. The sequence continues at coordinate 822,107,221 of VDFB02281492.1, forward strand.
CAAGTGCATTCCCATATTGTAAAGTTATTTTTGAGTAAACTCAGATTATATTATGGATTGGCCATCCACAATGGTTTTTCCCCTAACAGTGTTTCCACGTAAAAATCCTTGTGTTATGGTGTTATGGTTATTTGATTTATTTTTTTGTATATTTCTCTTGGTTGAATGTTTCAAGTGGGTTAATGATTAGAACAATAAAGTTAGTTTTTGCAGAACACTAATTCACTCTGCCTCTTAGTGTTGCATGTTTCCAACAATTAGTATCAGAGCTAGTACCTCAAAAGAAGTCTAACAACTTGGGAAGATCTTGGAAAGCATTTTCAATGGATACAAGTAGTCTTCAACAACAACTTATGGTGGCCCTGGATGATCTTGAACATTCAAAGTCTGAGAACTAGGAACTATAGGAAAGTCTTCATAATGCAAAAAAAATCATCCAGTCACTGAAAGACAAAATCAATGAATCAAGGGATAAAAGAAAGGAATTATGTGATTAGCTCAAGCAGAAGAATAGTTGCATGGAAGATGAACAACTAATTCATGACTTGAAGGAGAAAACAAAAGAGTGTGAAAAGTTTTCCAAAGAAAATGTTTCCCTAAAGTGTGAGATGAAATCCATCATGATGACAATGACCAAGGAAATTGAAGATAGAAAGAAGAATGAAGAAAAGCTTTCTCAATCCTTGAAAGAAAAATATAAACAATCCAATTGATTGGACAATGAATTGGAACAATCTAAAAACAATGAGGAACTGTTTGAAAAATAGCTTGATGATCTCAGAGATGAACTTTTTGCTGCAAATCAGTACAAGGAGAAATTCAAAGCCAATTCAGCCAAACTTGATGAACTGATTAAAGGTCAAAGGACTGATGGTTATAAGCGAGATCTTGGATATGAAGAAGGAGAAATTTTAGGATCTAGAAAAAATAAATTTGGACAAGGGAGATTCAGGCAAGGAAATCAAGTGAATGGAGCTAGAAGGAATCTGGTAAGACAACCAAATTCTCAAAGATTCAATGGCTACTGTTTTATTTGCAAAAAATTTGGTCATATAACTTCTTAGTGTAGGAGTAGGATGAACACAAGTGGACCATCATTCTCAGGTCAGTGCTTTAATTTCTATAAGTATGGTCATAATTCAAGTGAATGCAGGGTTGTGATGAATAACTTTCATAGAGATATTAGATGTTATGCATGCAATAGACTTGGGAATATTGCTAACTAATGTAGATCAAGACAAAATCAGTGTAACAATTGGCCTAGACATAGAAGTATTGTGTGCTACAACTGCAAAAAAATTGGCCACAGTACTAGATTCTATTGGAACAAAAGAGGTCTGGTAAAATAGAGCATGCAACAAGATGTTAAGGGAAAATTTAAAGCCAATACTAATGTGATCAAAATGAAGATGCAAAAGAAATGGGTAAAAAATAATCCCTATGTTGAAGGAAATATGCTAGCACCAGAATCTACTTCTGGTAATTCCTCTGAAAATTAGTTTTAGGCCTTTGGCCTAGGGGGACTGTCAAGAAAATATCTTAACCCCTGTCGGTAACTAACACTGGAATGTGGATAGGTCCTGTTAGTACCCAAATTCTTTTCAGATGTTGTTCATTCGATTTGAGAAGGTATTATGCAGTATAGGAGATCTACAAAAGAATTATTTGTCTCAGTGCATGAAAAAAGAGTAACCAGATGAACTAGGGTAAAAGCATTTATTGCAACAAAAGGGTTAGTTGTGCGATGATAAAAATCCACTTTTATCCTTCATTTGTCACTTTTCATTTTGGAGGAAAGCAATTTGAAGAGCCCTAGAGTGAACTTTGTTGAATTGCGAAGAGATTAAAAGTTTGAAGAAGATTCTATGATTAAACTCTGATCTGACAGAAAGGTATTTATCGAAAAGCCTGTGAATTTATGATTTTTCAATCATGGCCACTCTATTGGTAGTAGAGGTTAAGGATAGACCCCATCCTAAATTCAAATGGCATCCTTATAAATCTATTGAGATCAATCCCTTAGGAGTATTTTCATCTATATTGTACATAGTATTGCACACAGAAGATATTAGGGCTTATATACATTCCAATATTGAAGAATTAGGAAGCTCTCAAATAATGAATCTATATTCCCATCATATAAATTTAAAGAAGATCTTATTGTAAAGCCATAATTTCAAATCCTAGAAGAGAAGAAGTTCACGTAGTTTGAAAAATTTCCCATATTTAAGGAATGTGAATGGGTTAGATATATTTTGAGTTGTGTTCATGCTAAGTTCATGTGGGTAAATATACCCTTCAAGATCACCAAAGAGGCTATATGTATAGTCATGGGTCTAAATTCAACCAGGATACTTCCAGTCTTGAAATCCTTGAAGAATGAGAAGGTTACCGAGGCAATAGGTGTGCAATGGGACAAAAGGGAAATGACAATAGAAGATATTGCTGAAGTGGATGTATAGTTTGTATCAATGGTCATTGGCTAGAAGATTTACCATGCTAGCTAGGATAATTCCATATCTGGTACAACCATCTATGCAGCTTATGAAATGGTAAATCAAAATGTAGAATATGACTTGTGTGAGTTGCTCAGAAGTCAGTTGATGGAGAATCTGAGTAAAATCAAGAAAGATAAGAAGAATACTTTCAAATACGATAATCTGCTATTGTGTTTATTCTTCTATTTCATGGATGAGGTTCTGAGTGTTGGAAAAGTACATTGGAAAAATGATGAGCCTATAGTTGTTCAGATAAGGAACATGTTGTTTGGAATTGGTGATCGTCAAGTCAAGAATACTACCCACTGGGGGTACTTCAAAAATTTCCAGAATATGATGCATACCAGGGAAATAATTCCCCCTTCAATTGTGGAACAATACAAAGATACTATCTACTTCATGGTGTATATTGACCAATGCCATATGGAATCTGTTGATCCTACAACAATATGGATCATGCCTATGGGATATGAAGTAGAGGAGAAAATCTTGAAGATGTATGCAAAACACTTGCTGAGTTCACCTTTGGATTAGGGAGAAGAGAGGTTTGGAACATATGTAGAGAAAAGTATGTAGGTTCATGAGGAATTGAAAAAGTTGGTGATAGTCAGGAGAGTGAGGAAAGAAGTAGAAGTCTTTGTAGAAAGTATGGGCTTACTTGTAGAAGCTTTGAGAGAAGCAAGAAGGAGGAGAGATGAGGTAGAAGCAGTGAAAGAGAAAGAAAAAATAGAGTCTGCTAGTCCAGGAGCATCTTCTTCTTGCACTAGATCTACAAGGATTTCCCCATCCATATCAACTCCTGTAGCCAAGCCAACTCAAAACAAGCCTTCCAGTAAAAGGAAGAAGAATAAAAGCACAAGAACATATGAACTTGTTTCAGAAGATGAGGAAACAAAATCATAAGAATTTTTGAGAGAAATGAAAGTTACCAAAACTCAGGTTGTCAAGTTAAACAAGAGAAAATCTTTTGGAAAAGAAGAAAGAACAAAGAAGGAAGAAGGAGAGATTGCAATGATGTTTGGTCCTTTGGAGGACATGGAATGTGCAGGACAATGATGTGAAGAAGAGGAAACTCATGAAAGATTTGATACCTTGGATATTACAACACCATGTATGGAGGAAAAGAGTGAAAAGAAAGAAGATATGGTAGCATGTTACTGTCTTTTTGAGGACATGAATGAAGAGGTTAAGTGTGGAGTTGTAGCCATGATAATGCATCCTTTGGAGGATGAAGAGAAAGGATTTGTAGTAAATTCAAACATAGAGATGAGACAAATTGAAGAGGCTCATTATGATGAAGATGTGGATGAAGAAGATGATGATCTCCCATAGAAAGAGGAGATGGAGAAAATAGACAAGTCGCTTGAAGGAGGCTTGATAGAAGGACATGAAGACATGGATATGGAAGTGATAAATGATGAAAAAGAAATTGTGACAAGGAGGAAAAATGAGGTAAATAATGAATATTTTGATTATAATTTGTTTTAATTGTATGATAAAATGAAGGAGATTAAACAAGCTAAAGGTGGACACATGGAAAGTTTCAATTTCCATGAGAATTTGTATGAGAAAGTTGTAGATTTGATTATTGGTGATATGTATGATTTTTTGGATAGAGAAATTGAATTGTGTGGAAAGTTTCTCAGGCACACATACTTGATGGAAGATGAAGAAATGGACATCAGTAATGAGGAATATGACAAAGAAATATAATTTTGGAGTCTTGTAGTTGAGAAGAAGATTCTCAGGAGGAGGTCCAAAAAGAAAGCACAATAAAAATGTATGAAGATGAAGGAACCTGGAGCAGATCAAGAGAAGCATGGAGAATAGATCCATATGTAGCACAATTGGAAGAAGAGAAAGAAAATTAGACAATCATTTGAGATGGAACTTGAATTCCTTTTCCCTAAGGAGTATGATGCAGGGGCATAAGGAGCATCATAGCATAAATGTTATCACCTTTTGGTTTTAAGGTTGTTTAGGGTTTTTTGGGTCTAATAAGGTCATTGTAGACCATTTTTTATCATTTTTTATCCATTTGGGAGAGATTAAGGTCATGTTGTTTAAAATTGTCAAAATTGTCAAAAAAGTTGTTAAAAGTGTAATGCAATTTTGGAAAACATGGAAAAATTCAAGAAAATAGTTACATGCAAGCAAGAAATGGTTACAAACCATGGGCATTGATTGTAAATGCATAAATATACCTTCAAATGGTGAATAGTGGAAGGGAAGATTGATATTGAAGTTTTTGAGTTAATGAAGCAAGCATTTCTTTTGAATTTTTCTAACGTTCTAGTCTATTCTCCTTTCTTGTATGGCCCATACAGCCCATTTAGTGATCTAAAACTGGTTGGAGTGTGTTGGAATGTGAATCTTATTTCTTTTTGTTTTTGTGGCATTAATGTTTATTTAGTTTTTTGTAATATATGGCCATTTTGGTGAAGGCTACCCTAATCTAAAAAATGTTTTCCAAAATTTGAAGTATGAAAACATTCTAGTACAGCCACACATGGTATAGTACAGGAATGAAATGAACTCTAAAAGTTGAAGTCATGAGTCTAGTTTCATATGCTTTTGGTTTGAGAAATTTTTATTAATTTTTGTATAAGTTATGCCTTTTTTGGTGAGAGCAGGTTTGTTGCTGCCCTAGGGTTTCTAGTTTTGGGAAAAATGCCATAAATTTTTTTCCCACCATTAGATCTTTATGAAAATTGGAGGAAAAGTCCTTAATTAGGTTATCTTTAATCTCAATTAAGCAATTATCTTCATTATTTGTTTTTTGGATGTTGTTAATGAGTGTTCCTTTCATTTCATAGTGAGGTAGCCTATGGGTTTGATCAATGAACGCCTTGTTTTTCCATGTTTCATACAAAATAACCCTACTTCATTTTAAAATATGTTTAGGAAGGGAAAAGAGGGTATCCAAAATATTTTTCAAATTCCATTCAAGAATTACTTGAAGGATACCAAAAAGGTTTGAATTTCTACCCCACCTTTTAGGTTTGAGAACTCATTGTCTAGGATGAACAAAATGCATAATTGCAGCCTTAAGTTTTGAAGTCTTATTTGCAAGTGATAGGAAAGTTGTTTTAAGGTCCTTCCTATTCTCTTCATAAAAAATTCATCCCTAATTGGTTATTACCTTACATAATTGATGAAAGTTATGGGTCTGGAGCATACACGTTAATTGAAATGGATGGTACACCTCTTAAAGAACCTATTAGTGCCACACATTTGTGTCGGTATTATGTCTAATATTCTTGAATAGTGTGAAAAAGAAAGAAGTGGTGTTAGAGTTAGTATATGATATTCTATGTTCTCTCAAATTGCTTCATTCTTGAGAAACAATAATTTTTGTGTCTTAAATACTAAAGTGATTATTTAAATTAATTTTAGGTAGTTACATTAGGTTTCATACTATTCAATTTAATCTTGTATGTTATGTTAGATTAGATCCTTCTATGCATTTAATTTTCTTTAATTATATCATGGGTGCATTTAATTTACCCTAACATAGTTAGCCATAATGTTGCATCTAAAAGAAACTAGGATAGTTTTAATTAGATCACATAAAGTATGTTAGATCATGGAGACATTTATTAAATAGTCTTACATAGATTATTTGATAAATTATATTGCCATCTAACTTAGACACATAAGCATAAATAGTCAAACATAAATGATAATATATATATATATATATATCTACATATCATCAAATATGCAATGCCAGTGTGGCTTGTAACTACCAGATCCCTCGGGACCTAGTGATCGCACCCATCGAGAGATGGACCTTCATGAGATGGTAGTGTGTGATCGTGAACTAATAAGAGAATCCAATACATATTGTAGGTCTCTTTCCCATCCAACTATGGTGGCCTCATATCTGATAGCCTCTAGGTTCTCTTTCTCTATGTGGTCTTTATCTACCTGAGGGATGAAAATCTCTACGTGAAGTCTCTTGATCTTTGTTGGCTCTCAAGATGACAAAATCTCCTCATATGCAGTTTGCAGTGCTGATAGATCACCATCAACTCGATCAACACACATAGTAGAGCCCTCGTATGTTGCTCTCAATCTAACATAAGACTTGAAAAACTCTAGATACTACTCCAAAATGAGTGGGACCATGTAGTTTGTGTTGATAGCCTGATCTAAGACTGAAGGAGGTACTATCTTAGCAGCTACCCAATGGTAGAGATCATGTTACTCTCTCGTGGACCTTGTAAGCTAGAAATTATAAGGCTAATTAGTACACATCATGACATATATAAAAATCAAAAGCATGAGCATATGCATAATCATGAAATCATAAGCATAATCATAAATAGTATGTCATCACCTAGATCGTTGGTTGGTTGTACAAAAGTAGCCTCATCCTGCAGAGGAGGAATAAAATATGTGCTAGCCTCTCCATGCTCATAATTGTTGGTGCATGTCATCGCTATTTATCATGATCTAGTAACACAAGTTGGAGCTTAATTTCTCCACTCATGGATAAGTGTAGCCTCATCCATTGCATCATTTCCATTACTCATCAGCTAGCCCTTGTCCTCCATCTCATCCTCCTCCTCGTCATCCTCCTTGTCCTCGTAATAATTTGAGTCTATCTCCTCATCGTAATACTCCTCTACCTCATCAACAAATAAGTCCACAGCTCTACCCCTATCCCCTCACCTATCTCCTCCTCCTCATCCCTATACTTTGGAAGAGGCCCCATAAATCCTATAGGCTTATCCATAGGAAATATGGGAGTTGATCACACTATTTCCAACCACTCCTCATATGCATTTGTATCACCAACATTATCAATGTTAGAGACTGGGGAATATCAAGATCATTTCATGAATCACTGGATATAAAATCATCCACTGTCAATTGTCTCATATCTCATATCCTTTGGGAAATCCACATTGATCACTTGCAAAATTGTCATGCTACTAGTGGCACTTGTATCTTTCTGGACTGTGTCATGATATGATTGTAGTAGAATGGTCTTATTACATAATTCTACTGCCACAGTAAAAACCTATCCATCCACATCCTCCTCAACTATCAAGTCTCATTTGGAAATTGTGGTATCAGTTGGTATGGTCTCTAATGGAGCTCTCAAAATTTGCAAATATTTAATGTTGCAGTGCTTTGAAATAAATCAATGAGGACCCTTTTATTGGCAAGATGTAGTGACTAACTAATCTAATTCATTATTAAGTGATACTTCTCTGATAGAGGGATACTTCATATTTGTCGATGTTGGAAAAATAAGGACAAACAACTGAGAGGGGGGTGAATCAGTTGTCACAAAATAACAAGCTTTTCAAACTTTACTTAACTTAATCTCAGATCTGATGAATAAGCAATTAACCATAAACAATTAACACATCAGAGAGATAAAGAACACCAAGATTTTTACATGGAAACCCTATTAGGGGAAAAACCATGGTGGATGTTAGTCCACAAGATTATACCCTATTAAAAGTATAATGAAATCAATAAAGAGGAAAGCACATGAATTTAGGCACACTACCTAGAGCTCACTGCTTAATCATAGAAGGGGCTTACTACCCTACAATATAGAATAGGATTAAAATCTAGAGGGTATGAACTGAAAAAAATAGCTTTTGCACAAGCCTAATTATAGTTCCAATTAAGCATAGAAAACTCCTCTTTTCACTCAAACTACTTCACAGTTTGCTCGATCTTCTTCACACTCTACTTTGTAATCCAATGATATTCGCACATACACACATAGGAGCACACCCAACACATGAAGCTCACTTTGCACCAATGAAGAAATCGCTCTTATATGTCTGCTACATGATATTTTATCAACAACTTAGTCACCTAGGAAAATATAACATATTTGCAATGTCAGCCCAAATTTACAAATAAATTTTTAATGTGAATCCACCAAGGTCGACCACAACATAGTGGAGACCCAAATTAATATCTCCAACACAAAAATACTTCAATTAATATCACCTCAAAGATCCAAAACACTCTACCACCATCATGTCGGCCAAGAATATGAAAAACCAAACATACATAGAAAAATATTTCACCACGAACACACCGATTAATGTGGACATTCTACAAAGATAGAGCATGATCTAGGAACATAAAAGAACACCAAGAAACAACAGAGAAACATATACATCAACTATAATTACCATAATCACAAAAACTTCACTCAGGAACATTAAGAGAGACCACATAAACACTATCAAACCAAAAAATGATCAAATCTATACACAGACCTCCAAAAATTCTGGTAGATGATCTAGATACTCTCAAGAATAAAACCTTTAGTCCATAACATCTGAACTTCAACATAAAGAATAAGATGCCTTCATGACCTCCATAGTTCCACTGGGAACCTGGAACACTTTCTTTTACAATTTTCTCAATATCCTTGACATATACAACCTTTGATACACCAAATCCTAATAGTGTTGACATCAATGACAACCACATATCAGCAACACATCCACAACATCCAACAATCTCCCCATTTGGAATTGATGGAAACACATGATATGAAAAATACCATCAACCCAACATACTTGCTTTCCCTTTGGTTTTGACTCTTCTCCTTAAATGCTCTTCAACCCTTAAAATGATTTTTCACATTGCACTTCTCCCCCTTTGACATCAATTGTAAAGATAACCATGACCTTTCCATGTATGTGCTCTGAACCACATATCTGCACATCTAACTACTCCCCTTGAGTAGTATCCATGGAAACATCAATCCAGATCATAATATAGCAATGTATCTCACGGATTCATGTAAGTGAATGCATCTTTTTAGTTTTTATCAAGAGGGGTAATTACCCCTAGCATTCCTCTGAGATACTCAAAAGTATTCTTCAGGAATGACTTAGTAAAGATGTCTACAATATGTTCTTTGGTAGGCACATACTCCAATTTGAATTCTTTCTCATTTACTTTCTCCCTCAAGAAGTGAAACTTGATTGATATATGTTTAGTCTTAGAGTGCAGCACTGAATTCTTTGTAATATTTATTGCACTTGAATTGTTATAGTATATGGAAATAGGCTCTTCATATATCACCCTGATATCATTCAACATTTGTTTCATCCATATTACTTGAGTAGAATTATTTGAAGCAGCAATATATTCTGCTTCAGCAATAGATAGAGAAATGGAATTTTGCTTCTTTCTCAACCAAGATAGTAGCTTCTTCCCTATGAAGAAAGCACCGCCACTAGTACTTTTCCTATCATCTACATCTATAGCCCAATCTATATCAGTATATGCACTCAAAGTGAGATCATCATCCTTTAGATACCAAAGTCCAAAGTCAACTATTCCTTTTAGATATCTAAAGATTCTCTTGACAACAGTCACATGTGATTCTTTTGGATCAACCTAAAATCTAGCAACCATACATACAACATTCATAATATCTAGTCTAGTCTGGGTTAAAAAAATCAATCCACTAATCATTGACCTGTATCTAGTTTGATTTTCCTTAGGAGAATCAACATTTTGTGTTAGATTGCATTCGGTCACCATGGGAGTACCAATAGGCTTTCATTCTTCCATCCCAAATTTCTTCTGTAGCTCTCTCACATATTTGGACTGAGATATGAAAATTCCCTTGTCTAACTGGGTCACTTCCAATCCTAGAAAGAACTTCATCTCTCCAATCATACTCATCTAAAATGCATCCTTCATCTCATCAGCAAACTTCATACATATATTGTCATCTCCTCCAAAAATGATGTCATCAACAAAGACTTCTATAATTAACTCTTTATCATGATCCAATTTGAAATATAAGTTTCTATTAGCAGTACCTTTAGTGAATCCAAGCTTCAATAAGTATTTGTCCAATCTAACATACCAGGCTCTGGGGGCTTGCTTAAGTCCATATAGAGCTTTCTTCAGTTGGAAAACCATATCTTCCTTGTTAGTTAGCTGAAATCCATCTGGTTGTTCAATGTATACTTCTTCTACTTCTACATTCAAAAATGTTGACTTCACATCCATCTGATAGACTTTATAGTTTTTGTATGCAGCATAAGCAAGAAATAATCTAACAACTTCGATTCTGGCAATAGGGGAAAAAGTTTCTTCAAAATCAACACCTTCCATCTAAGAATACCATTTACATACCAATCTTGCTTTATTCTAGACCACTTCACCTTGTCCATTCAGCTTGTTCTGAAACACCCATTTAGTACCAATCACATTTTTATCTTTAGGTCTGGGAACCAGTATCCATGTATCATTCTTTTCAATTTGTGTCAGCTCTTCCTTCATAGCTTCCATCCAGTGCTCATCTTGGCAGGCCTCAGTGACATTTTTAGGTTCAATTTTGGAAATCAGGCAATACTCTTCTGCAATCTTCCTTCGATTTTGCACTCCTTTATTCTTATCTCCTATAATTTTACTTTCAGAATTATTTAGCTTTACATACCTCAAAGTTTTGGGACTTTCACGATCTTCTGGTTCTTTTGTTCTTTCTTTTGCACTTGCACTTGTATGTGCTTCCTGACTTACTTGATTTACTGAAATGAATTGAGGTTGCTTTACCAAAACCTATGGAATAATCTGAAGTAGATTTGGTGTCTGAACATTTTTCCATTTTTTTGTATTGTCTTCATCTGAATCATATCCACAATATCTAGATGATTTAGTAGAATCATCATCAACTCTAAAATTTTCTCTCTCAACCATCTTTCTTAGTATTATTTTATAGCATTGGTAGGCCTTGCTTTTAGTTGAGTAACCTAAAAATATTCCTTCATTTCTTCTTGCATCAAACTTTCCTATATCATCATCTCTCTTGATATAACATTTGCTTCCAAAGATCTTGAAAAATTTAACAGTAGACTTGTAACCAAACCATAGGTCAAAAGGGGTCTTACCAAAGTTACCATTAACATTTACCCAGTTTAAAGTGTACACAACAGTGCTTACAACTTCACTCCAATACATATGAGGCACATTTCCTTCAATAATCATTGTTCTAGTAGCATCCAGAACTATTTTGTTCTTCCTCTCCACAACTCCATTCTGTTGAGGGGTTTGGGGAGCAGATAACTATCTTATGATTCCATGTTCTTCACAAAAAGAGTTGAACTCCCTGGAGGTGAACTCACCCCCTCTGTCAGATATTAGACACTTGATTTTTAGACCTTTCTTATTCTCTTTTATAGCCTTGAAACTTTTGAACTTTTCCAGTGCTTCACATTTTTCTCTTAAGAAGCAAACCCATATCATTCTAGAGTAATCATCAATAATCAACATAAAGTACCTTTCTCCATGAATACTTCTAACTCTGGAGGGACCACATAGGTCAGTATGTAGCAGCTCCAGCAAATCATTTGAATGAAATTGTTTTCTCTAGAAGGAGACTCTAGTCTGTTTACCCATTTGACACTCCTTCCAAAGTGTGTTAGTAGGCTTCACTAACTTAGGTAGATCTCTTACTGCTTGAGTGGAACTTATTTTGACTATGTTATTAAAATTTACATTACACAACCTTTTATGCCACAACTATCTTTCATCTACTTGAGCAATTAAACAACTCCCACTAGCAGTATTCAGGTGAAAAATATTACCTTTTCTTTCTACCTGTATTAATCATATTGCCAGAACTTCCACGTATCTTGCATCTTCCATATTTGAATTGTAGATCATAGTCTTTTTCCACCATCTATCCAACACTCAAAAGATTGTGCTTTAGGCCTTCAACATAAATAACATCATCAATTTTATCCTTACCACCAAGACAAATAAAACCTTTGCCACGAATCACACCAGTAATATTTTCTTCAAATCTTACAACACCACCATCATACTTCTCTAGACTTAAAAATTTGTTTTTATCACCATTCATATGATGTGAGCATCCACTGTCAATAAACCACTCATCCTTTTCTTCAACTTGGGCTGCAAGAGATTTCTCATCTTTAGTAGATTCAGTAGCCACATGACTATTTTCAACGATAGCAATGAAAACCCATTCATCTTCATTTCCATTATCTTTATTAGACTCATCATTAGTCACTCCTTCTTCAGCAAAGTAACATTTCTTTTGGAGTCTAGAATTATTAGGCTTAGATCTAGGAACTCTTTCATGACATCTTGATGCAAAATGACCTATTTTACTGCATGAAAAAACCTTAAAAGGTAACACTCCTTAATACTTATCTTTTCCTCTTCCTTCTTTCTTTACAATCAATGCTTCCAATTCTTCTACCTCTCTTTCTTTATCTTCAAGCTTTTTCTATTCTTCATCATAATTGGATATCTTTCTGGAGCATTCTCCTAGACCATATCTTTTCTTGTTTCTTTTGGATATAGTAGCCTTGAATGCAGATTCAATTTTCAGAATAGATTCACCAAATTCACTTAATTCAAAAACATCAGGCTTACCAACCAACATATCTCTTGACATATTTGTTACTGATCTGAGCTCTTCAATAGCGTGGGACTTCACTTTGTAGGAGGGAGGAAAGGATCTAAGTATCTTAGCCACAATTTCATCCTCATCTAGAGAACCATCGGCACATGTAATACCCATCACTATTTCATTTACTCTTTGCATAAAAGAAGTGATATTTTCATCTTCACCCATCTTCAAATTATCATACTTGCATTTTAAACTCTGTAGCTTAGCCATCTTCACCTGTGCATCTCCTTCATACAAAGTTTCTAGCTTTTTCCAAATCTCATGAGTTGTCTATAGTCCTACCACATTTTCCATCTTTGTATCTATTAGATCACTCACCAAAGCTTCAATAGCCCTGATATTGTTTTCAACATCTTTGATCTCATCAACAGTGGAGGGACAATTCTGAGAAATAACATATGGATCTTTTGTAATCTTCTAGTAGGCTTCACCAATACACCTTAGGTGACATTGCATCCTAAATTTCCATATTGAGTAGTTAGTTCCATCAAATCTTGGACTGTCCTTCTTGAATGTTTCCATCTCAGATCACCTCAAGCTTTTAGACTTCTTGAGAGGAACCTGCTCCGATACCAATTGTTGGAAAAACAAGGATAGAGAACTGAGAGGGGGGTGAATCAGTTGTCACAAAATAATAATCTTTTCAAAATTTGCTTAACTTAATCTTAGATTTGATGAATAAACAATTAACACATCAGAGAGGCAGAGAACACCAATATTTTTATGTGGAAACCCTATTAGTGGAAAAACCATGGTGGATGTTAGTCCACAAGATTATACCCTATTAAAAGTATAATGAAATCAATAAAGGGGAATGCACATGCATTTAGGCACACTGCCTAGAGCTCACTACTCAAGTATAGAAGGGGATCACTGCCCTACAGTATAGAATAGGATTAAAACCATGAGGGTATGAACTGAAAAAAAATAGCTTCTGCACAAGCCTAATTATAGTTCTAATTAAGCACATAAAACTCCTCTTTTCACTCAAACTACTTGACACTTCGCTCGATCTTCTTCACACTCTTCTCTGCAATCAAATGATATTCGCACATACACACATAGGAGCACACAAAGCTCACTTTGCACTGATGAAGCAATCTCTCTTATATATTTGCAACATGAGATTTTATCAGCAACTTAGTTGGCTAGGAAAATAAAACAAATTTGCAATGTCAGCCCAAATTTATAAATAAATTTTTAATGTGAATCCACCAAGGTTGGCCACAACATAGTGGAGACCCAAATTAATATCCCCAACACAAAAATACTTCAATTAATATCACCTCAAAGATCCACAACATGCTACCACCATCATGTTGGCCAAGAACATGGAAAATCAAACATACAGAGAAAAATATTCAACCATGAACACATCAATTAATGTGGGTGTTCTACAAAGATAGAGGATGATCTAGGAACATCCAAGAACACCAAGAAACAACAGAGAAACATTTGCATCAACTTTAATTACTAGAATCAAACAAACTTCACTCAAGAACATTGATAGAGACCACAAAAATACCATCAGACCACAACATGATCAAATGTATACGCGGACCTATGAAACTTTCGGTAGATGATCTAGATACTCTCAAGAATAAAACCTTTAGTCCACAACAACTGAACTTCAATGTAAAGAACAAAATGCCTTCATGACCTGCACAGTTCCACTGGGAACCTGGAACACTTTCTTTTACAATTTTCTCAATATCCTTGACATATACAACCTTTGATACACCAAATTCTAATAGTGTTGACATCAATGACAACCACATATCAGCAACACATGCACAACATCCAATAGTCCCAAGTGGTTTCAATCCCTTTCACCTAGGTAGAACTTTTCTTTTGTTTACATATTGATTCCATGTGTAGCCTTAATGCAATTGTGCCAAAGAGGAAAATAATTCATTGAGACTATAAAGATCACTCATATTTGTGAAGGATAGCCTCTCCTCCACAAGTCACAAATATAAGACAATCAAGAGGATAGAAGTGTGAACTCATGGTCAACATTATTACAATTGAGGACGACAATTTATTAATGATGGCTCAAGAGACATTCACCAAAGAGTAGGAGGACATGAGGAGTAGGTCTAAAAAACCTCATGATGAAAAATTGATGGCATCCTTGTTTGGATGCATGCAGTTTGTTTTTTCCTTTTTTGATGAGAGTAAAGGAAATGGTAGATAATAGGAAAGGGCTTTCAAATTATTAAGAAGCTTCCAACTTTGTTATTTTTTTGAGGTTTTGATGCAATGCTAAGTTCCACAACCTTTTTCATTATCCTCTTTGCTTACTCCATGGGCATGCATCAAATGAATTTATTGAAAAAGGCCTTAGGAAATCTCGCACAAATACAATCAGCAGTTACAAACTTTTAAAAGAAAATTGGTAGGTAAAATTCTAAATGTGCGGAGACAAAAAATTTCAAAATGGACATCATTTAATGGCCTATACTGGATGGGAGCATTGGAGTGGAGTATGCACATCCATCAAAGATTAAAGTATTGAGGAATCATGTTAGATTTTATAATTGTCAGTGTCCTACTAAATATGCATGCAAATATGGAAGCATAGACATACTGCAAAATACTTGACATGAAGCTTGAAAAGAAATGTTATCTTAGAAAGGAAATGATTTGTTTTGAAGGAAGACTCTCCAACATGTCATGCACATGACTTGTACTTAGGATTCTACCATGTCAATGATACTAGAAGGTAGTGAAATAATTTGGGGTGGCTTAGAATACTCATCAGAAGAAGGATATGATTGCCATTCAAATAAAGGCATAAATGATGAGGTACATGATATAAAAAAATCAAGTGCAGAAACACACAGGCCTGAGAAAAACCTTTGGCATGTTATGGAAGGATTATTTTATTTGGGAAGGATGTGGTAGAGAAACCTTCATCAAAGATAGTGATGAGTGACTAGGGAATGTGCAGGATCATCATGGAAAAAACAGGCCCTGAAGTGGCAAAAAATTAAAAAAAAACAGAGTTAGGAAACTTGACGTAAAATTTTGAATAAGTTATCTATATTATTTCAAAAATATGTAAGAATAGAATCTGTAGCAAATTGAATGTAGTTTCTAAACTACTAGGTTTGTTTAAAAATTTAAAAATCTATTTGGTGAAAATTTAAAATTTCAATCAGTAGTACTTAAATTTGGGAAAAATAAGAAGTAGGTGTTTGTCGACCACCCTAAACACAATAAAATGATAATATTTTTTTATAGCTTTTAGATATAAGTAGATGACTCATGTCCCAATGTGGTGCATATTTGTTTGTAATTTTTTTCAAGTAAATAATTAATTATATTTTTTTATTACAACTTTTAAAATATAAAAACTCATTATTGACCACCTTAACTTGGTCAAAATTCATGAAATTCAATTTTTATTTTTAATCCTATAGTATGTGAAGCATAGAATGTGACCATGTTTTGGATTCAAAAATGTGATATCGTTTGAAAGCTATATTTTTTTTCAATCAGCCTATCAATCAGGACTTTATTCATAATTTGAATAGAAAATGAATAATAATTACTTATTAAATTCAAAATAAAGCATAATTTATATTGGTGGAAAGCTGAGAATCTCCTTTAAAAACCCTTTTCATTTCATAAATTTTTGGTAAAAAAAAAAATCATCAGCCACATACCCATCATATTGCCACTTTTTGGCCCATCATGATCCTGCACATACCCACTACAAGGATGTACCTAAAAATAATAGCCTCATCACATCCAATGCATCTTGTGATGATATCTAGATTGAATACCAAGAGATGAGCTAGGAGAGCATCAAGGCCATTGATAAACATAAATTATATATAGCAGGAACTATCTTAGATTTACTACACATTTTTGCTCCAAAGTTTATGCAACGTGGAGATGATCATTATTCTTTTGGTGTGTCTGAAATTTGGATGATCCAAGATATGAACATTATAAATAAATTTCAAGTGTTAATTGCATGGATTTATTCCATCGATAAAGAGAAGGTGGTTTTTCACTTGAGTTACTATGGGATAAATTCTCAAGACTATTTAATCTTGTTGGGTTGTTTAAACAACTATATGTGATACTAAAAATGCAAATCTTTTATAGGGAAAATATTGTTCATGTTTCCTGATTATATGGATGCATATTTACATCATGTAGCCATGACTCAAGCTTAGAATGGATCATATTAGAGTTAGAATTTATGGGAACACTTTCCAATTTGATATAAACACATAGAGTGCTCTAGGCATGCTTGGAACCATAGAATTAAAAAGAGAAAATGGATCAAAGCAAAAGAAACATTTGAAGTTGCGTAAAGTGAATAAAATTGCAAAGAATTCTTTTGTTGAAATTTCACTTAGGAGTTGGAATTATTTTTCATCTTTTAGCAATGCGAGGAGGAATCCAATGAATGATGGCAACACATCTTGAGAAGGCTAGCGGAATGTATGGTGAAGTGTTGGCGCACAGAGCAATACATTTTTCTGCTGCAAAGAGGTAGCCATTGTTGCTAGCTGAATGAGGTACATGAAGTTGCTTCACAAAACATCTTCATTTCAGTGCCTGATGAGTGAGTAAGCTGAGCACGTGATCATTCTACCCTTGGATGGTTTGCATGCATAGTGAAAATGTATGAAATTTCTTTTATGAATTTTCTTTTTGGCACCAAACCCTAAATTTTTATATTTCACTCGAGCATGTTATGAGGCCAAGTAGTGACCGATTGTTAAGAACATTTATAAGGAGCAGAATGGTTGGCGCCCTCAAGTCACATGTATTGCTTCATTGCAATGTGGGTTTTCAACTTCAACATTTCAAAAAATCTTGAATGTGTTGCATGGAGGGTGATCGAGCATTATAAGAATAAATGGATGCATTTTATGTGTTTAGCTAAATATTGTTTATAATAGGCCTGCATAAAGGGTTTCAATGAGAAGAAGATCAAAGTTGTATGGTGACCACTATGAATATTTGTTTGATGTTGTCATTGAGATGCAGTAGAACATGAAATACAGATGGAGGTCGAATCAATGGTCTTGGTGAAGGGACGTGGACCCATTCAGTTCGTCCCCTAACAACATGTGGGGGACCCACCAACATTAAACTTGGAATAATGGGGGCATGGGGAGGGAAGCATACTTGCCCGCTAGTCTATGGGTTTTTTGCTACCATGTGAGGAAAGAAGCAGGGGAGTGGGGAAAACTCTAGGTGCCGATGGTGGGCCCATGATTTTTTTTAAAGATAGAGGCTTTAGGAATATACTAATGTTTAGCATTATTGTGTGGGGAATTATTGTTGACATTGGAGAAATTATTAAAATGAAAAGATGCATAGGTTAAAATAATTAAAATTTTTAAAATAAATGATTGTCTGTGGTTGGGCATTAAAATGCATTTGTAAAAACCAAGAGTAAAATTTTATACTGGCCTGAGAAAAGTTTTAAAGCTTTCACATTTAAAAAAGAAAATACTTTAAATGTGAAGAGGAATAATGTAGGAGGCACTGGTAAATATTTTATCTTAATAAAAGAATTATTCCTTTACCATATAAAATAAAAATCCTTTTGCTACTGGGTAGTCAAGTGTTAAGGGGTATGTGTAAAATGTTTCGCCAACTAGATTAAAATAGTTAAAGTCTTTGCAATGTTGAAACAAAAAACTTTGGTTGGGAAAATAATTAAAAGGTGAAAGCTCTAAGTTGCCATGAAATAAATAAATATGTGAAATATTAAAGCAAAGAAGATAAAAATAGAGTAAAAGTATTTCACAGGAAAAATAAAATTATTTGTAGCTGTAGGGAAAAATGGAGAATAGAGAAAGGTTTTTTGATAGTAAAAACCATTTTCAGTTGGTGTGTGAAAGTGAAATCAAGAAGAGATGAGTAAATGTGTTTTACACAACTTGATGGAAAATATTAAAGGGATTTCATGGTAAATACAAATTCATTTGCTTTAGGGGCAAGAAAATAAAGAGGCAGGAATCAAATTGCAGATTCAAGATTCATCAAGTGCAAAGGTGGTTACTGATCAACATAGTAGAATGATGCCAAGTGTTTGATGAAGATTGATATTTAGGGTTTCTTCTTCCTTAAAGTGGGTTTTCTATTCCATTTTCAAGGGGTTGCTCATTCTTTTGTCTTGTGGCAATACTTCTTTGTAACAAGGTCTGAAAATAGATATGTGTTTACTTTAGGATCTAGGGTTTTCTGAGTTTTGTAATGGAGAATGTAATTACAACACTGTCATCTTTTGATAAATAAATGATTCGATATTTAGAAATAGTTGTCTCTAAAGTATGTATTGCACATATTATGAATATAAGAAATCAATGGTTTCTATTATTTTCCTTCTTGTTTTTCCTTGAATGTTTGTTTGGTGTTATTACCTTCATTCAAAGAATGAAGTAAACTATATTAACATAGATAGAGGTTTATGCAATTATGTGTTGGGATGATTAAGCATGGCTAGTTGAGTTTCTTATATTAGTAATGTAAGGTGTGATAAGGGAAAATGACCAGGAACAAAGAAAGAATAACAAGGAAAACAATCACAAATTTCCTAGATCATGCTAAGATCCCCAAATCGATAATGAAGTGCAATGCAATAAAATAATTAAATAAACAAGAACAATATCACCTAATTCCCATGATTGCTTGACTCATCTCCATTATTCTCCTCAAATTTTCTTTAAAATTATCGAATTCCCTCAGATTGTGAGTGTGCAATATTAGCTCATAAGTATTTTGACAACAAAACTTTGAAGATTGTGATTACCAAAAATGGAGTTAAAAAGCCTTCTTTCATAGAAACTTCACAAATTTGATGGTCAAGATCGAGTGTGAGGATCTAATTGAATAGTTAAGTGACTTGATTAATTAGATTGATTGGATAGTTAGCTAATTTGATTAATTAGATTGATTGGATAGTTAGATAATTTGATTGATTAGTCAAGAGATGTAACTGAAAGAGTGTGTGAGTCAAAAGGAGATGACAGATCAGTTAGGTGAGTGAACTGAGAGAGAGTGTTAGTCAGGAATGGAGAGAATTATGCATGAGATATTATATTGAAAATCTAGGAGACATGTGCTCAAATAGAAGAATTAATTATAAAATTAATTCCTTTCTTTGTGGAAGAAGTTGTGTGTACGTGATTCCATAATCAAAAAGAAATATTCAATTTAAGGAAGCACTTTAAACGAGAAGATATAATTAATTAATTAAATAAATAATCATTTATTTTATTAAATATGGGAAATATGAATTAATTAGATTTAGGGAGAATATGATTTAATTTAAATGACTTAATTAAATAAATTTAGGAAACTTATTTAATTAATCAAAAGAGGAGAATAGAATTAATTAGCGACGTAATTAAGATAAATTAATGTAATTTAATTAATTAATTAATTTTAGAAGAATAATGAAAATGAATTAATTAAATGATTAAGACTATTTAATTAATTAAAGGAAATGTGATGTTAAGTTATAATTAAGTGATCAAATCATTTAGTCATTTTTGCGGGTATCTTGAATTGATGATGAAAAATGTAGTCACAGGCCTAAGCCATTTTTTAGTGTCTACATTTTTCCCCTCTTTGACATAATGTCATTTCAGTGTTTGTGTCAAAGAATAAAGAATTTCATGCCCCAGTCATCCCTCGGTATGAAATAGGTAAAGGTATGCCCTCTCAGGAAAATGACATTTTTGTTGTAAATTTTTTTTGGAAATTGTCCCTATTAGGTAAGTGGATAGCCAAAAGTTTGATGGTGGGGAAAGAAATCAATTTGGGAAGGGTTTAGTAAGTGAAATGGTCATTGGAAGTGTCCAAATAGTGTATCCATTACACTAAGCTTCAAAGAAAACCCTAAAAACCCCTAGGTATAAATAGAAATTGGTTAAAAAGTTAAATCATTTTCACCCTTGGAGTTTGAAAACTTGTGATTTTTCTCTTGAGTCATCTTGCAAAATGTCTCCCATTCCCTACATCGAGCACCATGGATATTGCATCAACACCTTCCGATGGTAGACTGACGTAGGACCCCCGATATGTATTCCATATCTGACTTTTGAATTTGAATTTTCATGCATTTCTAGGCCCTTAAAGTTTATTTTTCACATGTGTCGCTTATTGTGCACCAAAAATGCATTTATATGAGACACATTTGTCTGCAATACGACACATTTGTGGAAACACATTGGGGGTTGTTTGTGTTTTTGTTAGAATCAATGCATTTCCATGATTGTAAAGTGCATGCATTATAGTTAGTTGCATATGTTAGGGACAAGGGGAATTTATAATTATGCACTACATTTGTGAAATAATATGACACATTTTCATTGTGAGTCACATTTGCGGAATAGTGTGACACATATGTCCTTATGCACCACATCTGTCAAATAAAATGATGCATTTTTCTTTCAATTTTTTTGAACTTTTGAATTTTGAAATTGAGTTTGTCTTTTGAATGATGCACATTATTAGACTCATGTTTCTAATGCAAGATATGTGTTATGCATTTTCAAGTTGTTTTGGATCTGACATACACTTGGGAGGAAAGGCCGGCTACATACGGATTGTGGGACCAATTGACCAATGTAGAGAGACATTTGATATGGTGTCTTAGACTTCACCATGTGACATTTATTCCCAACATATGGGAAAATTGAGGGATGCTAACTATACTCACTGAGCTATGGCATTCAAAGACTTCATATTTCCATTTTCCCACAAGAGAGGTGATAGTTACATTGGAGGATGTGTACAGGATACTCAGATTGCTAATCAGGGGTGAGAGGGTCTACTATGATACTCATAGGGGCTACAGTGAGATGACCCAATACTATGCGTATGAGGATGTTCAACACCTTGGTATCGAGCACTACGAGATCAGATGGCATGTGATTGTAGAGAGACACAAGTGGATTGATTGCATGTTTATGCACTCTTATTGTTGGGATTATACAACTAGACCATTAGGGCATGGTTTTCCTATGGGTTGGGGAGAGATGTTAGTGGGGATGTTGGAGAGATAGGTTGTGTATGCATGGGGCCCCTATCTATTGTCAATGTTTTACTTCCATTTACATGACATAGCTTATAGGGAGGCCCAGTCCATTAGCTGTGAGACTACTTTATTGATGATCTAGGAATGGGAGCACATTGTTACTTTCCATCCACTAGTTGTGCATTAGCTAGATGATTGATCTCCCTATGCATTTTAGTATGTCAGGACCATTACATAGATGCATGTTGGAGATAATGGATATTGGAGGCATGCTATTGATACCCTTGTGCAATTTATTTGGAGGCAATACATGAATTGTTCACAGTGGTGAGATGATGATCAACACTTTCCTTTCTATCGTCAGACACATTCCTTTATTTCATTAGACACGTTATCTAATTGAGAGGATTGTTGCTATTGTAAATATCATTGAGAGAAACTTACCTGACATAGTACTCTGGTAGTTTGGTGAGATTTAGGATGAGCCATGCGACCAAGCTGAGTTCACCAGATCTTTGAGGGAGGTTCCTCTATGGGGGAACTAGATTCCCATAGCGACAGTAGAGGTAGATATTGATTCCTTGCAGCTAGTGTACGAGGCATGGAGGGGTGGGTTAGCGGATGCTGGTATGACAGTAGCCTATGATACCTAGTGGGCATAACATCGACTTGTTCCATACATAAATCCTGACCAACCAACACCTATAGAGAATTGAGGTACATGCCCATGGGGTCAACGTGGTGATCGAGGGGGTGGTCACGGTGGTAGAGGTGGAGGTGATGATGGCAGAGGAGGTGGTGGGAGGGGTGGTTGATGAGGTCGATGAGGTGGTAGGAGCTAGGATAGATTATTGTCACCCATCTATGAGGGTGAGGGAGAGGGAGAGGAGGAGGTCATTGTTTAGGAGGTGGTTGGGGAGGAGACCATTGGAGAGGAGGAAGTTGGGGAGGAGGATAGGATAAGAGGAGGAGTTGGATGACCTTGATTTATTATGGGAAAGATACCATGATGTGGAGGATTTCCCCAAGGAGGAGATGGGAGATGAGGAGAGAGAGCTCTGAGACCATATTGTAGAGGAGTCGGATGTGGATGAGGGGGAGAGGCTAGTGCGAGAGGAAGAGGGTCCCGTAGATCAACATATGGCTGATTTGAAGGCTAGGGTAGAGGCCTCGGAGGATCAAGTTAGGGATGTGTCCATGGAGAGAGATGAGATTCATCTGGAGAGAGATAGTGCATACCTAGAGAGAGATCAGGTGGTGTCACGGAGGTAGGAGACAAAGTAGAGGTTTATAGATTTCACCAATCTTTGTAGTGGACCAACTGCGGCTATGGCTCAAGAGTTGGTTAGGGATAGCAAGTGAGAGTGATACTACATGGATTTTTATTAGTAGGAGGTACCTCCTAAGAGATGGGCTCCAAGTGCTTCTTAGGTGCTCAACAGTAGATCATGTAGCCAAAATTCCCATAGTATATGCCAAAGCAATGGTGGTGTCTTAGGACTTCATAGGCTAGGACCTTATGATAGGACCTCATCTGCATAGTGATCGTTAGGCTCTCCATGTTTTTCACCTCCTCATTCTCCTCATTAGATTAGTGGGAGTTTAGCATAGGGACATGTTTATATATTTGTAGACATTGTATTATGATTATAGAGCCTGTGAGCTCCATTTTTGATATACATCTTGGATATTAAACTGTGAAACATTTTTATATATATGGGATACATTTTTTTGGCGGTGATTATATGGTGTGTTTGTTTATATGATGTAATGATGATTCCTTTATGATTAATGCTTATGTGATGATGATGATGTATGCTTTTAATTATTATTGATGCACTTTTTTTATGATGTAATGGATGCATATGATATATGATATATAGTCAGTGTATGCATTGTGTTATGAAATGTATATGATAATGATTTTATGTTTTAATTTACTTATGGAAAATGGATGTGGATGTAAAATGTATGATACTCTAATATTGTAATGAATGTAGGTGATTTTTGTGTCCCATAGTACACCATCCAAATGTGATGGAAGAAGAGTGTTAGCTTGAAGATGATTTATGTTAGTGTGAAAGAAAGATATGTCATCACTTTGTTGTCATTTTACCAAGAATTTTAATTTTAATCATCATTGGGTGGTTTATTGCAATGGACCAGAAAGACAATGGTATGAGATAGACCAATTGTGTGCAATGTCATGCATTTTCCAAAAAAATAAGTGACAGACAAGGATTGTCGTGACTCGTACTGAGGAATCCAATTGTTCCCAATCTTTTTGTCAAGACAAAACACAAACAACAATCCAAAGAAAATGTGTAATGAAACATCATTTCTCCTCTAAATCTTGTTTCCAGGACATCCTTGAAGTGGCTAGTGACATGACATATTTGAAAATATAAGACAATCCTCACGACATGTCATTGCTCCTCTAAATCCTATTGTTAGGACATCCTTGAGGTAGCTAGTGACATGAAAACTTTTAAAAGATAAGACGATCATCATGACATGTTGTTTCTCCTCTAAATCCTATTCTTAGGACATCCTTGAGGTGGCTAGTGACA
This sequence comes from Sequoia sempervirens, assembly GCA_007258455.2. Taxonomy (NCBI): domain Eukaryota; kingdom Viridiplantae; phylum Streptophyta; class Pinopsida; order Cupressales; family Cupressaceae; genus Sequoia; species Sequoia sempervirens. The sequence goes on from VDFB02281492.1 coordinate 822,131,755, forward strand.
TGACAATTCAAAAAGATAAGACAATCAGTCAAAAAGCAAGATATTCTCCTATAACATTTTTGCTCCTCTAAATCCATCATAGGACATTGTTGAGGTGGCTAGTTACATGATCATATCAAATCATTGAAAAATAAATACAAATTCTTGTCAAAACATGTGTCAGATCTTTCTTTGTTTTCCAAGGTTGACTTGGTGATGACAAGGTTGATTGACCACTCTTTAGGAAGGAAACATCCTAAAGAAGATTGAAATGTCTAATTTGATTATTTCCAAGGTCAAGATTCAGGAAGGACACATCCTGAATAAATGACATGACAGTGTCTGACATCAAGAAAGACACATCTTGAAGACCCTATAGTTGACAAGAAAGAGTCTTATATCAAGAAGGACACATACTGAAGACTCTTAAGTGATTGATTTGATAGATTTGATGTTGATTTAGGAAACAAATATTGTGAATAAATTGTTTGACAGAAAAGAGTCTAATGTCAAGAAGAAAACATCTTGAAGAATATTAAATGACTAATTTGATAATTGTGATATTGATTAAGGAAAGACATATCCTGAATAAATTGGTTGATAGCAAAGAGTCTGATTTCAAGGACACATCTTGAAGACTCTTAAATGACTAATTTGATAAATTTGATGTTAGACTGATTTTTGATAGGTTGGATTTTACGTCGTTTTTTACCTTGCATTCAAGTTGTTCAGTAAATGACCATGTGATATGACCAACATGAAAAAAACCTAAGAGGACTGGCATCTAAGGCCTTGGGGGCTGTTAAGCCTTGCCTACGTTGTACATGTAGAGACCACGTAGTTTGACCAAACTTTGACCGACAAGACTAATTGAAAAAGTGTAACGCCTTGCTATGTGAACCCCAAAGGACAACAAACACTGCACAATTTTTTTTTGAAAGCGAAACATTACATAAGATAATTTTGTGCATTCATTACATGAAAAGTAATTATACATTTACAAAGTCATCTACGTCCTCTGGGGTACACGAAACAGTCATTACGAACCCTAAAATTTTGTCAAAATGAAAGAGAATAAAACCAAGATTACATTATGATATCATACATTCATCCATAATTAATGGAGAGGGAAATCATACATTATTTTATTATAATTCAAATCATAGTTCAATAGTACAATTGTGGATCATATTTCCATAGATACAACACATCATGGACACAATAATACATTACATAATGCTTCCCTTACATCAACGGGAAGAGTACATCAAGTAAAAGAATGATATATCAATGAAGAATAAGGTACAAAATGACGACCAGTCTTCAACCAAGTGTGGCTCTAGAGACTCTGCATTCACTTTTGTGTCGCAAACACAACCTGGGAACCCAATGGGGTTCATAGCATGTTCCACCCAACCACATGGAACCAAAGTCCCACCCCCTATTCTAGGAGATGACAAGAAATGACCCATGACCAAGATAGACAAGCAAAACGATCACAAGACCAACTCACAAGGTCAACCAAAACATAACATATGACAATCTCAATGACTGCTTACAAGGTAACTGCATCCGGAGGAAAATGAAGGAAAAGTAGGGGATGTATCAAGCATAAAAATCACAAACGAATGCGTGTGCGAGGTAAGAACCATCTCGGTTATAGTCATAACTGAGGAAAAATAAATCATAGAACATAGTACACCCATGAGAACTTAAAATAGGAATACGATCAATAGAAATACAAAGGTTTAAACATGGGAAGATTCAACACAAAATGGGTTTCCCATCACCTCTGGAAGCCTAACAACCTACCACCAGTGACCATCCAAAAGAAAGTAACTTAACGTTCAGGTTCCGATCATATCCAAAACATGTCTAGACATAAAATTGTACCTCAAAAGCGAAATAAAACAAGAGGAAAATATGATCAACATAGATTCACTAGTATGCATAAAGAATAAAATCCAAAGAGTATTTAGGATAAATACATAACTATCTAACATGTTCAAGATAAACTATAAATTTCCATTCACTTAAATGCAGACACAATCCAATCCTACTAAAGATAATGTAGAGAATAATTAAATAATTAGCTATAATTAAATGAATTTCCACCATAAAATATTTTAATTAGATAAGCACTATGAAACCCTACATTAGATAAACCTTCATATTTCTCTTAATTTAAGATTCCTAACTTATACCTTTATTTACTTCAAAACAATTAACATTGAAATGAAACACATATATTTGTTATTCCAAAATAAAAAAAAATTAAATAACATGCAGAATATTGGTTTACTTCATATAAATAAATTTGATCAAAATATAACATTTGCATTTGTTGACCTTAAACTAAATAAATCTAATTCAAATCTAACATAGACAATTTATACACAAATCACAATCTAATCGTAAGGAATTCGTAAATAAATTTTACTTTAAATAACTTGTAATTAAATCAAATTTAAATGCACTTTGAAAATAAATCTAATTTTTAAATGCACTAGAGAATAAATCTGATTTTCAATACATTCGAAAATAAATCTATTTAATATACATTTTAAAAGAAAATAAACCTAATTTATCTATACTTATCAATATCAATTGACTTTATATATATATTAACACTTCTAGCTTAATTTTTCACTAATTTCTAAACCACAATTGTCGTTAACATATGTTTATACATATATCTATTCACCAAGTACAATTATGATTTACAAACAACTAACTATGATTACGTAAAGGAATGAAATTTTCAAACATCATACTAACTTACAAATGAACAACTTGTACACTCCTATATACTAGAGCCTCCTTAAAACATATTTCAACTTCCAAATTTATAATTTTTTTTTACCAATAACACCTCAAATAAGTATATGTTTATAAAACAATTCCAAATTGCATTAAACAAAATAGAAAATCAGCATTATAAGAATGCCTTTCCAAACTATTACCTATGTATTATAACACACAAAACTATATTTATTTTTAATTTTTTTTTTATGAATAAAAAGTCAAAACCCAAGTAACTTTCAACTATAAGTTGAAATATGTATAATAAAAGTACAATAACTAACCTATATTTCAGTATACTAGATTAACTATAATTGTTACAATAATTTAATATATAATTATTAATCAATAATAATTTAGAATACTAAAACAAGAGACACATTTGATAATTATCTTTCAAACAAACAACACAACTAACAATCGAAATAATAATAATTATTTCGATTGTTAGTTGTGTTGTTTGTTTGAAAGATAAAAAATAGTAGTCATGGAGTTTTTTTTTTTAATTTATTTAAAATATTTGATGTGAGCTAAAGCCTTATTGTAAGAGGAAACATAATTTAAATTTTATTTTTTACAAATATTAGTGAATAGAAATATGTGTTCATAGACTTAACATTGTATCACATGATCATATAACTTGAAAGTTTTAACAAATAATTTTGCAGATAGCAATTGACATGTAGTATCATAAGTAATTATGCAACTAAAGTTTATAGTTGGTGTCATGAAATTTTTTTGGAAACAACTAATAGAGCTATATCAAACATTTTTTAGCACAGAAGATAGTGGTTGTCCAAATGGTAGAAGTGCAATATTATGCCCTTTTGTATCTCATTTGCTATTTGGAAATATTGTATTGATATAGTTGTTAGAAAATAATTATTGTATTGTTGATCATCAATTTAAAAATTTGATACACATATTGTTGATCCTAGAATTATTAATAATATACACAGATTATAATTAAAAAAAATAAAATATTATTAATACATAAAATCTTAAAACATCGGACTAATGTCCTTTCCATAATTTGACTGACCATTGTATAAAAAAAATAAAAAAATATTATACACTAAAAAGATAGATTTGGTATCATAATATAGCACTGGAAATGTGTACCTCAACATCAAAGTAAATCTCAATAATTTAATACAAATTAGTTGATATGTGTAGTGAGCATTTCCATGCTGAAACTTAATATGATTTGTGTAATTGTTTTTATTTTATTATTTTAAAGAAACATGCCTATTATTGTTTTTATCATAATTTTTTTCATTTTCAACATTACTAACCAAATTTCTTATTAAATAATTCTCATAGTAAATTCCTACTGGAGATTTGGATTCCTGCTCAGCAAATTTGAAGAAAAAAAGAAAGTCGTTGGTTCGGTCGGCCCTACAAATTCTATTTTACCGGAGGTGGATTAGCTACTGGTAAATTCATACCACCTGAGAACTACAAAGATGAGAAAGAACGAAAAGTGGAAAAGCTTAAAATAATAGTGTTGATGCTGATTTGGCCAAGCATGCCATGGATGGGCCAAATTTTAAAAGGATATAACAAATTAATGATTTAATTTTTTTAGGTTTTTGATTCAACAACTGGTTCAAAGTAGCCGATTTTCCCAAATTGAAATATAACAGAGTAAATGGACAAGCTGGATAACACACAGGAGGGAACATTATGCACTGGGCATAAGGAGCATACAAGTCTATAGCGGCTAGATATTAAGATTGATAGCTTGCAAGATCACACAATGATATACTAAACACAAAATTCTTAAATTCAAATGCTATACTTAGACACTATAACCAACAATAAAAATTGACTCCACTCCATTCTGAGGAATAAACTATATGGTATGGTAGTCATAACTCAAGGAAACATGTAACTGCAAAGCAATATTCATGAGAAGGATAGATGACCCACCTCAAATCAGCAACTGACGATGGAGACGATATGCCACAATCCCCCAAATTCTGTTCTCTAGACAAAACTCCCCCCTTTTTTCCCCAAAATTTTCCCCAAAATAAATTAAAGATTACTTCCAAGTTAAAGGGGACGAGTGGCAATTTCCTGAATTCCAATTTCACACCCAATAATTTCTTTTACCTGGTTTCCACTTGGAGGAAAATCTTTACGTTTAGAAAAATCCTCCACCTAACTCCACTAAGCTTTAACTTATTAATTCTTTCCATCCCCGTAATAACTTTCACCCAGGTTTTAAAATTTTATCTGATGTCATTTTATTTAAATTAAATCAATCGAGAAATATTTTAAATATATAATTAAAAAAAAAAAAATTACCCCCTTTCAATTTTAATAATAAATAATTTAATTTTTTTTATTATTTTGAATAAATCCATAATTGAATAAGCAATATTATATAATTGCTAATTTAAAATTTTCACAATATTATAATTAAGATATTATTCTATTTGAAGTATTTAATATCAATAATTAAAATAATATTTATTTAAATCTACAAACATTTAAATATTTAATTAAATCTTGACGTGTTTTTCCACAACTCACATTAATAGTTAAATTTGATGTTTAATTTCAACCATAATACTAACCATTTTTGAATGAAACTAACCAATTAGCAACAATGATACACATCTAAATAAAAACTATAAGCATATTAAAATTTACGACTTGAAACGAATGACATGAAACAAAACAATACCATAGCAAAATGGAATACTGACAAACGACATCGTCAAACATTGACGGGGTGACAAATATGGATGGGGATAATTTTTTGTCAAATCCCTAAACCACATCATATCCATTGTGTATGTTGGGAACTCTCAGACCTGACAGTGCGGGTGGAGTTGGTGCCCGGTACCTGCAACCCTGCATTAAACCAAGTGTTGAAACAACATATATACTTAATGTCAAACACATTGTGAGAGAGAATTGCAATGTGGCAGGGCGCTCACAGATGAGCGATGCAACACCGTCCCACTCACCTAAACCTCCAACAATAGCACATCATCATAAATATCATGAAGCGAGTATTAAACAATTTACGTAACCACGCCATATAACATAATTAGGTAAAGAAGAACACCATGCATCATTATATCATTAACATCATAAAATAGTATCATGTGCATCCAAGCAAAACACATAAGTCAAATAGGTGAAACAACCACCAATGTAATCATGAGTATGCATCAAACATAACAGTATCTGAACAACATCAATCACACACAAAAAATATCATAGGAGTACAGTAACATGGGAGGTATTACATCCTCCCCCCTAGAATGAGGCTTACTCTTGGAAGCCAAAAAACAAAAAAGGGAAATGTTTCTTGAATGCGGGGTACATCCTCCCAAAGCGACTGCTAATCCATGATAACACAACCATCAATAAAAAAATTTCATAATCATCAGAGTCATATAAACTGTCATCCACAACAATCCAAAATGGTAGAACAAGCACCAAAAAGGTCTCAAAGTACATAATATATTATAACGAGTATCAGTGTAGTAAAAGCAACATGAGAAGCACTACATCAGTCTCCTATATGGCAGAATTCTCATGGGCTCTCGAGTCAGCTGCCTATCCGCTACCTACAGTCTCCACATATGTGCCCTGATGCTCTACCTAGCGGTCATCAGCTACTACAATCGCTCTATGGAACCTTCCCGCATCATCCCCTATTGGCTCTATGTTTTTTGGTCTCTAACTGAATTTAGGTGTGCTCCTTTGAGGACATTGCCTAGGTATGTGGCCCTATTGGCCGCAAGAGAAACATCCTACATTTCTACCAATTCCTCTACCTCGAGGAGGTGCACTAATCTGTTGAAGTCAACCTCTACTAACTCTAGACTGAGTGCTCTGAGTTGACTGGTCAAGTCGATAGAGTTGGGCTCGCAACCAACTTTAGATTCCCCTAGACAAAAGATGACCACCAATCTGAACACCAAACATCCAAATCTCATCCTCCAAACAAACACTATGACTATGGAGGGTAGGAGAATGTTCCCTTAAGAGGTCCATTATAAGTCTCGCTATAGATGAAACACCTCTTCTCCTAGGGAACCTTTCTCTTTCCCTAATCATTTATTGATTTCTCTCCTATCTTGGGCCAAGCCAGCTAAGAATTTCCTCAAGCAAGGGATGTAATTGAGGACCCAGGTGTTCCTCATGATCATCCTCATGGGAACTCAGAAAAGGAGTGCTCTGACGGCCAACTCTATGATCACTTCCTTGACCTCTACCATGACCCCTATCAAGATCATGACCTCTAGGCAGCATCCTACAGAACACCAAAGAACAAGTCCCAAATATTAGACGAGAATAACATAAGGGAAGTAAACAAAATCTCAAGAATATAAGTACTATATCCATACATTCTTCACATACACATGAGCTCACATCATCGAGAATCACATCACAAGGCTACACAAGGGTTCATCTGGACACTAGAAAGTAGCATACTAATCCATCATACAAAATCCATGAGCCAAGAGAAAATATCAATTTCACATAATCGATACCTCACACTCAGTGGCTTGATGGTGTTAGGCAACACACACATGGTGAGACCATCCAAGCAAGACCACAATGACCTACCTCTTGTTGTATAAGGTGGTTAGCCTCCAAGAGATAGTCATCACACATAGGTGGGTAGTGGGTCCTAGCTATAAATAGCCTCACATACCCCCGTCCTCAAGGTTCCCTGCATCTGCTTCCTCGTATACACTCACCAAGTCCTCATACGTCCTTGGAGAGGAATCACAATACGACACATGGCCGACCTCGAAAACAATAAAGATAAACGTAGTTTAGCCACTAAAGTCATAAAACAATAATCAAATAAGATTCAATTTCAGTAATAAAACAAGAAATGTGCATAATGTCAACACTAAATTCAAATGTAACCATGAGGGATATGAGATAATAAGATCAAAAAGTGTGCTAAACCATTACAATCAAACATAACTAAAATTCCAATCTTCAAAGTCAATCTAAAATCATCAATAATCATATAGGAGGTCCTCAATCTTCAAAATTGCACAATACAACACTATGTGACTAGATACTAGCCACCAAACAAAGGAAGGAACATCATCAGGCTATAACAGTAGCCCTCATGTGGTGTGGAGTGAGCATGCCATCCACATGACCTAGAGTGTGCTCCTCCGCTACACCCTACCTCGCATCGTCATGTGACATGGTCATACACCAACCTTAAAGGAACGCACTAGTCGTATGCTGCATGGTAATGTGTTTGTGGCTCTACAGAAGTAGGCATGCACAAACACCCCCCGCATAGTGATACCTCATGGAGAAGGCACACACAGGTACTTGCCGTCGCCAGAGGTATACATGGCTAGGACATTCCCATATGCTAACCTACCAAAACACTGTTGAAAGCAAAAATGAGTATCCCTCTACAAGTGTGTGAGGCCCCGTTATGCTCATCACACAACTAGGATATCATAACACAATCTCATAGTGTGCCTTCACGTGTGTATGCACATGGCATCATGTCCTCAAGCCCAGCTCACTACCATCAACAACACGACATCATCACCAACACTATGTCAAAACATTAGTGAAGTGTGGCATCGTATCCATTGCATCATGTTAGAACATGTGCGAATACGGTGTATACAATACACATATGAGTATATCAATATGGGACTACACAAGCTTCACCTATCATACAGACGAGGTTGACTCACTAATGCTAGCTCAACGTCCCTATAGATGGCTAGGCATAAACTAACAATCCAATGTTGTTGTACTCAAAATTTTGGGGTTTAGGCTAGCATATATGGATAAGCACCCTGATCCATCGTAAGGGGAGGGTATGTGCAGTATCATCATGGAAAAAATAGGCCCTTAAGTGTCAAAAAAATCAGAAAAATCAGAGTTAGGCAACTTGAGGTAAAAAATTGAATAATTTATCTATATTATTTCAAAAATATGTAAAAATAGAATCTATATCAAATTGAATTTAGTTTCTAAACTACTAGGTTTGTTTAAAAAAAAAAGAAATCTATTTGGTGAAAATTTGAAATTTCAATGTAGTAGTACTTAAATTTCAGGGAAAAAATAAGAAGTAGGTGTCTGTTGACCACCCTAACCACAATAAAATGATAATATTTTTTAATAATATTTTAGATATAAGTAGAGGACTCATGTCCTGATGTGATGCATATTTTTTATAATTTTTTTCTAAGTAAATAATTAATTATGAATTTTTTTATTACAAATTTTAAAAAATATAAAAAACTTGTATGTCTAACTACCTTAACTTGGTCAAAACTTCATGAAATTCAATTTTTCTTTTTTTAATCCTATAGTATGTGAAGCATAGAATGTGACACATGTTTTAGATTAAAAAAATGTGATACTATTTGAAATCTATAGATGTTTTTCAATCAGTCTATCAATCAGGACTTTAGTCGTAATTTGAATAGAAAATGAATAATAATTAATTATTAAATTCAAAGTAGAGCGTAATTTATATTGGTGGAAAATTGAGAATCTCTTTTAAAAACGCTTTTCGTTTCATCAATTTTGGGTAAAAAAAAAGTCGTTAGCCACAATACCCATCATATTTTCGCTTTTTGGCCCATCATGATCCTGCACATACTCAGGAAGTAGTGAGTAGGTTTCATTAGGGTCGATTGACCTAAGACTACTCTGCGTCGCAATGTGCATACACTGCACACTCCACCCAAGCAACTTGTGGCTTCTACTACCCCTTCACAGATTGAGGGGCTAGAGAACCAAAAGAAAAGAATCTATGAAGCTACCTTTTAGCTACTCTTATATATATATATAGATTTTCAACCACATGTCAGTTGGCCCTCAATCAGGTAACAAACATACAAACACACAAAATTGTATGGTTAATCCCATACCAAATACCACATATTTTGAATGGATGGGTACATCGTATCACCATCCTATGGGCCCTATGGGTTATGGGCCCACAAAACAAGTGTGGGGTATTCACAACACTCAACCAATGCATAGTTATTGGTTTCTCACATTTACAGGGGAAAAATAATTACATACACAATACCATAGATCGCATGATGTCAAATGTCAACGTCATGATCACCGTGATCACTTAACAAATTCACTAGGATAACATAATTGGCTTAGATGAAACCAGAGTGCCTAGTGTGTGAACCTAGGCTCTAATACCAATGATGTAACACCCTACCGTGTGAACCCTAAAGGACAACAAACACCGCACAATTTTTTGTTTAAAGCGAAACATTGTGTAAGATAATTTTGTACATTCATTACATGAAAAACAATTATACATTTACAAAGTCATCAACGTCCTCTGGGGTACACAGAACGGTCATTACGAACCCTAAACATTTTTCAAAATGAAAGAGAATAAAACCAAGATTACATTATGATATCATACATTCATCCATAATTAATGGAGAGGAAAACAATACAACATTTTATTATAATTCAAATCATAGTTCAATAGTACAATTGTGGAGCATATTTCCATAGATACAACACATCATGGACACAATAATACATTACATAATGCTTCCCTTACATCAATAGGAAGAGTACATCAAGTACAAGAATGAAACATCAATGAAGAATAAGGTACAAAATGAAGACCAATCTTCAACCAAGTGTGGCTCTAGAGACTCTACATTAGCTTTTGCATTGTGAACACAACCTGGGAACCCAATGGGGTGCATAGCACATTCCACCCGACCACGTGGACCCAAAGGCCCACCCTCCATGCTAGGAGATGACAAGAAAGGACCCACAACCAAGATAGACAAGCAAAACAATCACAAGACCAACTTACAAGGTCAACCAAAACATAACATATGGCAATCTCAATGACTGCTTACAAGGTAACTACTTCCGGAGGAAAATGAAGGAAAATTAGGGGATGTATCAAGCATAAAAATCACAAACAAATGTGTGTGCAAGGCATGAACCATCTCCCTCATAGTCATAACTAAGGCAAAACAAATCATAGAACAAAGTTCACCCATGAGAACTTAAAATAGGAATATAATCAATGGAAACACAAAGGTTTAAACATGGGAAGATTAAATAAAAAATAGGTTTCCCATCACCTCTAGAAGCCTAACAACCTAACACCTGTGAACATCCAAAAGAAAGCAACTTAATGTTTGGCTTCCCATCATATCCAAAACATGTTTAGATGTAAAATTATCTCAAAAGCCAAATAAAACAAGAGGAAAATATGATCAACATAGGTTCACTAGTACGCATAAAGAATCAAATCCAAAGAGTATTCAAGATAAATACATAACTATCTAACGTGTTCAAGATAAACTATAAATGTCCATTCACTTAAACGTAGACACAATCCAATCCTACTAAAGATAATGTAGAGAATAATTAAATAATTAGCTATAATTAAATGTATTCCCACCATAAAATCTTTTAATTAAATAAGCACTAAGAAACCCTATAGTACAATTACAATTTATGAACACCTAATGATTACGTAAAGGAATACAATTTTCAAACATCATACTAACTAAAAAATGAACAACCTGTACACTCCTATACTAGAGCCTCCTTAAAACATATTCCAATTTCCAAATTTATAATTTTTATTACCAATAACAACTGAGATAAGTATATGTTTATAAAAAAATTCCAAACTCCATTAAAAAAAAATAGAAAATCTGCATTATAAGAATGCTTTTCCAAACTATCACCTATGTATTATAACACGCAAAACTAAATTTATTTTTAATTAATATTTTTTTTATGAATAAAAAGTCAAAACCCAAGTAACTTTCAGCTATAAGTTGAAATATGTACAATAAAAGCACAATAACTAACCTATATTTCAGTATACTAGATTAACTATAATTGTTACAATAATTTAATATATAATTATTAATCAATAATAATTTACAGTGCTAAAACAAGGGACGCATTTGTGTCATGTTCCTGCCGATTGTTAGTTGTGTTTTTTGTTTGAAAGATAAACAATAGTAGTCATGGAGTTTTTTTTAAATTTATTTAAAATATTTGATGTGAGCTAAAGCCTTATTGTAAGAGGAAACATAATTTAAATTTTATTGTTTACAAATATTAGGGAATAGAAATATGTGTTCATAGACTTAACATTGTATCACAAGATCATATAACTTGAAAGTTTTAACAAATAATTGTGCATATAGCAATTGACATGTAGTATCATAAGTAATTATGCAACTAAAGTTTATAGTTGGTGTCATGAATTTTTTTTGAAAACAACTAATAGAATTGTATCAAACATGTTTGAGCATAGAAGATAGTGATTGTCCAAATTTTAGAAGTGCAATATTATGCCCTTTTGTATCTCATTTGTTGTTTGGAAATATTGTATTGATATAGTTGTTAGAAATCATTATTGTATTGTTGATCCTCAATTTAAAAATTTGATACACATATTGTTGATCCTAGAATTATTAATAATATAGAAAATTTTTAATTAAAATAATAATAATAATAATAGTACATAAAATCTTAAAACATCAGACTAATGTCCTTTCCATAATTTAACTAACCATTGTATAAAAAAAATAAAAAAAATTATACACTAAAAAGATAGATTTGGTATCAAAATATAGTGTTGGAAATGTGCACCTCAACATCAAAGTAAAGCTTAATAATTTAATACAAATTAGTTGATATGTGTAGTGAGAATTTTCTTGCTGAAACTTAATATGATTTGTGTAATTGTTTTTATTTTATTATTTTAAAGAAACATGCCTATTATTGTTTTTATCAATTTTTTTTTTTATCATAACTTTTTTTCATTTTCAGTATTACTAACAAAATTTATTATTAAATAGTTCTCACAGTCAATTCCTACGGGAGCTTTGGATTTCTACTCAACAAATTTGAAGAAAAAACAAAAGTCGTCGATTTGGCCGACCCTGCAAATTCTATTTTACCGGCGGTGGATTAGCTGCTAGTAAATTCATACCACATGCAAACTACGAAGCTGACCGGGAAGGAAAAGTGGAAAATCTTAAAATAATAGTGTTGATGTTGATCTTGCCAAGCATGCCATGGATGGGCTAGATCTTTAAAGGATATAAAAAATTCATGTTTAGTTTTTTAAGGTTTTTGATTCGATAACTGGTTCGATGTAGCTAATTTTCCCAACTTGAAATATAACAAAGTAAATGGACAAGTTAGATAACACACAAGAGGGCACATTATGCACTTGGAATAAGGAGCATACAAGTCTATAGCAGCCAGATATTAAGATCAATCACTTGCAAGATCACAACAACGATATACTAAACACAAAATTCTTAAATTCAAATGCTATACTTAGACACTATAACCAACAATAAACCTTGACTCCACTCCATTCCCAAGCTAAACTATAAGCTACGGTAGCCATAAATCAAGGAAATATGTAATTGCAAAGCAATATTCACGAGAAGGATAGATGACCCACTTTAAATTAGCAGCTGACGATGGAGACGATATGCCAGAATCCCCCGAATTCTGGTCTCCAAACAAAACTCCCTTTTTTTTTTCCCAAAATAAATTAAAGATTACTTCCAAGTTAAGGGGGACGGGTGGCAATTTCCCAAATTCCAATTTCACACCCGACAATTTCTTTTTACTTGGGTTTCCACTTAGAGGAAAATCTTTGCATTTAGAAAAATCCTCCACCTAATTCTACTAAGCTTTAATTTATTAATTCTTTCCATCCCTGTAATAACTTTCACCGAGGTTTTAAAATTTTATCTAATGTCATTTTATTTAAACTAAATCAACCGAGAAATCTTTTAAATATATATTTTTTAAAAAAATTACCCCCTTTCAATTTTAATAATTAATAAATTTTTATTTTTTAATAAATCCATAATTAAATAAGCAATATTATATAATTGCTAATTTAAAATTTTCACAATATTATGATTAAGATATTATTCTATTTGAAGTATTTAATACCAATAATTAAAATAATATTTATTTAAATCTACAAACATTTAAATATTTAATTAAATTTTGACTTGTTTTTCTAGAACTCACATTTATAGTTAAATTTGATGTTTAATTTCAACCGTAATACTAACCATTGTTAATTAAACTAACCAATTAGCAACAATGATACACATCTAAATAAAAATGATAAGCACATTAAAATTTATGACTTGAAACGAACAACATGAAACAAACCAATACCAGCACATAACGAAATAATGACAGATGACATCGTCAAACATTGACGAGGCGACAAACATGAACGAGGATAATTTCTTTCAAATCCCTAAACCACATCATATCCATTGGGTATGTTGGGCACGCTCAGACTCGATGGTGCAGGTGGAGTCGGTACCCGATATCTATAGCCCTACATTAAACCAAGTGTTGAAACACCATATATACTTAATGTCAAACACATTTTGAGAGAGAATTACAGTGTGGCAGGGCGCTCATGGATGAGCAATGCAACACAGTCCCCTCATGCAAACCTCAAACAATAGCACATCATCATAAATATCATGAAGTGAGTATTACACAATTTATGTAACCACACCATATAGCATAATCAGGTAAAGAAGAACACCATGCATCATTATATCATTAACATTGTAAAATAGTATCATGTGCATCCAAGCAAAACGCATAGGTCAAATAGGTGAAACAGTCACCAATGTAATCACGAGTATGCATCAAACATAACAGTATCTGAACAACATCAATCACACACAAAAAGTATCATAGGAGTATAGTAACACGGGAGGCATTACAAAAAGATTTGTTTTATTTTAAGATATATGACGTGTGATTGTGAATGTGATGAACCCTAAAGGACTAACCTATTGTGGCCTTGGGTACAAATCAATTGATGGCATTGCCTATGTTATACATCCAACAACATCATAGTTCGACATGACCATTGACTTTGTTCTATGGACAAAGGATTGAGTCATGATTTTATTATAACAAACCTAAAAAGACTAATCTAATTCCTTCGAGGCACATTGATAGATGGACTTGCCTACGTCCAGTCCCAGATGCAACGTAGTTTGACAATGACAAAGACTAACATGATAGATGTTGAATTTTTTTTTGTAGTTTTCTGATTATTTGAATTTTTTGGGATTTTGACAATTTTCAAATGTGTATATTTTTGGCAAGTTTTTTGAATGTGTATTTTGTGTTTTTGACATGTTTTCTAAATGTTTTTATGTTTTCAAAGTGTGTTAGGTCTTGAAGATCTAGAGGTTTATTCTATCAAGAATGGGTGTTAGGTATTTTCCCCCAGTCGGGTACTGTGTGGGATTGGATGATAAGATTGATTGTGCAGTGTGTTGTGAGCGTCAATTGATCTCAAGCCATAGGACTAGTAACTACTCTTATTGTGGGTGTCACAGAATGAAGGAGGGATAGTTATATTAATATGGGTGAAGGTAAAAAAACCCTATGAAGTGATAATAGATGACAGAGTGAATATTGTCTACACATGGTGCCTATTTTCTAGGTTTTCACCATGGTACTTAGCCAACACACCATTGAGATGGTTTTCACTATTGGATGGATTATTTCTCTTTACTATATTTTTTAAATTTTATGCCTTTGATTGAGATTTTTTGTAGCTATGTGTAAAACTTGTGTAGGTGCAAGCTGTTTATAGGCTCAAATAATGGTTCTCCCTCTGGAGTAGACAACTGATATGCATAGGAACCGAAGGAACTTGTGATGACATGGGGTCCTAGATAGTTAGGCCCAAACTTACTAGGTTTATCTCATTCTACCTGGTTTTTGGGATTTTTCATTAGTACCAGGTCGTTGATGTCGAAATGTCTGACCAAGACCCTCTTGTTGTAACTTCAGCAAATACGGTTCTAATATGCTTGTAAGTTGGTCAATGCTTTTTATCTTCTCTCATCCAATAAATCTAGCTCATGTAGCCTAGATATCCTATACTCTTCATCATTGATTAACCCTTTCATGGACACTCAAAGAGAGGGGAATTCGACGTCAATGGGAAGAATATCCTTTGAATGAAAGACTAGGGAAATGGGATGGCTACATTGGGAGTACGAATGTTGGTTCGATATGCCCATAAGGTAGGGTTGAGTTAGATTTTCTAGTCATGGCTAGTGGCATTGATGGTTTTTTTAAGGATTTTAATAATGGTTTTATTGGATGCCTCGGCTTGACCATCTCCTTGCGGGTAGTAGGGAGTAGAAAAAATGGTATTGGATGTGGAATTGTTCACATAGTCCACAAACATCATGATTTTTGAAGGGACAACCATTGTCTATGATTATGGACTATGCAATACATAGCGGAAAATGATGCAATTAAGAATGAAATTAGTGATTTGGTTGTCGGTGATGTAGGTAAAAGGGATGGCCTCTACCCATTTGGTAAAGTATTCAGTGGTGGTTATAATGAATTTGTGGCCATTTGAGGAAGTGGGGTGAATTTTTCCCACAAGGTTGAGTCCCCATTGAGCAGAGGGCCAAGGCAAAGTGATGGGCCTTAGTTCCTATGCTGGAGCATGAATGAGATCAACATGAACTTGAAATTCTCTACATCTTTTAACAAATCGGTATGCCTCCTATTCCATAGTCAACCAATAGTATCCTAGTCACATAATATTTTTGGCTAAGGTGGGACAAATTGAGTGGGCCCCATAAATTCTTTGGTGCACTTCACATAAGGTTGTTTATGCTTTAGTGTTATCAAGACATCAAACTAGGGAATTGTCAAAGGCATGTTGGCACAAGGTATCCCAATGATGGCATAACAAGAGGATTTTTAGAGAAATTTCTTGTGTTGGTTATTAGATAAGTTATCAGGTAAAATTTGAGAATGTAGGTAATTATAAGTGTCTAGGTACCAAGGTGACTCAATACCAACAAGTTAACAAACCATTTTAGATTATGGGATGTTGAAAGCGGGGACCAATAGTTGTTCCACTAAGAACTCATACTGTGAGACATTGTTATGTGTTTCCAAGAGTGATCTTATGGTTGCCATGGTATCTGTTGTTTTGTTTTGTATGTGAGGTATCTAAAAAAGGTGACATTGATAAAGTAAAGCATGAAGTTGTCGACCATTTTCTTATAGGGAGTCAATTCTCATCCTTTGTATCATAGTCATCATTAACTTGATTGATGAGTAACTGTGAATCTCCAAAGACTTGTATCTTTTTTATCATCCACTTGACTAACATATGCAATCCTACTAATAGGGCCTCATATTTTTCTATGTTGTTTGTAAAAGGGAATGCAATTATGAATGATTTAGGTATTGTGTCACCTTGTGGGGTGATAAACAGTATTCCAACACTCGATCCATGATTAGTATAGAAGTCATCAAAGTACATATTCCATACATCACCTGTCTCAAGAGTGAAAAGTGACTCATTTGGAAAATCAGTGATGAGGGGGTGTTCTACTTGTGTTGGTGCATCTGTGGGTTGATCTTGCATTTACTTGTCCCTTGAGTGCCTTGTGCTCAATAGATTGGATGTTGTATTCACTAAGGACCATGACCAATTTTTCTAATCATCTTGTTAATGATGCTCTACTAAGAAGATACTTGAGTGGATCAATTTTTGCTACCAACTTTGTTTGTTGGTTCAACATGTAATGTCTTAATTTCTGTGTTGTAAAGACCTCTACAAGGCAGGGTCATTCGATATGAGTGTAGTTGATTTCATACCCCACCAAGGTCCTGCTAATATAGTAGATTGCTCTTTCCTTTTCCTCATGGTCATTTTGAGCAACTAGTGCCCCCTGTGCTATTGTGCTTGTAGATACATATAATATGAAGGGCTTCCATCTCTTGGTGGCATTAACATAGGTGGTGTTAGGATATACTCTTTTATATTTTGAAAGGCTTCATGGAATTTTTTGGTCCATATGAAAGGGATCCCTTTACATAACAGGTACTAAAATTGATGACATTTTTTGGCGAGTTGAGTATTGAATCTCTTAATAGATTGTAGTCTCCCC
Organism: Sequoia sempervirens; assembly: GCA_007258455.2. NCBI lineage: Eukaryota > Viridiplantae > Streptophyta > Pinopsida > Cupressales > Cupressaceae > Sequoia > Sequoia sempervirens. The sequence goes on from VDFB02281492.1 coordinate 822,149,526, forward strand.
TGTAAGGACCTTAATTGATTGATGTTCTTTGAGGAAGGAATGTCTATGATGGATTTTACCTTAGAAAGATTAAATTGTATGCCTCACTACAAGATGATATATCCCAATAATTTTATGTACTTTACCCCAAAGACACACTTCTTTGAGTTGAGACAGACCTTGTACTCTTCTATTCATTGAAAGATCATGTCTAAAACCTTCAGGTAATCAACTCTGGTTAAGGACTTTTCTAGGAGATTATCATCATAGTCCTCCATTATTGTATGCATTAGGTCATGAAATATTGTAGTCATTGCCTGCTGGTATGTAGCTCCTGCATTTTTCAGCCCAAAGGGCATGATGTTCCAGCAATAGGTACCCCATGGACAAGTGAAAGTTGTTTCATGTTGTTCTTCTGGAGCAATAAATTTTTTATTATAGCTAGAGAAACCATCCATATGGGACAAAATCTTGTATCTTGCTATAAGATCCATGATCATGTCGATGTTGGGGAGAGGAAATTCATCCTTAGGGAGGGCATGCCTTGTTTAAATCTATGAAGTTAGTACATATGCAGATTTTCCCATTTGGTTTTGTGATAGGTACCAGATTGGAGATCCAGTCTACATAATCAATAGACCTGATGAAGCTAGCATCCAAGAGTTTCTTTAGTTCTATCTTGACCAACAACGAGATTTTTGGATGCATTTTCTAGAGTTTTTTCTTTACCGGTTTAGCATCTGGATTCAATGGAAAGTGATACAAGCTAGCTCATGGTCCAACCTAGCCATGTTAGTATATGACCAGGAAAAATTACCCTTGTGTTGTGTGAATAATTCTTGGAAGTTGGGTTTTTCTTCTTCTATCAAGGAAGTTGCTAGTAACACTATCTTAGGATGTTCAAGTTCTCCAATGTTGACCCCTTGTGTATCTTCAATTAGCATCGGTGATTGCTCTTATGTGATGGGGAGAAAGTTCAACCTTTCATCCTTAGGAACCTCATGGAGGTTTTCACCTTCAAATACATCCTTTGTTTTTAATTTTTCCTAATCAAAGGGTTTGTCATGGTTTTCACTCAAAGACCTTTCCTTTTTCTCTTTATTATTATTTTTGTGACTAGAGGGTGATATAGTCTCCCTGAAGTACACTGCCACATCAAGTTTTATCATGAAGCCAGCTTTATGGTCTCCCTGTGGCATTCCTTCTCTCATTCCCATGAACTTAGAAATAGATTCGTCATTCTCAAAGGTGTCCAAAATGATAGGACCTTGTTGGTCCTAGTCAATCAGTTGTGGGTAGACTAGGGAAATGCCATCATCGGTATTTGCAAAAGGAGGGGAAGCAACCGATAAGGTAAGGACTGGGGTATTATCTTGGATGTTGATGTTCATACAATTGGTTACCTTAGGGCTAGGTGTATCTAAATTATGGAAAATTTTATCTAGTTCATAAGTGCTAGAGGCATAGGATTCCCATTCCTAGTTGTTAGAATCATTGTCATCATAAAAGTCATTATTAGAATCTTTTGATGTCTTGACACATTTAGAAGCATGTACTTCCTTATTTGAAGCTATTTTAGTTTTAGTGGTACCCACCTTCATTGGTTTCCATCCTAACCCAAGATTCTTCCCCCATTTAGTAGGTATGTAGGGTTCTCTTATATTTCTTTTTTGTTTATGCCTAAACCATTGATTCCATCATACCCTTTTGCTTGCATCATAAAAAACCCTTTGGCATATTTCTCTATTGGAAGTGGTGTCTCCTCATCTTTATAGACCCAGTCAAACACATCCTCAATATCTTCTTTTCCAAGGTCTCTCCATTTGGGGAAAGTAGTTTTGGGAGTTACATGAATCAAGACCTTAGGTTCCATGTTGCAACATGGATTCCCATATGTCTTTGGTGATTTTGGCATTGTGGTGATGTAGAAGGCAGTGTTCATGTTGTATTCTTTGCATCCCTTGTCTTGGATCTAGATCTTGGGGTCTAGGGATTTGGTAGAGGATGTGTAGGTAGATGACTAAGGGACAACAAATGTCCTAGTAAGTGGTATAGGGGCACCAAATTAGTTCATCTAAATATGGTCAATTTTGGTCCTAGATTAGGTTTTAGGAGGTTTGAGTCATTTTTTTCATCAAATAAGGTCTAAATAGGCCATATTTATGTAATTTGAGTCATAGTAGGTTCATTTTGTTAAAGTTGTAAAAATTGCAACTTATTGTCAATGTTGTCATATGTAAAAAGTTGTAAAAAGAAAAAATGTGGAAGTTCAAGAGTTATATTGATGTAGTTTGGTGGGAATAAGTTGGAAACTAATTAGTAATTTTTTAAAAATGCTTCAAAATCTTTGTGGGATGTTTGGAATCGGCTGGCACTTGTAAAATTTGAAATTTGAATCAAAAGACATTGAATTCTCTGCAATTTCCTAAAATTTTGCTCCTTCTAGGAAATGTACAGACCCATAATGAGGAGTTTAGATTGAAAGTGTTTTGAAATTGTTAAATTCATGTATTTATATTGTCTTGGGCTTTGAATGAGTTGATTTCATAAAAACATAAAGATTTTATTGCAATTTTCTTGTAGTTTCTTGTGTATACCCTATTCAAGGGTTTGAAAGCCTTCAAATGCAATAAAGGACCCTTCTGCCATCTGTGACTCCTATAACTCAATGTAATGGGTCCATTTAAGTATGTTTAGATGTTCATATATTTTATTTGAGTAGGGATTAGGGTTTGGTGGAGTTTTGGAGGCTACCCTAGATGAATTTCTTGAGTTTTTGATGAAAAAATGATGGCTAAGAGATGCAATCTGATTAGGAAGAGTTGTAAAAGGTTTGGTGATGGTGTTTGAAGCATTGGTAGACATATTGTGACATGTCTAAGGTGTTGATAGGGAGAGAGAGTGTTTGGAATACATATTTCCAATAAACCCTCATGATTTCTAGCCTAGTTAAGCCCAAAATAAGGGTTTGGTGATTTGGTTGGATTTGAGGATGTTAACCATATAAAATTTGTTGATTTCGAGGTTATATAGGTTTATGAGTGACTTTTCATAGGTTTTGGGGATTGGAAGATGGTTTTGAGAGGTGTTGCTTTGTTAATTTGGCCTAATTGGCCTAGTTGGGACTATGTTGAAGCCCTGAATTGAGGATTTGGTCCAAAGTAACCATATCGTGTATTGAGATATGTTTTGGAAGTGATTAAAGGGTGTTTAAAATGATGCATGGTTAAAGGTTTTGTTAAATAATTTCCTAGTGATGATCAAGAAATTGAGTTACAAGCCTACAAGGGAACACTAGGTGAGATTGTGAAAATAGGGTTTGAAGAAACAAAAGGTGTTTGACATCTCTTTTTTTTGTGATTGAAATCTATTTTCCTACCTACTCTACATCTATGAGTGTTGAGGAATCAATGTATTTGGATGATTTTGATATCGATGCTTCACGGGTAAGTGGCTCTTGACGTTCAGAGACTCCTTGTAGGTTAATACAATACTCAAATGGATCAGAGTCACCCTCGATAGTAATTTTAGTGTCATTATAGGGAAACTTTAGGAATTGATGATATATGGAGGGAATGGCCTTCATGGCATGAATCCATGGTTGATTGAGGAGAAGATTATAAGGGATTTCCAAATCCAATACTTGGAAAATCATATCCAACTTTATGGGTCACACTCTGAGTGGAAGTGTTATTGTGCCTTAGGAGGATCGTTCATCATCATAACCTTTTATGACTATGATATTTGTCTTATCAACACATACTTCAGAAAAACCCAGTGTCTTAACAAATTTTAAGGAACAGACATTCAATCCTGGTCCATCGTCTATCAAGACTCGTTTGATGTTATTTTGATGGATGGAGGCTTCAATGTGTAGTGAGTCATTATTGTTCATCTTTTGGGTTGAGTAGTCTTTTTAAGAGAAGGTAACATGGTGAGAGATTGCAAGGAATCCAACCATGGATTGAAATTCATTGACGTTGAGGTTGTCTAGGATATAGGTTTCTTTCAACATCTTATCTAAGATGGCCCTATGATCAAGTGATGTGTGTAGGAGTTCCAATATCGATATTTGTGTTGAGGTTTTCCCTTCCTGATCCAACAAGTTAAAATGGCCTTTATCTTGGGACTGCTTGGGAGGTGAAGGGGAAGGTATGGTTATTTTAGTTATGCAAGTGAATACAATGCACTTTGGGGTCTTCTTGATGGTAATGATGTTGATATGTTGATTTTGGTGTAATTATAGCCAGTAGCCATACAATTGGCTATGTTATTGTTATTAGGAGCTGAATCGAAGGCTTTCCCCCAACCATGGTCTTGAAGGGGAGTCTTGTAAATCATGTGATCTTGATTGGAAGTGTTTTTTTTTTGTCCTTCTACCTCGATAAATTTTCTTTGATAAGGTCCTGAATACTATTTTTCAATTGTCTACAAGCATATTTTTTATGTCTTTTACCTTGGTGATATTCACAAAAGACGTTATCGTCACCCCAAGAGGGTTTCAAATTAAACACGTAAGATGTGGGTTCCCATAGTTGTATGACACCTGATTGAAGAAGATTCTTCAATACCATTTGAATGGGTTCTCCGAGGGGAATGTATTCACGTCTAATGTATTACCTAGGTGGTCTCTATTGTGCTAGTCCCTAATTATTTCGTATGGAATGTTCCACTAGTGTGGGGGTTTTTGGTGTAGTTATTGAGGCTTCAGGTCCTCTTAGAGTGACAATAGGACCCATTTTGTTTACAAATTTGGTATCCACAACCCCGTGGTTTTTGAAATTTTTGTTTCAAGACTAGTATTTATTTTTTTCATTAAATGTGTGTTGATTCTTTGTACTCTTAGAGAGCTTAAGGGTTCCCTTAGCGACAAGTGATTTCTCAATCATTGTTCCTTTTTCTACTAGGTATACAAAGTGTGCAAAGCATAAACTTGTAAGGGATCTTTAAAAGAATCTAGGAGGTTTTCAACAAACATGTACACCTTTTTTTTATAGGGATCTCTACTTGGCATCGGCTTGCCAAGTTTATCCATCTCTGGAAGTATTTGATAAAGGACTCCCTCTTCTTGTTTTGAGGTACACAAGGTGGCTAATGTGATATCATTTTCAATGTTAAAAGTATAGTTTTCTACAAATTTTTTGGCTAACTTGAACCATGTTGTTATGCCCCCAGGTAATCATGAAAAATGCTCAAGTGCAGGACTCGTAAGAGTTCTAGGGAATAATTTCACCAAGTATGTGTGCTCTAAGGCAATGTCAACACAAGCCACACTAAATTATTTTATGTGCTTTATTGGGATTCCCATCCCTTTATACTTTAAAATGATCAGAATTGTGTATCCTTGTGGAAAAAGAGGCATGTAGATACTCCTATCAAAGGGGTATGGATGCAAGTCATGCATGTTGTAGGTTTTTTTGGTTGTTACTTGCAAGTTCTCAACTTGTTTTTGTAAAGCAAGCATTTGTGTAGTTAAAGCATCCACCTGTGGGTTTGGTAATTCATTCATCTCATCAGATCTCACATTTTTTGTAGTTACATGATAGGTGTATGAAGGCATTTGTTGTTGTACCTAAGGTATATGTGTATATGGGGTGTTCATATTGGGTTTCCCTTGTGTGCTCTAACTTCCAGGTTTTGCATGGGTAACTTGTTGTGATGTGTTTGATGTAAATATATTTGATTGAAATCTTGGTTGTACTGAATTCCCCTAAGACAACGTATGTGTACCTTGTTTCCCTTGTGTAGCACTATTTTTAGGGGATAACATGACTATATGTGGTACCCTTGACATTAATCATGGGTGTGGGTCTTGAACCTTAATGGATTAGTTCATGCTATTTGTTGAGGTCCCAAATGGATTAGTTCCTATCGGTTGTGTTGTTGATTGGGTCATAGCCTACATCATGGACTATGTAACAAATGATGCGATAAGTGTAGTTGTGAAGGGAATCCAAAAAATGGGAGCAGTGTGAATCATTGAAGGACTCTATGTAGGTCCTCCTAAAGGTATATGATGTAGGAGCATCCTTGGTTCATTGTAATCCTACATCAACTAAAAATATTTTCATTCCAATTTTGTTCTTGTTCAGTTCTTGTTCAGTTCAAGTTGGAAGATTCAACATATTTGCTCATTGGACCCTGCAAATCTATATTTCATCATGGACTTGTTCATTTTCCCTTATTCCAAGATTTTATAATGATTGGATCTTTTTCTGGCAAGTTATCAATTCTGGATTAATTGGTAGTTTCGAGCCTAATGGCTAGTTTTGTCTCTTGTGGATCCTTGCCACATGTTCCAAATTGTTCCATGGAGTGTCCCCAACCTTAATTTAGGTCCACATTTCATCCTATGCACCTTCCAAGGAGAAATTCAAATTTAAGGCTGACCTATTTAACGCACACATTACGTTTCCTTCACCGAAGATTGTAATGATCTTTGGCCAATGCGGAGAATCCTAGATCTATGGATGTGATATAAATCATTTTAGTAGATCATTAGGATAGGCTAAGTAGGTAACTATGGGATTTGATATGTAAGATTTCAGTTCACATTAAAGAGCATATAGGAAGATTGTATTTTGAGCATGTTGTATTAGGCTTGTGAGCCTAATCTGTAAACCCGAATGTTGTTAGCTATTTGTAATTGAAATTTTTGATAATGTGAAAGTTTGAATCTACACTTTCCTCCATATTCTATGTGGCTTGTGTTTTGTAACTCTTGTTGCATGTTCCAGATTGTTCTCTTTGAGGACCCCCTACTATGACTGCACCAAATTGGTATCAGAGCGAGATTCGTTCCATGATAGATCATCAGAGTTTGCAAAGTCTTGTTGAAGATTTATTGTGGGGTCGCAGATTGAGGATCTGACATGTAGCTGTAGAGGACTTGTGTAAAGATGGTGGGAAGAATAAATGGTAGAGGAAATAGAGTGCATGTAAATTTAGACAAAACTACAATGGAGATGTTGAGAGGAATTGTTAATAGATTAGAAGCAGTCAAAATGGCCTAGAGGAGAGGTCGATCAATTGATGATGTGAGTGATGAAGAGGTAGAAGAACAGGAAGAAAGGGAAAGAGAAAATAAACCTGGACTTGATCAAGGAGAAGACATGTTCATAACAACCCTAACCATAGTAAATACTAAACCATATTTAAATCCACCAAATTATAGTGGTAAGTTGGATTTAGATGAATTTCTTGATTGGATAACAATGATGGAGAAGTATTTTGATTTTGAGGGTACGCCAAAGATGAGAAGGTGAAATTTTATCGTACAAATTTGAAAGGACAGGCATCCCTTTGGTGGGAGCATTTGTAGATAGATAGGAACCGAAGAGGAAAAGAGAAGATGAAATCATGGGATCAGATGGTGAATAAGTTAAAGATGAAGTTTATGCCCACAAAATATCAGATCAGTTTGTTCTAGAAGTTGCATAATTTGAAGTAGGAGTCAAGTGTGACAGAGTATATTGAGGAGTTGTACAAGTTGAATATCAGATGTAGACATTTAGAGGATGAGGTCGAGCAAGTAGCTAGATATGTGAATGGCTTGAGGCTGTCTATATAGGATGAGATCAGTTTGATCAAGTTGTTGAGTGTGGAGGAGGCATATCAATGTGCCCTAAGAGCAGAAGGGAAGTTGAATAAGAGACATGACCAAAGAAAAAGAGGAAGAGGTAGAAGATTTTAGAGAGGAAGAACTTTTATTGGTGGAGGAAGAGGGTCTTTTGAAAATTAAAATAAAGATAAGGAAGTCAGTAAGAATGATAATTCGTACCATGGAGATGATGGAAACTGTTACCAGAGAGGAGGATATGGTGGTTACCAGAATGAGGGATATAGAAAAGATGATAGAGGATAGGAGAAAAGAGTATTCAGGGGAACATCTTTTAAGTGTGGTGGAGAAGGACATAGAGCATTTGAATGTAATCAGGGAGAGACAAGTAGAAAGATAGAGAAAAATAGAAGAGCAGCCTTTGTTGAGGAGGATCGTGCCAGATCATCTAATAAACCAGAAGAGGGAGAAATTTTGGTGAACATAAGAGTATTGTGTCAAAGTAAGATGGAGCAGGAACTATTACAGAGAAATAATTTGGTCTAGACTAGATGCAAGGTAGCTGGTAAATGTTGCAGAGTGATTTTTTATAGTGGAAGCTCTTAGAACCTGATGTCTGAAGAAATTGTGACCAGATTGAAGCTTGAAATATTGAAACACCTGAAGCCATATCAGATAGCATGGATTCAAGATGAGCATAAGATACTGGTAAGTGAACAATGTTTGGTGAAATTGAAGATAGGAAATTATCATGATGATGTTTTGTGTCATATCATGCCTATGGATGTATTCCATGTTCTGTTGGGAAGGCCTTGGCAATATGATAGATAGGATATTCATGAGGGGAAGAAGAACACATATACCATTGTTGATAATGGGGTGAAGTAGAGATGTTCCTAAAGTTGAGGTTTGTGTGAATGCTAGAATTTGTTTGGTTGATGGAAGGAGATTTCTAAATGGACTAAGACATGAGAACATGTGCTATACCTTAGTTCCTAAGAAGGATGAAGACTTCAAGCATGTAGAAGTACAACCAGAGGAGATAAAGGAGTTGCTGGTAGAATATGAAGAGATAATTTTAGATAATGTACCTGATGGATTGCCACCTATGAGGAGTATTATTCATTGCACCAATTTGATTCCTAGAGCTAGTTTTCCTAATAAAGCAGCACACTAGATGACACCAACAGAGAATAAAGAGTTGAATAAACAAGTACAAGAGTTGTTGAGGAAGGTTCTGATCAGAGAAAGCTTAAGTCCTTGTGTAGTACCTATTGTGATAGCACCTAAAAAGGATATAGAATGGAGGATTTGTACAAACTCTAGATACATAAACAAAATCATAGTGAATTATAGATTTCCTTTTCCCTAGATGGATGACATTATGGACTGTTTGAGTGGAGCTAAATACTTTACAAAGATTGGTTTGAAGAGTTGATATAATCATATCAAAATTAGAGAAGGGGATGAGTGGAAGACAAAAGTCAAGAAAAATGAAGGATTTTATGAGTGGTTGGTGATTCCTTTTGGAGTAACAAATGCATTGAGTACTTTCATGAGGTTGATGAATGAGGTATTGAATAAATTCTTGGGTAAGTTTGTGATTGTCTATTTGGATGAAATCTTGATTTTTAGTAAGACTAGAGAAGAACATTTGTTGCATATAAGACAAGTTTTGTAGAGGTTGAAGGAAGAGCAATTGCTGATAAACATTAAGAAGTGTAGTTTCATGAAGGAAGAATTAGTATATTTGGGATTTGTGATATCTGTGGATGGGTTGAAGATGGATCCTGAGAAGGTAAGAGTAATTTTTGAATGGCCTACACTAAAAATCATTGGAGAGGTAAGATCATTTCATGGATTTGCTAGTTTCTACTGGAAGTTCATTAGGAATTTTAGTTCTATTTGCAGTCCTATGATAGAAACAATAAGAGGGGATAAGAAAGATTTTAGGTGGACCTCTAGAGCATACCATATTTTTGAGTTGTTGAAATAGAAGGTGATGGAGCAGCCTATGTTGGCTTTACCAAACTTTAGTTAGGTATTTTAGGTAGACTATTATGCAAGTGGAAATGCAATTGGAACAATATTAAGTCAAGAACGAAGATCAGTAGCTTATTTCAGTGAGAAATTGAATAATGCTAGGAGAAGGTATTCAATGTATGACTAGGAGTTTTATGCCATAGTTCATTCCTTGAAGAAGTGGAGACATTACGTGTTCCCTAAGGAGTTTTTGTTGTACATAGATCATCAAGAATTGCAGTATTTGAATAGTCAAGGTGAGTTGAATCAGAGACACATGAGATGGGAGAAATTCTTGCAGAGTTATACTTTTGTTTTGAAACATAGGAGTGGAAAGTCAAATAGAGTTGGTGATTCTTTGAGTAGGAGAAGGAATTTACTGGTAGATATGAGCGTGGAGGTATTAGGCTTTGATGAATTGAATAACTTGTATGAGGAAGAACCAAATTTTGTAGAACCTTGGAGATCTTGTAAAGAACTAGTCTTGGAGGATAGGAGTTAGTGGTTGGATTATTTCATTTAGGAGGATATGTTTTTCAGAGGTAATCATTTGTGTATACCCCAGAGTTCAATGAGGGATAGCTTGGTGAAAGAAAAACATAGTGGAGGATTGGCAGGACACTTTGGAATTGATAAGACAATAGCATTGGTAAGTGAGAATTACTTTTAGCCACATATTCATGAGGATATTAGGAAATTTTTACAGAGTTGCAAAGTTTGTCAAGCTGCAAAAGGGAGTAGTCAGAATGTTGGATTGTATAAGTGTTTGATAGTTCTGGAGAGACCTTGGGAGGATATCAACATGGATTTCATACTTAGCTTGCCGAAGAAATAGAGAGGTAATGATTCTATATTTTTGGTGGTGGATAGATTTTCTAAAATGGCACATTTCATACCTTGTAAGAAGACAATAGATGTAGTACATGTAGCAAAAAAAATTTTCAAGGAAGTGGTCAGATTGCATAGATTACCTAGAAGTATTGTTTCAGATAGAGATACAAATTTTGTTGGTTACTTTTGGAGGACACTTTGGAAGAACTTAAAGATCGATTTAAAGTTCAGTTCTACTTTTCACCCACAAAATGATGGACAGACAAAGGTAGTAAATAGGATTTTGGGGAATTTTCTAAGATGTTTGGTTGGGGAGAAGATTGGAAGTTGGGATTTAGTCCTTGCACTAGTAGAGTTTACTTACAATAATTTAGTGAACAGGAGTACCAGAAAGACACCCTTTGAGATTGTTATTGGAGTTCATCCTAGAGGCATATCAGAGTTGCAAGACATCAGTAAGGAATATAAAAGGAGTGCAAAAGTAGAGGAATTTGCAAAACATATGAAGAAAGTGAATACTCAAGTAAAGAAACAATTATAAGATATGAACCAGAAGTATAAGGAGCAAGTAGATGAAAAAAGGAGACATAAGGAGTTTGAAGTTGGAGATGAAGTGATGGTGTATTTGAAGAAGGAAATATTTACAATTGGCACATACAATAAGCTCAAGATGAGGAAGTTTGGACCCTGTAATACTTTGAAGAAATTTGATTCAGGAAATGCATATGAAGTAGAGTTATTGGATGGTGTGGGTATATCACCTATATTCAACATTGCAAATCTATATCAATACTATGAATCAAAATTCAGTGAAGACAATGAAGAAAAATTGGAGAAACAGTTTCTTAAACAACAATCAAATGAGATAGAAGAAATTTTGGATAACAGAGATGGGAGGAAAACGCATGGAAGACAGTACAAAGAATATCTTGTCAAGTGGAAAGGAAGACTAGTGGAGGATTCTTCTTCAATCTCTTAGGTTGAGGTAGACCCTATTGGTTTTCCTTTAGCCCTAGTAAAGTGAGGGAATCAATTTTCAAATAACCTCAGATGTCTAATGCAGGAGGATCCTTGGTTCTTTGCAATCTCACTCAACCAAAAATATTTTTATTCCATTTTTGTTCTTGTTTAGTTCAAGTTGGAAGATTCAACATATTTTCTCACCAGACCCTATGGATCTATATTTCATCATGGACATGTGCATTTTCCCTTATTCCAATATTTTAGAATGATTGGATCTCTTTCCAACAAGTTATCACTTCCGAATTAAGAGGCAGTTTCTAGAACAAAGCACTCGATCTATTTCGAGCCTAACGACTAGTTTTGTCTCTTGTGGATCCTTCTCATAACTTGTGGATCCTTGTGACATGTTCCAAAATGTTCCATGGAGTGTCCCTGACCTTAATTTAGGTCCACACTTCATCCTATACACTTGTGAAGAAGAAATTCAAATTTAAGGCTGACCTATTTGACGCACATGCTACATTTCCTTCATCGGAGATTGTAATGATCTTTGGCCGATGTGGAGGATTCTAGATCTATGCATGTGATATAAATAATTGTAATAGATCATTAGGATAGGATAAGTATTTAACTATGGGATTTGATATGTAATATTTCAGCTTGCATTAAGGAGCATATATGAAGATTTTATTTTCAGCATGTTGTATCAGGGTTGTGAGCCCAATCTGTAAACCTAGATGTTGTTGACTCTTTGTAATTGAAATTTTTGATAATTTGAAAGTTTGAATATGCATTTTCCTCCATATTCTATGTGGCTTTTACTGTGTAACTCTTGTTGCATGGTCCAAACTATTCTCTTTGAGGACCCTCCTATCGTGACTACACCAGTATATTAATTTTTACCTAAGGTATAACATTATGTGGAACATGTGTCACATGACCCTAGTTTTGGTTTGAAACATTTCTAGGAAAGGGTATTGCTTGTAGCATGTCTATGTCAAATCCAATTGGTAATTTAACTCCATCCTCTAGGAGTTTGGCTAAAAGTCTCTCAAGGTCAAGCATTATGAACTCATAAAAAAAATCAGCAACCTCAAGCTCCTGGGTTGTTTCCTCAATTTCCTCAATAGTGATACTACCTTGGTCATCTCTTATGAGGTATTTTTCAAATGGGTTGACATATGATTTAGACCTTGGAGGTTCCTGTGATGTTGAACCTATGTGTGTTGTATTGTTGTTGGCTTGGTGTGGTGTAGGACTGATGTTCATTTCACTAGTGTGATTGTAAAGGTCCTCATGTTGTCATGAAGGGTCCATTTCTAGATATCTCTTTTCGAATCTAGTATGGACCATAAGATAAGACTTTCTCAAAGAAGGATGGCATGTGAATGTGAACTGTAAGGTATGCAACTACCTAAGATATGAGAGTATAAGCTATTTTCTTTTTTGGTTTCTTTGGCATAAATTTATGACATGCAATGACCAAGGTACGACTTAAGATAATTTATAAAATGCAAATGTATAGGATATGAAATTTAAGCTATGTTTTCTGGCATAAACTATGACATGCAAAGACTATGGTATAATGCAAACTATATCTCAATATCTTTGGATAACTAAGGGATGAGTCACTAACAGACCAAGTTTTATGCAAGGTTCCAACAAGGATTTCCAATGATGTTTTAGGATCAATACCAGAATGACTATGTGAGAAGTTGACTGGGTGGAGTTCAAACTAGCCTAGTGAGTTTGAGGTATTCCACTAAGATGACTAAGTACAAATTGTAAAATGATATCTCAAAGTAAATTGTATTTAAATCACTATTTTCAATCAAGGTAAGATAGTTTATCTACCCTAAGGTTTTCAAAGTGTTATGCACAAGGATTTCCCTAAGTATGCTAAGGATGATCTAAGGAAATGATGAAACTATCTAGGAAAACTAAGGATGAACCTAAATATGAGAAAGTCATAGATTTGGATTTAGATTTATAACAGAGAGCAGATCAAAAAATTAAATCCTACGATAAATCTACTGAGTTTTCTATTTATTAATTGAAATATTTTTTGTGACGGGAAGATGCATCATTCCAGACTGCAAATGTGGTTCTAAAGAATAGATGCATCTCAAAAATTCATGGATGTGGTTTATACTATTAGATGCATTTTATTGGTAAAATTGTTATTTGAAAGGTTTTCTATAAAAGGAAAATGCGTCGTTCTAGATTGCAAATGTGGTTCTAAAGAATAGATGCATAACAGAAACTCACAAATGTGGTTTTTAGTAGTAGATGCATTTCAGAATACAACAATTGTGGCTCATTTTTTTCAAAGACATTGCAAGTTGAAACAATTGTGACTCAAAATGTCAGATGCGAGTTTTCATGTAACATATGCATTGAACAGTGAACTGGTCCTAAGTTTTGACATTTTGACTTTTTTAAGATTGACTCTTGGATGTTTCTGTTTGATTAGATCTGAATAAACACACACATAAGATATGCTAAGTAGAGTACATGAAATAAATAAATAGATAATTAGAATCTTAAGGCTAACAAGGAAAATATCCACCAGACTACCACTTAGAGTTTCCTCCAACCACAATATCTTGAGTGGATGACTTAGGATATTGGTAGCACAGGCTCCCCCTTATAGTGCACTCACTTCTCGGGCTTACAAAGATTTGGATTCCCACATGAACAAGGACTTTTTCATCTCTACTACCAGACTACATGTATAATATGGGTCAGCTTGGGAACGACCATTCCTACACCAATAGATAGAAGATTTTTAAAAATCTAAACAAATGGTTTTTAATTAGGAAACCCATTCAGGTGGTTATACACGAGACAAGAGTAGATCGGATAAGGAGGTTTTCTAGCCTGTAGAGGTTAGGCTCTATAGGTTTTAACATACCACACAAGTACTGAAGGAATCACTTATCTATATAAGACATCTACACCTATAATGGTAAGTTTTCTAGTAGCATTCACATTTATATACTGATTGGGAGTAGCTTAACTTTAACTCATTTCTAGTTTGGGTCATCCCTTAGGGTGAGTACATTTTCCCACCAAGGCAGGCCTTCTAGAGTTAATAACAATTTCTCTTACACCCAGGATCATAGAAGTACACAAGGGGAGAGGATACTTTTGTTTCTAAATCAAGATCTAATGTTAATAGAAATGTGCAAAAGCACCAAGCACAGTAAGAAATTGTTTATTTTAGGCACCAAATGAAATATGATATAAGCTATATAGATAATCAGTTTCAAAATCCATTCTCTAACAAACATCCCACAAAACCACACGCTAGAAGTTTGAAAGTTTGTATTTTGTCTTATGTCAATCGTCCTACAAAAAATAGGTTAAATCCACTAGATCACATGTTGTAAACTCCGGATTAGTCATTACAAACTTTAATCATTAAAATCAAAACTCAAAATTTTGGAAATCATAAAATTATTTTCACTAGTCAGATGTGTCACAGTAAGCCAAAAATGTGTCACTTGAAGTTAGATGTTCCATTTACCTCTTTAGAACATGTGGTTCATGATGTCAAATGTGTCATTTATGTTGGATGTTGTGGTTGTGTTGCTGATATGTGGTTGTCATTGATGTCAACAATATTAGCATTTGGTGTATTGAAGGTTGTATATGTCAAGGATATTGAGAAAATTGTGAAAGGAAATGTTCTAGGTTCCCAGTGGAACTGTGTAGATCATGAAGGCGTCTTGTTCTATACATTGAATATCATCTATTGTGGACTAAATGATTTATGTTTGAGAGTATGTAGATCATCTATCAGAAGTTTTAAAGGTTTGCGTGAAGATTTGATCGTGTTGTGGTCTGACAATATTTCTATGGTCTCTATCAATGTTCTTGAGTGAAGTTTGTGTGATTATGGTAATTCTAGTTGTTTTCGATGTCTCTCTATTGTTTCTTTGTGTTCTAGGATGTTTCTAGATCATGCTCTATCTTTGTGTTGTGTCCAAATTGATTGGTGTGCTCATGGTCAAAGATTTTTCTCTGTATGTTTGGTTTCTCATGTTCATCACCGACATGATTGGTGTAATGTGTGGTGGATCTTCGAGGTGAAATTAATTGATGTCTTTTCATGTTGGAGTTGTTAATTAGGGTCTCCACTATGTTGTGGCTGAGCTTAGTGGATTCACATTGAAATTTTAATTGTAAATTTGGGCCGACATTGTAAATATGTTTTATTTTTCTGGCCGACTAAGATGTTGATGTAATCTCTTGTTGTAGATATATAAGAGTTATTTTTTCATCAATGTAAAGTGTGCTCGATCTACTCCCATGTGTGTACATGTGAATATCATTCGATTGCAGAGAAAAGTGTGAAGAAGATTGAGCAAAGTGTGAAGAATTTTGAGCGAAGAGTGAAGAAAGTTTTTATGTGCTTAACTAGAACTATAATTAGGCTTGTGTAGAAGCTATTTTCTCAGTTCACAGTTTGGATGATTTTAATCCAGACCTTTATTTGGTTAGTGAGTCCACTTTTGTATTTGAGCAGTGAGCTCTAGGTAGTGTGCCTGAATGCATGTGCATTCCCATTATTTATCATTATACTTTTAACAGGGTATAATATTGTGGACTGAGCTCCACCATGGTTTTTCCCCTAACAGGGTTTCCACATAAAAAATCTTTGTGTTCTCTGTCTCTCTAATGTGTTAATTATTTTTGGTTAATTTCTTATTGATTAGATCTAAGAGTAAGTTAAGTAAAGTTTGAAAAGTTTAAATTTTTGTGACAATTGATTCACCCCCTTCTCAGTTGTCTATCCTTGTTTTGCGAACAATTGGTATTAGAGCAGGTTCCTCTGAAGAAGTCTAAAAGCTTGAGGTGATCCGAGATGGCAACATACAAGAAGGATAGTCCTAGATTTGATGAAACTAACTACTCACTATGGAAATTTAGGATGGAATGTCACCTAAGGTGTATTGGAGAAGCTTTCTCAAAGATTACAAAAGATCCACATGTTATTCCTCAGAATGGTCCCTCCATTACTGATGAGATCAAAGAAGCTAAAAATAATATCAAGGCTATTGAAGCTTTGGTGAGTGCTCTAACAGATTCAAAGATGGAGAATGTGATAGGTCTACAGATAGCTCATGAGATTTGGATGAAGCTAGAAACTTTGTATGAAGGAGATGCAAAGGTGAAAATGGCTAAGCTACAAAGTTTGAAAGGAAAGTATGAGAATTTGAAGATGGGTGAAGATGAAAATATCACTTCTTTTATGCAAAGAGTAAAATGAAATAGTGATGGGTATTATATGTGTCAGTGGTTCCTTGGATGAGGATGAAATTGTGGCTAAGATACTCAGATCCTTGCCACCCTCCTACAAAGTGAGGGCTCATGCTATTGAAGAGCTCAGATCAGTAACAAAGATGACAAGAGACACTCTGGTTTGTAAGCTTAATACTTTTGAATTAAGTGATTTCAGTGAATCTATTCCGAAGACTGAATCTACATTCAAGGCTGCTTTATCCGAAAGTAAGAAGCATAGATATGTTCTGGGAGAATGTTCCAGAAAGATATCCAATTATGATGAAGAACTAAAATAGCTTGAAGATAAAGAAAGAGAGGTAGAAGAATTGGAATCACTGATTGTAAAGAAATAAGATAGAGGAAAAGGTAAGTATGAAGGAGTGTTTCCCATTAAATGTTTTTATTGTAGTAAAATAAGTCATTTTACATCAAGATGTCTTGAAAGAGTTCCTAGATCTAAGCTTAACAAGTCTAGATTCTAAAAGAAATGTTACTTTGTTGAAGGAGTGACTGTTGATGAGTCTGATAAACATAATGGAAATGAAGATGAATGTGTTTTCATTACTACCATTGAAAATAGTCCTATGGCTACTAAATCTGCTAAAGATGAGAAATCTCTTGCTGCCCGAGTTGAAGAATAGGATGAGTGGGTTATTGATAGTGGATGTTCACATTATATGGTCCTGGTGATAAAAACAAAATTTTAAGTCTAGAGAAGTATGATGGTGGTGTTGTAAGATTTGGAGACAACAATCCTGGTGTGATTCGTGGAAAAGGTTCTATTTGTCTTCGTGTTAAGAATAACACTGATGATGTTCTTTATGTTGAAGGTCTGAAGCATAATCGTTTGAGTGTTGGACAGATGGTAGACAAAGGCTATGATATAAAATTCAAAGATGGAAGATGTAGGATACATGGAAATTCTGACAATATGATTGCTATAGGTAGAAAAATAAAAGGTAATATTTTTCGCCTAAATATTGCTAGTGAAAGTTGTTTAATTTCTCAAGTAGATGAAAGTTGGTTGTGGCATAGGAGGTTGTGTCATGTAAATTTTGATAACATTGTCAAGGTAAGTTCCACTCAAGCAGTAAGAGATCTACCTAAGTTAGTGAAGCCTGCTAGCACAATTTGTAAGGAGTGTCAGATGGGTACATAGACTAGGGTCTCCTTCCGGAGTGAAGAGTTTCATTCAAATGATTTGTTGGAGCTGCTACATACTGATCTTTTTGGTCCCTCTAGAGTTATAATTATTCATGGAGAAAGGTACTTTATGTTGATTATTAATGATTACTCTAGAATGATATGGGTTTCTTTCTTAAGAGAAAAATGTGAAGCACTGGAAAAGTTCAAAAGTTTCAAGGCTATGGCAGAGGATGAGAAAGGTCTGAAAATAAAATGCCCGAGGTTTGAAAGAGGTCGTGAGTTCACCACCAAGGAGTTCAACTCTTTTTGTGAAGAACATGGAATCAAAAGATAGTTATCTACTCCCCGAACCCCTCAACAAAATGGAGTTGCAAAGAGAAAAAATAGAACAATTATAGATGTTGCTAGAACAATGATGATATAAGGAAATGTTCCCTAGATCTATTGGAGTGAAGTTGTACACACTACAATGTATACTTTAAACTGGTTAAATGTTAATGGTAATTCTGGTAAGACCCCTTTTGAGCTATGGTTTGGTTATAAGCCTATTGTTAAATATTTCAAGATCTTTGGAAGCAAATGTTATATCAAGAGAGATGATGATATAGGAAAGTTTGATACAAGAAGTGATGAACGAATCTTTTTATGTTACTCTACTAAAAGAAAGGCTTACTAGTGCTATAACAAGAGACTGAGAAAGATGTTTGAGAGTGCAAATGTTAGAGTTGATGAGGACTCTGTCAAATCATCCAAATATTATGGTTATGATTTTGATGAAGACAGTATAATCCAAGGGAAGAATTCTCAGACATGGAACCAACTTCAGATTATTCCATATGTTCTGGTAAAGAAACCTCAATTTGTTCCTGTAAATCAAGTAATTCAAGAAGCACAGACAAGTGCAGGTGCAGAAGAAAGATTAGAAGAACCAAAAGCTCATGAAAGTCCCAAACCTCCAAGGTATGTAAAGATAAATCATTCTAAAAGTAAAATTATAGGAGATAAGAGTAAAGTTGTGTAACCTAGAAGAAATATTGCAGAAGAGTATTGCCTAATTTCCAAGATTGAACCTAAAGATGTCACTGAAGCCTACCAAGATGAACACTAGATGGAAGCTATGAAGGAAGAGCTGACAAAAATTGAAAAGAATGACACATGGACACTGGTTCCTAGACCTAAAGACAAAAATATGATTGGTACTAAATGGGTGTTTCAGAACAAGTTGAATGAATAAGGTGAAGTGGTCCCAAATAAAGCAAGACTAGTATGTAAAGGGTATTCTCAAATGGAAGGTGTTTATTTTGAAGAAACTTTTTCCCTTGTTTCCAAAATTGAAGATGCTAGATTATTTCTTGCTTATGCTGCATAGAAGAACTATAAAGTCTATCAAATGGATGTGAAGTCAGCCTTTCTGAATGGAGATTTGAAAGAAGAAGTATACATTGAATTGCTAGATGGATTTCAACTGACTGACAAGGAAGACTTGTTTTGTTGATTAAAGAAAGCTCTATATGGACTTAAGCTAGCCCCTAGAGCCTGGTATGCTAGAATGGACAAATACTTATTGAAGCTTGGATTTAGTAAAGGTACTACTGATAGCAACTTATATTTCAAATTGGATCATGATAAAGAGTTAATTATAGAAGTTTTTGTTGATGACATCATTTTTGGAGGAGATGACAATCTATGTAAGAAGTTTGCTGATGAGATGAAGGGTGAATTTGAGTTGAGTATGATTGGAGAGATGAATTTATTTCTAGGATTGCAAGTTACCTAGTTAGACAAGGGAATTTTCATATCTCAGTCCAAATATGTGATAAAGCTACTAAAGAAATTTGGGATGGAAGAATCAAATCCTATTGGTACTCCCATGGTGACTGGATGCAAGTTAACATAGAATGATGATTCTCCTAAGGAGAATCAAACTAGATATAGGTCAATGATTGGTGGATTTCTCTATTTAACCTAGACTAGACCAAATATTCTGAATGTTGTATGTATGGTTGCTAGATTTCAGGCTAATCCAAAAGAATCACATGTGACTGTTGTTAAGAGAATCTTTAGATGTCTGAAAGGAACAGTAAACTTTGGAATTTGGTATCCAAAGGATGATGATCACACTTTGAGTGCATATAATGATATGGATTGGGTTGGAGATGTAGATGACAGGAAAAGTACTAGTGGTGGTGATTTCTTCCTAGGGAAGAAGTTGGTGTCCTGGTTGAGCAAAAAGAAGAATTCCATTTCTCTATCTACTATTGAAGCATAATATAATGTTGCAAATAATTGTACTCAAGTGATATGGATGAAACATATGTTGAAAGATATCAAGATGATATATGAAGAGCCTATTGCCATATACTATGAAAATTTAGGTGCAATAAATATTTCAAGGAATCCGGTGCTACACTCTAAGAATAAACATATATCAATCAAGTTTCACTTCTTGAGGGAGAAAGTGAATGAGAAAGAAGTCATATTGGAGTATGTTTCTACCAAAGAACAGATTACAGACATATTTACTAAGCTATTGCCAAAGGATAAGTTTTTGAGTATCTCATAGGAATGTCATGGGTCATTACCCCTCCTAATAAGAACTAAAAGATGCATTCACTTGCATCAATTTGTGAGCTTCATTGCTATATTCTGATCTGGATTGATGTTTATGTGGCTGCTACTCAAGGGAAGTAGTCAGATGTGTAGATATGAGATTTAGAGCATGTATATAGAAAGGTCATGGTTACCTTTTCCATTGATGTCAAAGGGGGAGAAGTGAAATGTGAAAAATATTTTGAGGAAAAGAGCCTTGTGGGAGAAGAGCAGTTCAGAAGAAGAGTCAGAATCTAAAGAGAAGTGTGTTGGTTTGATGATATTTTTCACATCATGTGTTTCCATCAATGCCAAAGAGGGAGATTGTTGGATGTTGTGGATGTGTTGCTAATATGTGGTTTTCATTGATGTCAACACTATTAGCATTTGGTGTATTGAAGGTTGTATATGTCGAGGATATTGAGAAAATTGTAAAAGGAAGTGTTCCAGGTTCCTAGTGGAACTATGTAGGTCATGAAGGCATCTTGTTCTATACGTTGAAGATCAGTTGTTGTGGACTAAAGCATTTATGTTTGAGAGTATCTAGATCATCTACTAGAACTTTCAAAGGTCCACATGAAGATTTGATCATGTTCTAGTCTAACAATGTTTATGTGGTCTCTGTTAGTGTTCTTGAGAGAAGTTTGTGTGATTCTAGTAATTCTAGTAGTTGTGGATGTATCTCTGTTGTTTCTTGGTGTTCTTGGATATTTCTAGATCATGATCTATCTTTGTGGTACATCCAAATTGATTGGTATGCTTGTGGTCAAATATTTTTCTCTATATGTTTGATTTCTCATGTTCTTGGCCAACATGATGGGTGTAATGTCTGGTGGATCTTCGAGGTGAAATTAATTGATGTCTTTTCATGTTGGAGTTGTTAATTTCGGTCTCCACTATGTTGTGGCTGACCTTAGTGGATTCACATTGAAAATCTAATTGTAAATTTGGGTTGACGTTGTAAATATGTTTTATTTTTCTCGCCAACTAAGTTGTTGATGTCTCTTGTTGCAGATATATAAGAGCAATTGTTTCATTGGTCTAAAGTGTGTTCGGTGTGATCCCATGTGTGTACATGTGAATATCATTTGATTATAGACAAAAGTGTGAAAGAGACTGAGCAAAGTGTGAAGAAGTTTGAGCGAAGAGTGAAGAAAGTTTTTATGTGCTTAACTGGAATTGTAATCAGGCTTGTGTAAAGCTATTTTCTCAATTCACAATTTGGATGGTTTTAATCCAAACCTTTCTTTGGATAGTGAGTCCTCTTTTGTATTTGAGCAGTGAGCTCTAGGAAGTGTGCCTAAATGCATGTGCATTCCCATTATTTCTCATTATACTTTTAATAGGGTATAATATTGTGGACTGACCTA
Source organism: Sequoia sempervirens (assembly GCA_007258455.2). Taxonomy (NCBI): domain Eukaryota; kingdom Viridiplantae; phylum Streptophyta; class Pinopsida; order Cupressales; family Cupressaceae; genus Sequoia; species Sequoia sempervirens. The sequence continues at coordinate 822,171,273 of VDFB02281492.1, forward strand.
CACCGTGGTTTTTCCCCTAACAGGGTTTCCACGTAAAATATATTGGTGTTCTTTGTCTCTCTAATGTGTTAATTGCTTAGTGATTAGATCTGAGAGTAAGTTAAGTAAAGTTTGAAAATTTTAAACTTTTTGTGACAACTTATTCACCCCCCTCCTCTCAGTTGTCTATCCTTGTTTTTCAAACAATTTTGTGTCATAGATGCATCGATCTGTACTTGTTCCTACAAAAAATTAAATTTTCTATGAGTTTTCTTGAAGTCTATGACTTCACGTCAGGTTCACCAAATGTGATAAGCAAAAATAACTAGGAACAAAGAAAGCATAACAATGACAACAATCACAAATTTCCTAGATCATGCTAAGATCCCCAAATCAATAATGAAGTGTAATGCAACAAAAGAATTCAATAAACAAGAACAATATCACCTAATTCCTATGCTTGCTTGACTCATCTCTATTATTCTTCTCTAGTTTTCTTCAAAATGCTAAAATTCCCTCAGATTGTGAGTGTGCAATATTAGCCTATAAGTATTTTGACAGTAAAAATTTTAAGATTGTGATTACAAAAAAATGGAGTTAAAAATATTCTTTTATATAAACTTCACAAATTCGACAGTCTAGATTGATTTGTGTTTGAATGGCCAAGATCAAGTGTGAGGATCTAATTGAATAGTTAAATGAATTGATTGATTAGATTGATTGGATAGTTAGCTAATTTGATTGATTAGACAAGAGATGTAATTGAAAGAGTGTGTGAGTCAAAAGGAGATGACAGATCAGTTAGGTGAGTGAATTGAGAGAGAGTGTTAGTTAGGAATGGAGAGAATTATGCATGAGATATTAGATTGAAAATGTAGGATACATGTGCTCAAATAGAAGAATTAATTATAAAATTAATTCCTTTCTTTGTGGAAGAAATTGTGTGTACGTGATTCCATAATAAAAAAGAAATATTCAATTTAAGGAAGCACTTTAAATGGGAAGATAGATTTAATTAATTAAATGTGAGAGAATATGAATTTATTAGATGTAGGGAGAATATGATTTAATTTAAATGACTTAATTAAATAAATTTAGGAAACTTATTTAATTAATCAAAAGAGCAGATTATAATTAATTAGCGAGGTCTAATTAAGATAAATTAAATCAATTTAATCAATTTAATTAATTAATCAATTTTAGAAGAATAATGAAAATTAATTAATTAATGAATGGGTATCTTGAATTGACGATGAAAAATTTAGTCGCAGGCCTAAGCCAATTTTTAGTGTCTACATAAGGCATTATCTAGTAGGAATAGTTATGATAGATTGAATGTTGTAATGAGTTTTAAATTACATGGTTTAGGTGACTCCACCCTTGAAGATGGCACTGATATTTTAATGTTTCAGTTTCCTTAGATTGCTTGTAAGCAACTACAATTTTAAATCAACTTAAATTTCCTATCTCATTATGATTGTGTGTGTGAGCTTTCGCGTATTATATCTCTCATGTTTAAATCGGATATTGCTATGGAGGTTAACCAAACCTTTAGGGTATTATGTCCATTAAACATTTAAAGGAGAATTATCTATTTATAGTGTCCTGGGTGTTCTGACACATAGGTATTTTCAAGCACACTTTCAAGATCACTCTCCTAGGTTTCATAGAGCCCAAAGTGTAGGGGAGAAAGGGGTTTTAATTCAATCTCCCATTCGTTGGCCAAATATCTCCTTGAATCTAACCATAAGGCCTGGTAGCCCTTTAGGATTCAAGTTGATAGAAAATTTGGGAACCAAAATTTTGATGAATCCCATGGGGAACATCAAAAGAGTATCCATTTGCATAGACTCAAGAATTTGGTGAATCTAAAAATTTGGTTCATATATTGAGAAGTTCTCAGACCTGGAAGTGGTTGCGTTGTAGTAAATTTCAAAGAATTTATGTGTGACTTTGTTGTTGGAGAAGAGCCAAAATGAAATTCATCTTTGAAAGTGCTTCATATTTGCTTGAAGTTCAATCCTCTATGAAGAGAGGTAGTGACTCTGTCAAAATAACCTAATGAAGATGTGAAGAAAATCTCAGATCTACAAATATTTCCAAGGAAGGAAAATCTACATCAGTTGCAAAATATCCAGGTATTTTCCATGTTTTGGTTTTCACGAAGAATGAATCTATATGTGAAGACCATGTTTCAAAGCCATAGTAAACTTTGGTTCCCTTATTTAGTGAAATTGATCACTACAATAAAGGGATGTTGAGTATTGAATATTTGTAGAGGGAACAAATTTTACTTAAAAATATGTATGGTTGTCCAAGTTCTCCCTCTACAAGTTGTAATGTCATGCCTAAAACAAAGACATGCCCTTAAAGAAGGTTGTTCACTAGTGAAAGATACAACTGTCTAGATTTCAATAAAATCCAAGGTTACCCACATTTTGTCCCAAGAAGAATTAATGAATATTTTCTTAAGTTTAGAGGAGATCTTGAAAAGTCAGCATCACAACATGTACAGGGTTTTCTTGATTTGATGGAAGACTATCAAATAATAGAAGATTCTATCATGTAGTTTTTTGTAAGAACTTTAGAAGATACTATTGAATTTTGGTTTTCTAGTTTTCCAATGCATTCCATATGTTCATGGAAAGATATTAGAACACTTTTCATTGGTCAATGTGATGGAATACCAAATGATAATATGTGCTTGTTTGAATGTAGAAATCTGCATATCCATGAAAATTTTGAAGAAATATCTAAAAACAAAGTTGAATCCATATCATATATTGATGCATTGTGTGATATAGAAAGATTTGACAATGAACCCCCCTATGAATTTCATGATAGATTCATGAAATTTATATTTGATATAACAAAATTAGAAAGACCTGATGAATCATTTTGCATTGATTTCTTTTGTGAGAATGTGGGTTAGGTCTAAGTACCATGTGATTTCACTTGAAGCTACCTATCCTTAAATTCATATATCAATGGATTTGAGTGATTGAGGAAATGATAGAGAAATATGGAAGTAATCTCTTGATCAGCCTATATGATGGTACCGCTTCCATTTTTTGTCAAATAGATCTAGATGGTATAGTAGAAGACACTGATAATGCATCATTCAGTGGTGAGAATTTTGTTTTTGAACAACCCATGGATAAAATGTATCCAGAAAAATATTGCAGCCGTAATGGTGAATATGTAAGACATAATGAAGCATGTGAAGTCACTCCTATTTCCTTTGATGATATGGAAATAGGGAGCCAATTTTTTGTATCAGTTTGAGGCTACAATGATGTAGATGATATTGAAAGCATTTTCTCATCTATGGACTATGAAAGTGCAATAGAAGTTTGTGTTGATTCTAAGGTTTCATGTCTTCATGATGACAACATTAGTGTTGTAGATGGAATTTTGCAACCAGCTAGAAAGCATTCTTATTTGGGTGATTAGGATGATTGCAATGTTGTTTGTAGCCCATATGACTATGATTCCTCTCATAAGGAGGAGGCAACGTTAATTTCCATAAGTGAAAAGTATTCCAATGAAAATGATGACAATACTTTTAAAGGCTCACAAGAATAAGATAATGGATATGAATTGAATGTACTTTTTAAAAAGATTTGTGATCAATAGTGCTATGGTACACTTTTTCCTACCTCTTCTACAAGTGTTGAGTGTGGAATTGATTCAATATTTCATGATGATGAGACAAAGGAGTTTTCTAATTTAGGGAATACTCTTGAAAGTTGTGGTATATCAGATGTAAATGATAAGGAGTGAAATTAATTTTAGTTGGAGAAATCATCCACATGCAGCTGGAATGAAGAAACAAATGATGGTTTTCAATTTGACAATGAAGGATATGACCCTGCTAATTATTGCATTATTATGAACAAAGAAAATGATATGCATGCAAGAGATTTATTGAATGAATAAGTTCAAGTAGTTGATTGTGCAAAGCATGTGTGTCTTGGAGATGTAATGGATGAACTCAAAACTCTTTTCTCATTTGATTTTTCACCTTCTTCCACTCCTTTTTCTGATTTTGAAATTTTTACTCAATGGTTGCATGATGATAGCATTGATGTAGTGGTACATGAAAGTGAAAATGTAGATACAAATATTGGTACAACTAATGAACCTCTTTATGATGAGTTTTCACTTGAAGAATGTGATTATTTCAATCACATGGATGCATATGAGGATTTTTTTTGGATTTGCAACTCATATTCTTCCTCATGAGTAGTGTGCTTCAGATTGTCATGTTGATACAGTAAGAGGTGATGTTGAATATGATGATCCTTGCACTAGTGAACATGTTTTGAACATTCACTATGAGGGTTTTATTGCAAAGAAAGATTCTGAGTCACATGAAGTTGCACTTGAAGCTTCTTTGTGTGATAACATGATGAGTGCATACAATCTTGTTTATGAACCTAAAGTGGAAAATATTGTTTGGGATGTTGATACCTTTTCTGAATGTTGTGATTTGAATGTGGAAAATGAACTTGTGGATGCTAATAAGTCATTTTTTCATAACTTTGAGACAAAATATAATGTGATTGAGAAGTGTTGTTAGGATGATGATAAAATCGCTTGTGATATAATTCAGTTGAAGGAGTTTCAAATGTGTGAGCATTATTTACTTAATACACAAGAGGATTTCACACTATTTATGAGGCGTGATGTCTTTTTTGACCTTAGAAATTGTGAGGGGATTAGTAAATGTGATAGTACTATGTATTCATATAGTCTTGATCATTACCCTCATATCTTTTAACTTTCCAAAAACTCATAAACTTAAATGAGTGGCAATGATGTGGCCTATGTGATTTGGTTGCCATGTGATAGTAAAGCTAAATAAGGAGCAAGTTCTCACTTGTCCAAGGGTAGCTTGAAACTTGTGTTTTCAAGTGAGGTTACTCATGTTGTTGTGGATTGAAAAAGGCAAGTAAGGATTAAGGGCAATCAACTCTTTTAATAGATTGGTATTTGATAGGGGTAAGAATTGTCTTCCCTTTTCCATTTGGTGGAATAGGGACACCAAATGAGGTTTGAAAATTTGAATAAAAAAATAGTTTCCCAATGGTTATGGCACTTGGCTTGCTCTTCCAAAAGACTATGTGATCTCTCTCTATTCATTGAGGAATAGACTTTTGAAGAAAGACCCACTAATAGAGCTCTCAAAATATGCAAATATTGGTTGTTGTAGTTATTTGAAATCAATCAATGAGAACCCTTTTATTGGGAAGATGCAAATTTAGTGACTAACTCATCTGATTTCTTATTAAGTGATACTTATATGATAGAGGGCTACGTCATAGCTGTCCCATGTGGTTACAATCCCTTTCACTTGGAAAAGGATTTTCTTTTGTTTACATATTGAGTCCATGTGTAGCCTTAATGCAAATGTGAAAAAGAGGAAAATAATTAATTGAGACTATAAAGATCACTCATATTTGCAAAGGATAGCCTCTCCTCCACAAGTCACAAATATAAGACAATCAAGAGGACAACAGTGTGAACTCATGGGAAACATTATTATAAATAAAGACAACAATTTATTAATAATAGCTTAAGAGACATTCACCAAAGAGTGGGAGGACATGAGGAGTAGGTCTAAAAAATATCATGGTGAAAAATTGATGGTATCCTTATTTGCATCCATGTAGTTTGTTTTTATTGTTTTGATGAGAGAAAAGGAAATGGAAGATAATAGGAAAGGGTTTTCAAATGATTAAGGAGGTTCCAAATTTGTTCTTTTTGGAGGTTTTGATGCAATGCTAATTTCCACAATATTTATCATCATTCTCCTTGCTTACTTCATGTGCATGCATCAAATGAATTTATTCAAAAGGGCCATAGGAAATCTCATGTAAATAGAATCAACAGTTATAAAATTTTAAAAGAAAATAGGTAGGCACAATGCTAAATGTGGGGAGACAAAATGTTTCAAAATGGACATCATTTAATGGACTACACTAGATGGGAGCATTGGAGTAGAGTATGCACATCCATAAAAGCTTAAAGGATTGAGGAATTATGTTAGATGTTATAATTGTAAGTGCCTTGATAAATATGCATGCAATTGTGCAAGCATAGACATATTACAAAATACTTGACATGAAGCTTCAAAAGAAATGTTATCTTAGAAAGGCAATGAGTTTTTTGGAAGGTAGACTCTCCAAAATTTCATACACATGACTCCTACTTGGGATCCTACCATGTCAATGATAGCAAAAGGTAGTGAAACAATTTAGGGTGACTTAGACTGGTCATCAAAAGAAGGATACGACTGCCACTCAAAGAAGGATGGAAATGATGAGGTGCATGATATAAAAAACTCAAGTGCATAAACACACAACCTTGGGAAAAACCTTTGGCATGTTATGGAAGGATTATTTCATTTGGGAAGGATGTGGCAGAACTACCTTCATAAGAGATAGTGATGTGTGACTACAAGGCTGTACCTGAAAAATAATAGCCTCATCAATTCCAATGCATTGTTTGGTTATGTCTGGACTGAATACCAAGAGATGAGCTAGGAGAGCATCAATGCCATTGCTAAACATAAAGTATATACAATAGGAACTATCTTATATTTACTAAAATTTGTTGCTCCAAAGTTTATGCAATGTGGAGATGCTCATTATTCTTATGGTGTTGTTGAAATTTGGATGATCCAAAATATGAACATTATAAATAGACTTCAAGTGTTAATTGCATGGGTTTCTTCCATCGATAAAGAAAAGGTGGTGTTTCACTGTAGTTACCATGGAAAAAAGTCTCAACACTATTTAATCTTGTTGAGTTGTTTGAACAACTATGTGATACTAAAAAAGTAGATTTTGTATCGGGAAAATATTATTCATGTTTCCTAATTATATGGATGCATATTTACATCTTGTGGCCATGAATCAAGCCTACAATGGATCAGATTAGAGTTATAATTGATTTGGATGATTTCCAAGTGGATACAAACACATTGAATGCTCTAGGCATGCTTGGCGCTATGGAATTAAAAATAGCAAACAGATCAAAGCAAAAGAATCATTTGAAGCTACACAAAGTGAGTCATATTGCGAAAAATTATTTTGTTGAAATTTTACTTGGGAGTTGGAATTATTTTGTAGCTTTTAGCAATGCGAGGAGGAATCCAAAGAATAATGGAAACACATCTTGAGAAGGCTAGCAGACTGTGTGCTGAAGTGTTGAAGCACAAAGTAAGAAATTTTTTTGCTGCACAGAGGCCACCATCGTGCTAGACGAATGAGGTCCATTTGATATTGCAAAGGAAATTTTGATGAAGGTATGTGAAGATACTTCAAGAAACATCTTCATTTTGGTGCCCGATGAGTGAGTAAGCCGAGCACGTGATCAATCTGCCCTTGGACGGTTTCCATGCGCAATGAAAATGTATCAATTTTTTTTATGAATTTCCTTTCTTGCACCAAACCCTAAATTTATTATATTTGACTCGAGCATGTTATGAGGCCGAGCAGTGGCCGATTGTAAAGAAAATTATAAGGAGAAAAATGGTTGGCACCCTCAAATCACATGTATTGCTTCATTGCAAAGTGGATTTTCAAATTCAACATGTCAAAAAAGCTTGAACGTGCTACGTGGAGGGTCATCGAGTAGTATAAGAATAAATGGATGCATTATATTTTCTTAGCAAAAAAATTTTGTAGTAGGTCCACGTATAGGGTTTCAATGAGAAGAAGATCAAAGTTGTATGCTGACCACTATGAATATTTCCTTGATGTTGTCATTGAGATGCAACATAAGATGAAACGCAGATGGAGCTTGAATCAATGATCTTGGTGATGGGACATGGAACCATTCAGGCCATCCCCGGCCAGCCCGCGGGGGACCCACCAACATTAAACTTGTTGTATTAGTGGCATGGGGAAGGAAGCATACTTGTCCACCAGCCTGTAGGTTTTTTTCTACCATGTGAGGAAAGAAGCAAGGGAGTGGGGAAAGCTCCAGGTGCCGACGGTGAACCCATGCATGCTTTTTTTAAAGAAAATTTTAAAGGCAGAGGCTTTAGGAATATAATAATGTTTGGAATTAGTATGTGGGGATTTATTGTTGATGGTGGAGAAACTATTAAAATGAAAAGATGCACAGGTTAAAATAATTAAAAGCCTCCAGTTTAAAAAAATAAAAGATTGTCTGTGGTTGGGCATTAAAATGCAAGTGTAAATCCTGTGGGTAAATTTTTTTACTAACCCAAGAAAATTTTAAAAGCTTTCACATTTAGAAAAGAAAATACTTTAAATGTGAAGTGGAATAATGTAGGAGGCACAGGTAAATATTTTATCCTGATAAAAGCATTATTCCTTCACTGTATAAAACAAAAATCCTTTTGATGTTGGGTAGTAAAGTGATAAGGGGTACGTGTAAAATGTTTCCCCAACTAAATTAAAATAATTAAGGTCTTCACAATGTGAAAACAAAAAAATTTGGCTACGAAAATAATTAAAAGCTGAAAGTTGTAAGTTGCCATGAAATAAATAAAGATACAAAATATTAAAAGGAAGAAACAAAAATAGTGTAAAATCTTTTCAGGCAAAAAAAAAAATTATTTGCAGCTATAGGGAAAAAAAAAGAAGAGAGAAAGGGTTTTTCACAGTAAAAACCATTTTCAGTTGTTGGGTGAAAGTGAAAGCAAGAAGAGATGGGTAAATGAGTTTTGCACAGCCTGATGGAAAAGATTAAAGGGCTTTCATGGTAAAGACAAATTCATTTGATGCAGGGGCAACAAAATAAAGAGATGGGAATCAAATTGCAAAATGAAGATTCTTCAGGTGCAAAGGTGATTACTGATCAATGAAACTAAATGATGCCAAGTGTTGGATGAAGATTGATATTTAGGGTTTCTTCTTCTTTAAAGTGGGTTTTCTATTTCATTTTCAAGGTGTTGCTAATTTTTTGTCTCACGGGAATACTTCTTTGTAACAAGGTCTAAAAATAGATATGTGTTTACTTTAGGTTTTAGGGTTTTCTAAGTTTTGTAATGGAGAATGTAATTATAGCACTGTCATCTTTTGATAAATAAATGATGATATATTTTGAAATGGTTGTCTTCACAGTATGTATTGCACAAATTATGAACATAGGAAATCAAGGGTTTTGTCATTTGTCTTCTAGTTTTTCCTTGAACGTTTCTTTGGTGTTATTACCTTCATTCGAAGAATGAACTAAATTGTATTAACATAGATAGAGGTTTATACAACTGTGTGCTAGGATTATTAAGCATGGCTAGTTGATTTTCTTGTATCAATAATGTAAGGAATTATTTGGTAGGAATAGTTATGACAGATTGAATGATGTAATGAGTTTTAAATTACATGGTTTAGGTGACTCCACCCTAGAATATGGCACTAGTCTTTTAATGTTGTAGTATCCTAAGATTTCTCATGAGCAACTATAATTTTACATCAACTTAAATTTCCTATCTCAGTATGATTGTGTGTGTGAGCTTTAGTGAATTATATCTCTCATGTTTAAATTGGATATTTCTATGGAGGTCGACCAAACCTTTAGGGTATTATGTCCATTAAACATCTAGAGGAGAATTATTTATTTATAGTATTTTGGGAGCTTTGATACACAAGTATGTACAAGCACACTGTCTGGATCACCCTCCTAGGTTTCATAGAGCCTAAAGTGTAGGGGAGAAAGGGGTTTTAATTTAATCTCCAATTCATTTGCCAAATCTCTCCTTGAATTTGACCATAAGGCCTGGTAGCCCTTTGGGATTCAATTTGATAGCATATTTTGGAACCAACAGTCTCCACAAGATCTCCTCCCGATCTAGGTTATCAAATATGATTCTCCAGAAATAAAAATATTTGTACTATCACACTCGTTTGAATGGATAAATAAAGGAGTGTAGGTATCCAAGGGAACATATAGATGGAAATTTGGTTGGCTTGGTGCATGTGACAATCTCTAGGCACCAAACATGTAGAAGCATATAATGCACCATGCTCTTGACCTTGTGATATGAAAATGATCCTAAATCATAGTACAAATGTGCAAGCATGCTATGACCCCATGTGTAGATGGTCTTGCGATGTTCCATCTCCCATATTATGTGAACCAGGCTTCCATCTAGGTGTGCTCCATGGCCATTTGGGACTAGTAGTAGTGATATGGTAAAGATCATAATTGTCTCAAAAGTGGTGATTGTGCATATAGTAGCCAATGTAGCTCAATATGTGGCCCCATGATCTACTCTTGAACCAATATTTCTAGAAAGTACTACATATTTTCACTCATCTTTCGATATCAATGATCCTATATGGAAAAAACACTCGCCTTGAATAGGAACTTGAAGGATGCGATGTACATCCTCTAGAGTGATCATCATCTCACTAGTTGGTAGATGAAATGTGTAGGTGTCTGCATCCCATATCTCTACTAGTGCCATTATTATGGCATCATGGATCCTTATGGGAGGCATGAGGTAGGCCCAATATAATTCAATAGCCTATAGAATCTACATATCCTCCTCAGTACTTTCGAGATGAGATATTGTAAGTGACAGAATAGTCCACCAACAAGACACTATCGTGATAGTAGAGGAATCTAACAGAAAAATTAAAAATATATCCTATAAACATTCTAAAATCTTAAATCTATACATAAACAATCAAAGTGTGCTAAAGTTTCTCTAGGGTACTTTTCTAAAGTTTCTAGACACTCTAAAACACTTAGTGAAGAAACAAGAACTTTCGCGACAAAGTGGGACACTTCACAAAAAAGTGGGACACTTTGTGAAAAGGTGGGATACTTTGTGAAAAAAGGGGGACACTTTGTAGAAAAAAGGGACACTTTGTGACTTTTTCTTCTAGGGCCCTAAATCTATCTAGAAATGTGTAAAACATAATTTTTTAAAATAGAAGCTAAGGTACAAAAGAATCCACTCACTGGATGTTGAAGGTTGCCTCATGCTACCTCCTCTTGCAAGCTATAGAGTCTCGGGGGCACATATGCTCGTACGCTCAACATCCTCACTCACTCTCCATCGAAATCAAGCTACAAGAAGGTAAAAGACAAAATTATTAGAAATTACTTCACTTTTTAATCTTATATATGTTCAAATTAAGTCATTTGAAAATTAGGGTTAAAAGTGCTTTTTCATTCAAACTAACATATAGGGGGTTAAAAATCCCTGTTTTACACACTGTTTGTTGCATTGGATCTATGATTCGACTCCTGATATCATCCAATGTTTATCACTATGTGTTACGGTACATGGAAATACCCTATGGTATGATTTATGTAATTCAATGTGGTTAGATTGCTACCTTGATTCCACCTCCATAAAACAAGCATAATCAAGGTGTCACATACATCTACCCTCAAATTTGATTTCATAAAGAAGTTAGATAAGACTAGTTTTGAATGACTAATGAATTTTTGTTATAGGATGCAGTTCCTAACATTGTGATTTGGAAAATAGCTACAATGGGGGCTTCATTCTCCCTTGTTTATGAATGAATCCATATGAGTATCCTTTTACAAAATGAATTCTATTGTCCAAATTACTTTAGCTTGCATATGCACATAAAGTTACATGGGTGCTTAGGTCAGGGCTAAATGTAGTGTAGGATATTGTACTCCCTTCTTGGAGATGGTACAATTTTATACTTACTTAGGACCTAGTTTAAAACCCTTGCATTTATGAGCCTTTAAATAATCATTAATAGGCCCCTAAGACCCTTTATTTTAGATCTCAAGGATTATTTCAACTAAAATTACAACAAAATCAATAAATACATTCAATTTTCTAACAACCCAATTTTTTATCACCCTAGAAAACTAGGGTGGGACTCATATGCTACCTTCGGAATATGACTCCCCCTAGGTGAGACCCATACACCACAAGTGGCATATGAGTCCCAAGTGGCCCCTTTTTTATGTTTGAATGGGAAATTAATGTTTTCAATTCAAATTTTAGGTTGATATTGGCATTTGAGATCTAATAAATAGTAAATTAGATGAAGTGCCTATATAAACAAGGTTTTAAATCATTATTTTCATCTAGAAAAGCAATTAAAGGCCTAAGAATTCATAATATCAATTTGAGAACTCAATAATTCTTTCACAAGAGCATTCAAGAGCAAATAGAAAGCAAAGTTGAAGTCTTGGAGCAACATTATAGTGTTTTTGCATGTCTTCAAGATTAATTTCATTAAAGTTCTAGCATTTTCAAGGATTGATGATGGTTGCCTATGGTGAATCATGATGGATTATAGGTTGGGGAGATGCAACTAGCCATCAAGCCAAGCCTTATCTCTTGTTTCCTAACTGATTCCATCCTCCATTATAACTCTACTTTCTACCTAAAGGAAGGTACATGCATTATTATGACTTATTAGGCTGATTAGATATCTCCTAATGTGAATCATCATCTCTATGTTTCATTCATGTATCTTATTCTTGCACATTAGAATAGGGTTTTATTACATCTTAGATCTCAAGATCTTAGATACACTTAAGATTAGGGTTTTCATTCACATTTACTTTCAATATCTATTGTTTCTATCAATGTTTAATTATTATTCTAGGGGCTTGACCTGGGTAAACCCCCATAAGCAAATCAATACTATATTATGTTTTGCAATTCTTTTTAGTAGGTTTAGATCTAGAAATGATTTTGGGAAAGAAGAGTATAGATAGGAGAACATATTCAGATCCTAAATTTCTCAAGAAAAAAATGGGACTGATACACCACTTGTGGCATATGGGTTTTGGTGTAGAATATTTTGTAGGTTTTAGACGATTCAAAATTGTCACTGCTAGATTCTAGTTTCTATCGAGAAACCCTAATCTTGGACTAAATCACCCAGTGTGGCATGAGTCCCAGTGAGCATTAAAGTTATCATTTTTATGATTTTGCGTCTTCATTAAAGCCTCTTCAATTTCTAGGTGCACCTCTCTCCTTTCCCTATCTATTATTTTGTATTTTAGTTTCATAATCTAGGTCATATAGTTGGATTTTTCATGTATTTTACAATCCTGGTCTTTCTAAGCCCTTTCTTTGTGGTGAACCCTCTTTTAGTCATTTATCACACCCTTGGATACCTTATTATAGATCTCTTTCCTTTATTCTATCCTTGGATTGAGATCTCTAAGGTTTCCTTCAATGAAATAGAGCAAAATAGGACCCCCTTGTGTTCCATCTCCTAAAAAATGGAACCCCCCCTTGTGTTTTCTTCATTCCAATTGTGTACCAACTAATGGTAAATTTACCTAGAAAAATAGAAGAAATCATTTTTGTCTCATTTGCAGAGAGGTTAGGTATATTTATCCTCTCCATAATTTGGACTAACACAACAATTTTAAATTTTTCTCTTCCATCCTCTTGTTTTCGAGTTCAAATAATTATCCAATCCAACTGGATATTGTTGGGAATTATGTAACAAATAAATTTAAATAATCCTTTAAATTTAAACACATGTGGTAAAGGGATTACATATTTTTTCTTTAACTTAGACAATGGCAAGAGACTGCACCATTTGTAATAGGCTTCTAACTTTTACAATTAGCAAAAATCCACCAATTCATATAAGGGTAGGTCAAACAATGGAACCATCTTTATTTCAAAACAAAATTGAACAAAAAAAACTATTTTTCAAAAAATTTAAGTGCTCAATGAACAAGTCATTTTAAAGTGTATTAAAAATGAATCCTTCCACTATCACAACTACATTTAGAAATAACTCAAATAAGTTCTTGGTAGAAATGAAATATATTAGAAAGAAAAGTAAAGAGAAATTTGGTTAAAAGAGGGGGATATGAATACTAAGTCTTTTCAAAACTCATTTGAGGTCAGACACAATGCTAACACAATCTTTTCTATAAATTCTACATCTAATGAACTTCTAAAATATGAGCAACAAATTAAAATTGAGTTTGTCCTATTTTTTTCCAACCTCCTCACCGAACTTGTGAATTAGACCATAATGTGGTTGGAAAAGAATAAGATATTTTAAATTTCATTCCAAAGATACTTATCCTAGATGATAACAAGTTTCCCTTTGCTCCATCCACCTTGGAAGATGCAAAAACTATAGTTTTTGAACTTTCCCTAGAAAAATATCTTGGGTTAGATGGTTTCACTATATTATTCTATCAAAAATTTTGGGATTTTGTGGGAAGAGATATCTGGTTGGCTCTAGAAGAATCTTGTATAAACAAAAAAATGATAAAAGAGATTAACACCACTCATATTGCTCTTATAGCTAAAGTCAAAACTCGCTCCTCATTTATAGATTTTAGATCCATTTCCCTCTACAATACCATTTATAAATTTTTCTCTAAAGCTATTACCCTAAGGCTTTCCAAACTCATTCTAGGAATAATCTCAGAGAACAAGGTGGTTTTTTTCAAGAAAAGAGATAATAGAAAGTGCAATAATAGCTCATGAAATATTTTACACAATTAATCAAGAAAAGATTCTAGCTAATTGATCATAAAATTAGACATGATGAAGGTCTATGACAAAGTAAATTAGGATTTTAGAATTAAAGGTTTTGGAAAGGTTAGGTTCTATAACAAAAAAGTGCAAATGGATTCTTTCTTATCTTAAATTAGCTAAATTTCTATACCTCATAAATGGCTCTTCGGCTAGTTTTTTCTCTTCCTCTCAAGGAGTAAGGAAAGGGGACCCGCTTTCCCCTTTCCTCTTCATCTTGATGGTGGAATCATTGAGCTAGATAATTTCAACATTTTATGCATCAAGTAAATGGAATGGTATGAAAAGACCAATGTGAGACATCTATTGCACCCACTACTTATTTTCAAATGATACATTAGTATTTTTGCATCTTTTAGTGCACGAAGCCAAAAAAAAATGAGTTGGACAACTATTTTACATTTTAGGTCAAATTATTAATCCAGGGAAATCAAAAATTCTTTTTTAAAAATACTAGCACTCTGGTAATTGGTTGCATCCTCTCTATCTTAGAATTCATATAGAACAAACTACTCTACAACTATCTTGGTACTCCTTTCTTTGTGGGGGCTCAGAAAGCCTCATTTTGGCACAAGATCTTTTTGACTATGCAAACTATAGTAGAATCCTTGAAGGTTAGATGGTTGTCACTAGTAGGGAGATTTACTATGATATGATCAGTGTTATCTACCATTCCAAATCACTTCTTATCAATACTTAAAATACCAAGAGGGATTCACGAGAACATTCTCAAAGAAACTAGGAAATTTTTGTGGAGAGGATATTTGGACAAATCTAGGAAAATACCTTTAGTTTCATAGGAAATAATGTGCAAGTCCAAAGTCTTTGGAGGTGTTGGCATTCAAAATATAGAATTGATAAATTTGGACTTAGGTGTGAAGCTAACATGGAAACTCTATCAAAATGGAGATGGATCATGAGATCCAAGTACCTTGATTCATCAACCTCAAACAAAATCTTCACTTTGTCAAATCCATTGGAAGGATTTAAAATATTGAATTTCATCATCACATGCCAATATGTACTCTCACCTTTCCTATTTATGGACTTTTAACAATGGAGAAAAGGTTAACTTTTGGGAATATTCTTAGAATGGTAACCCTATGTTAACTATAGTTGATAATCTTCAAGAGGCTTAGGCTAATATAAAAGTAGTTTAGGGATAAAGTCTCAAGCATTATGTACTAAGAAATAATACAAACATCAAATCCAACACTACATGGAAAAAATTTCACAATATCCCATTCCCCCAACATCAAAAACATAGGATGCAATCAATATTGGACATTTAAAGCTTAAAAATCATTTGCTTCTATGTTTGGGAGATAGTGTAACAATCTTTTTCACTCTCATTGAAGGAAAACCCTAGTGATCTCAGTCTAAAGTATGCAAAGGAGAAAGATATCTTGAAATAGGGTTGTCCTGGTCTTTGATTATAGACTAAAGAGGGGTTAACCACTAAGATAGGGCTTGGAAAGACTAATGAAATGAAAGACCTAATGCAATGCAATATTTCACTAAATGACCTACAGAAGCATGAAAAACATAATAAAAAAGTGAGAAATCAAAAGTGTACACCTAGGAATTTGTAGAGGCCTTAATGAAGTCCAAAAATGTTTAAAACATTGAATTTAATGTTGACTGGGACTCATACGCTAGACTAGGTGATTTAGTCCCAGATTGGAGTTTTTGGGTAGGAAACAAAAATCTAGCAAAGAGGTGTCTAGAACTCCTAAAATGTGAAAATTTTCCTATAATGGGACTCATACACCAAAAGTGGAATATTAGTCTAGTTAGGGTTTTTTGGAAATTCAAAGTTTGATTATGCTCTTCAATGTATGTTCTATCCTTTCCACTTGATTTTCAAAACTAGAACTTTGATATGCACCCTGTAGATGTCTTCCAATGATCTCTAATGCAAGGTGAAAACTTTGAAAACTTTGAACACGTGACAAATTTCTCCAAAGTTTATCTTTAGTGTCTTCAACCTAGATTTGCAAACCACACACTAAAGAGAGGGAAAAATGTTGTTTTGTTAGTGGAGAGGGGTTTTCCTTGGTCAAACCCTATTTTGGTAATTAAACCTTGAAATTAAATGAAATAGGAAAGGAGAATGATGAATGAACAAAATGTAATGTTGAAACTCACCAAACTCTAGCAATGAAGTGTTGGAAACATGTATGAAGTAGCTCTAATGGATGTAGATCTTCAATCTTTCTTGAATGTGGTAGATCTTTAATTGAATGCTAGCTTGAATCATAAAACTGTTGGAAATATGGAGCCTTGCAACATGAGCATGAAGTGTAGATGGTTTGAATTGGTTTTTCTTGTGTTGTCATTTATGTTAACATGGTGACAACCATAAGGGAAGTTTACTTATTTTACTAGAAGTTATTCTCTACTAGTAGTAGTCTTTTGTGATTAGCCAGTGCATTGGTATTTGATTCCAGAATTCATCGCAAGAAAAGATACGATTCTAATCTATTAACCATATTGTCATGTCTCATTCAAGAAACTATATCCTAGATATTTCAAAGTGTTTGGTTGTGAGAAAAAAGTTATCTATGATAGAGTTTAGCTCTGTATTTTACTGTTGTTCCTTGCTCGACATATCACTGTAGGAGACTTTGCATTTTCTTAATCAGAACATTATATTGTTGCTCTTTTAATGGTAGTCTCTATGATGATAATATGATGAGAAATTGATTGGATCTCAGATCTAGAAGGAATTTTTTTAGGATTGTATGTTGGTTTGGAGAATTAAGTTCTAGTCTTGGTTGACCTAATGTATGCAATACATTTAGGAGACTATTTATGCTTTATCGATGTTAGCCAACTTGGTATAATGTGCTATGTAGATAAAAAAATTTAAATCATATATGGTGATGACAAGAGTTTTTCGATTATTTTATTTTCATCTAATTAGAATGACCTAATTGATGAATAAGATATACTTGTATATATAATATTTGTTTAAGAGAGAAAGTGGAAGAAATGTGTGAAGAGGATTTAGGGGGATATGAAGATCTAAGCCTAAATCTTTTATCAGTCGAAGATCAAAGAATTTTTTTTGAGAGACTACTGTGTGAGGAAGTACTTCATAATCTGAGCTTCATTGGAACTGAACCCACCACACTAAAGGTGTATTCTGTCAGTTCAAACTTTTGGCAATGAGCCACTATCTTTGTATCTTACCCGTTAGTCATCTTTTGTATTCAGGCTGTGAGCCTTTGAAGGATAGTGATTCCTTGAAATGAGCCTTACAATATCTTGTATCTAGATATAATATATTATGAGTTAATCCTCACCATTGTTTTCCCTTTTTTGGTTTTCCACATAAAAATCTTGGTGTTCATGTCTGTGGTTGCATTGATTTTTTTCTATGTTCTATCTTGATAATTCAATTAGAATTGTGATAATGGTTACATGGATTTTATTAGAATGGTTCTATGGAATATTGATTCACCCCTCCCTCTTAGTATTCTAGATGTTCAGCAATTGGTATCAGAGCTTGGTTCCTCTAAAGGAGCCTAATAGCTTGAGGAAGGTCCCAAAATTTGAGTATAAGAAAAAAATTCCTGCTGAAGTAATCTATGTTGGATACTCATAAGGAATTAAAGACTTGAAGAATAAGGTTAAGGAAGGAAATGATTGTATAAAATATTTAAGGACAAGGTTTGAAGATTCCTGTGATCAATTAAGAAGAAAATATGTTGAGATCACCAAACTGTTGGAATAACTGGAAGAAGCAAAAATAATTGAAGGATGTCAACAAGTTGAAATTCAAGGGAAAATGGATGAATGCATCAAACTTGAGCAAGAAGCAAAAATATTGAGACATGATCTAGAAAAGGAAAGAAGTTTTGAGGATAAATTTAAGATAAGCTCTAAAATGCTTGATGAGTTAATTACTTCTCAAAAACTGGAAATAGATAAAAGTGGTTTAGGATTTGAAGAAAGTGAGAATTCAAAAGAAAAACAATCTTCTGACAAGAAGACTCGGTGCAAAAGTGGACAGATCAAGAACCTAAGAAGCAATTTTGGAAGAACTCCCATCAAACAACTTGATGCTAAAAGGTATTTTTCTTTCAATGGTGTTTGTCATTCCTGCAATAAAGTTGGTCATAAGGAAAAGGAGTACACAAGTTAAATTAATTATTCTCTATCATTCTCTAAAAAATGTTTTAAGTGCAAGAAGGTTGGACATAAAGCTAATCAGTGTGAAAATAGATTGAATAAAAGAAAGAACAGAAGGAAAAATGTTGTTTCTTGTAAATTTAGCAATCCAAAACACCCTACTGATAACTATAAAAGAAGAAAAAATAACTATTTGATGAATAATAATGAACAAATCATTAATCCAAAAGAAGTCAGAAGAGATATGAAAAGGATCTTGAGAAAGGAAAGAGAATTCAATCAAGTTGAACCAGAATCATCAGTCTTATTTGTGCCGACGTCCAATGCAGATACGCCTATCAATTTTGGAGTCTAGCAATGACTAAGGGGGAGTAATTATTAGAAATATTTAATAAACCCCCTCATCCATACTTAAGTCACATTATGAAAAAAGTATATTTAATGTGGTAATGAATTTAAGGAATTTTTTCTTTAGTCACATGTGTGAAGAATGAAGTTTGCAGAAAGAATGGAGGTGCACATAATTTTTTGAATTTATCTACCCACAATCTGAAGCATTTATTGTGAAAGCATTTGGAATGAAGGAAATAAATTCTAATATTTCAAGAGGCATATGTATTTTTAGAGAATCATGCAAAGGAATTTTAGAGAGAAATTCATAGTTTCAGGGTTTGAAGGAGAGATCAAGTGGATTCAAGCATGCTCTAAAAGCTAGATATCTATCCATTCCTTGTTGGAAATTACAAAGGTATTCTTGTGTGATCAAGGTAGAATTTTTAGATTAATTATAAATAGAATAATAAACAAAACCCCAATCAACAATAGAGAACAAAGAAAGCAAGAAACATAAAAATATGAAACAAAGTCACATAGTCTTCAAGCATCCATTGATTGACCTCTATTGTTCTTCTCCATTTTGCTAAAAAGATATGAAATGCCCTTAGAATTATAATTCTTTATGCACTTATCTAGCCTATGACTAAGACAAAAAAAATTGAATAATCTAATTATCAAACAACACGATAGCCTATTCAAATTCTAGATGATCAAAATGATAAATGACAATTGCATTTATAGAGAGACAGATGGAAACTGAACGGACGAAATTGGAATATTTTTATTTTGATCAACGGCTATAATCAATCAAGATGGGATGAGATAAGATGAAAAGTGAAGGAGAAAGAGGAAACTAGATGATTTTTTGATAAAATCAAGTAGTTTGAAGAGGGAAATTTCCTTTTGAAATAATGGGAACAATATCTCATTCCAAGAGAAAAAAATGAGTTATCTTTTTGATTAAATAGAAATTTAATTCAAAAAGGTGAACAAAAAGGTAAGTCATTTAATTAAATAAAAATTTAATTAATTTTTGTTAGAAGAGGCTAAAATGAATAATTAAATAATTGTCATAATTATTTAATTATAGTGGAAAATGATAGTTAATTAAATAAATATAGATTTATTTAATTATAGAGGTCGAAGATATTATTGACGTGATTAAATAAATAATAATTTATTTAATTAACCAAAAGAAAAGATAGAAGGATTAAAAAAAGAATTAATTAAATAATTTAGATTATTTAATTAATAGAAGACTTTCCAACATTAGATAATAATTAAATAATTAAGATTATTTAATTATCAAGGATGATGAAAGGGTTTTAATTAATCCATAGACCTAATGATAATTTTTAGGTGTCTACATTTTCCCCTCTTTGATACAATGCAGTTTATTGCATTGTGTCAAAGAAAAAGATATGCCCCAATGAATGGAAGAATGAGGAAGGATGACGAGGAGGTTGTGATATGCCCCCTCGAGAGGACAAGCAGGTTCAAAGAACATGAGTGTGCTCTCGAAATTATGAGAGGACTAGAAGAGGAAGGAAAAGAGGACAAAGAAAAAAGAGTAAAGGATGAGGAGGAGGTAGAATAGAAGAAACATGTTAGAGTGGAAAAGATGAATGTTAGAATGGAAGAGATGGATGTTAGCAATGAAGATGTGGATGGTGAGATAGTGCTAGTTGAGATAATTTGCAAATATATATTTTTCTATGTAAGGATTTTGCATTTAATCATCATTGGGCATTAAAATGTGACAAATGGATAACAAACGCCATGGTATGACAAACCAAGGTGTGCAAGTTCATCCATCTATAAAATAGGCAGTCACAGGCAAGGAATGTCCTAACTCATACTAAGGGAAAAGTTTCCCCAGTCTTTTTGTCAAGACAAACCACAAACAACAATCAAATAAAAGACAAGTCATGAGACATCATCGCTCCTCTAAATACTTCGTGGGACATCCTCGAAGTAGCTAGTAAATGATGAAATAAAATCCAACAGATAAGACAAAATAGACCAACAAGGTCAACAACCATTCAAATTATTTTCCAATAAGCATTTTCCAGTGTGTGATGTGAGCAACGAGTGGACTAGCTTGACAAGGCATGGTATCAGGAAAAGAAACATGTCATATAAGACATCAAGTCTAGTTTTGATCATGCAACTACCTATATAAGGAAAATGAAAAAAAGAGGATAATGACAATGTCTAGTTTCAGGAAGGACACATCATGTATAAGACCATTAATTGTGATCAATTTTACTAGTTTGATTGATTTGACAAATGACTAATTTGACTTGGAGACTTGTTGGCTTGCTTGTCATGTTAATTTAGGATTTGTGTTTGAAGTGTAGATGATTATGTTGTGTCTAAGTGGACAATGTCTAATTTATTTTGACTGATCTGATGAACCCTAAAAGACTCACCTAGGCGGCCTCGGGGGCTCATCGACGGATGGCCTTTCCTATGTAGCAATGCACAAAGATCTCGTAGTTCGACAATGACCCTTGACTTTGTTTTGACAACAAAGGACTGAATCATAATTTTATTTGACAACACCTAAAGACTGACCTAATGCCTCAGGGGCACATTGATAGATGGCCTTGCCTATGTCCAGTTGTAGAGGCAACGTAGTTTGATAATGACAAAGACTGACATGACTGACTCGACAGACTTTGACTTTTGCTTTTGGGATTTTTGAGCATTTTTTGAATGTTTTTGGGTTTTGACATGTTTTGATTTTTTTAGATTTTAAAGTTTTATGATTTTTTTGGATTATTTTCAGTACATTTTATGATTTTTTTTTTTGGACTTTTTTAGGACATTTTATGATTTTTTTTTGGATTTTTTCAGGACATTTTATGATTTTTTTGTTTGGATTTTTCAAGACATTTTATGATTTTTTTTAATTTCTTTTTAGCATAGTGACTTCAAATGATGAATGCATAATCTAGTGTCAGTCAAGGATATTTCCCTAGTTGGGTATAAGATGAACCAATAGGGATGGGAGGGGACAAGGTTTATCATGAATGGGTGATGCAGGAGAAAGACACAAGATGTCAACCATTTGGAAGTCATGATAAAAATGACAAGGCTTGATAATGGATGTTAAATGAGAGATGATGGAAAGTAAATAACTTATTACAGATTAGGGTGGAAGACCAGATAGAGTGATAGTAGATGACAAAGCAAAGACTGACTACTCATGGCACTTGTTTGCCAGGTTTTCACCATGGTACTTATCTAGGGCACCTGTTTACCAGGTTTTCACCATTGGATGAATTTTTTCTCTTTACTTTTTTATTTTCTTATTGTCACCAAGACACCTGTTTGCCAAGTTTTCATCAGGGTGACCATTTTTTCATGACTTTTTCTCATTTTTTTGTTATTTTTTTGGACTTTTTCTCCTTTTTTTCAAGACTTTTTCTCTAGCTCTCTAAAGTTAGGCATAAAATTGATAAATTCTAGATCCATAGACTACCTTGAGGATGCCCTAATCCTATGTGGATGATCGTGCTGGATGAAAGGAATCGATTGGGATGAAGAGTACGAGTGGAAAATATGAATGATGATAGATGTGGTGGATGAAAGAGGTTGTTCTAGAATCCCTAATGTGCACACTATGTGGGCCATCAGGCTTCTGTTCAAAAGGAGCTTGGGCAACCAACGAGCTAGAGTATGAGAAGGGGTTGTCATCAAAGATACATTGAAAGACATCGGCAATGGATGGATATGATAGATATGTGAGCATGGATGGGTGGAATGGAATATATGGTATGAGTGCAAGTGACATGGATGGAGACCTTGGATCAACAAGCTCTTTGTTTGACTTTTTTCCTTGATATATGCCCCAATGATTTTTTATGGAGAGGCATACTTGGAGATAAAAATTTTCTTGTTTTCACTTTTGAATTTTATTTTTGATTTTTTCAATATCCTTTTATTTTGGCTAAGGTACTTTTCTTGATCTTCTTTTGATTTGGATTTTTCCAATAGATTTTTATTTTGGCTAAGGGACTTGTCTTGATCTTCCTTTCTTTGCAATATATCTTTTGATTTTTGATCTCCTTTTAAATATATCTCATTCATTGGAGCTTTTCCTTTATTCCTTTCTTGAGCTATGACTTGTTGATCCATGTCTATGATGTGAGTGGATGTGAGTGAGATGGGGAAAGTAGGTGAAGTGACAAGAATTTTTAGTGGATGAATGGGAGTGGCGATGCCTTCTATGGAATCTTTTGGACTATCCTTTTTAGTACTATTAACATCAAAGGAGGCTTGTGCATCCTTAATGACTTGGCAAGATGAATTAGTAGAGGTGAAAATAGGAGATTCATATCCTAGCCTAGGGTAGGTGGGATGGAAGGATGATGATTGGATATCCTCGGCAGGGTCATGATCAAAGAGTGGGTTATTGTAAATGTCCTGGTCAAACAGGGGGTTATCATAGATATGAAAAGATTGAGTGGAAGTAGATATGGAAAAGGATGATGTATCATTAGGGTCCCAAAAGGTTTCAATCCAAGCACAACCATCTTTTTGTGTTCCTTCTATAGTTATCTTGACATCAACATTAGAATTTTGATATTTTCCAGTAGCATTAGCATTTTCATTCACTGGTAAATTATCCATGTGATATTCTCCACATCCCTTGTCATGAATTTGTACCTTGTGGTTTGATGGCGGGGTAAATGGAGTGGATGATTTGGTCAATGAAGAGTGATCAATGTAGTGAGATGATGAGGCCTCTTGGTGGACAGGCACTTGGAATTGGGTAGTCCCTTTTAGATTGCTACAATATTGAAAGGGTTCTGGATCAACTACAATTGTAATTTTAGTGCCTTCATAAGGAAACTTCATACATTGATGATATATGGATGGAATGGATTTCATGGCATGGATCCATGATCCAACAAGGAGTAGGTTATATGGTAATTCAAGATTTAGGACTTGCAATGTGGTATCTAGTACTGTAGGTCCAACCTTGGTATGTAGTGTGATAATTCTCTCAGAAGAATGTTCTTTGTCATCATAGGCTTTGAAGAAAATGCTCTTAGTTCTCTCCACACAAGTTTTAGATAGGCCCAATTCCTTTACTAGTTTTAAAGTGCAAATGTTCAATCCAGCCCTGCCATCTACTAAGACTCTTGTGACCTTGTTGTTGTTTATCAAGTCATCAAGGTTCAATGGGTCATTATGGTTTGAGTTGGATGTAGAGTAATCTTTGTCAGAAAAGGAGACATGGTGGGAGTTCGCCAAATATCCAACCATGGCTTCAAATTTGTTGACATCCAAGTATGTAGGGATAAAGTTTTCTTTCAGAGCCTTATCAAGGATAGCTTTGTCTTTAGGTGATATGCGTAGAAGCTCAAGGATGGAAATTTGTGTAGGTGTCTTTCCCAATTGGTCAACAAGTTTATATTGGGCTTTGTACTATGGCTGCTTTGGAGGAGGACAAGATATAGTAATCTTAGCTCTGCAGGTGGTAACAATAATTTTAGGTTGCTTCTTAATGGTGATTGTATTAACCTAATCATTAGCGGCTCAGATGTGGTTAATAATTGTGTAGTCAAAAGAGGCGTTGGTATAATTGGCATGGTTGTCTATCTTTTGACCCAAACTGGAGGCTTTTCCATGGTATTGCAATGGATTCTTGAAATTTTTATGGTCTTTATTGTAAGTTTTTTGTTGTCCCTCGACCTCAATGGTACCATTTTCAATTAGGTTTTGAATCATGTTTTTCAACTTATAGCATGATGAGGTCTTATTCCCTTTGATGCGGTGGTGTTCACAAAAGGAAATTTCATCCCACCAAGAGGGTTTGAATTGTCTTGGATCATACGATTTCGGTTTGAGGAGCTGTATGACATTTGATTGTACTATATTCTTTAGGAAAAATGCAAATGGTTCTGATAAAGGAGTGTATTGTCTTTGTGGGTATTGCCTTGGTTGTCTTGGGTTTCCTTGTCCTTGATTATTTTGTATCATGTTAGTTGCTTGGTTGGAAACATATGGTGTGCTATTATTCATGTTAGGTGCCTTGAGAGTCAATGTGGGACCTACTTTTTTCACCACTTTCACATCTATGACTCCATCATTTGTTACGTTCTTGTTACAGGACCAATTTTTTTTTTTGTCATTTGATGTTTTTTGTGCATTTTTCGTTTTGGTATAAGTTTTAATTTCCCCTTTAGTGATAAGGTTTTTCTCAAGATTGACCCCTTTTTCAACAAGGTCAACAAATGTGGAACAACAATGAGCATCCAATGCCTATTTTAAGTTTGTATTTAGGTTTTGCATGAACATGATATTTTTTTGTTTTTTAGGAATTTCAACAGGATAGTGGCTAGCTAAACTTCTCCATCTTTGGAAGAAAGTTATGAAAGCTTTACCATATTCTTGTTTAGTTTGACATAGGGTAGCAATAGTGATGTCATTTTTGATATTGAAGGAAAAGTTGGTGATAAATTTGTCAGCCAATTCATCCCATGATCATATGTCTGTCGCTAGGTGGGAGAACCATTCTAAAGCATGTCCTGTGAGACTCCTAGGAAATAGTCTCATCAAATATGTTTGTTTTGAGGAAACTTTGATCAAGGTCATATGAAATTCTCACACATGTTCAATGGGGTTTCCTCTTCCTTTATATTTGGGTAAAGTTGGCATGACATAATTTGGAGGAAAAGGAGGCATGTATAATGTCCTATCAAATGGGTAAGGACATAACTCTTGGATAAAGTAAGTTTTATTATTTGATAATGTCATGTTTCCAATTTGATTTTTCAAGGCCAAAATTTGATTGGATAGGACATCATATGGTGTGAGTGTTGTATCTATAGTGTTTGCAACTATATTTTGGTAAGGCCCAATGTTTGTGCTTTGCAATCCAATGTGTTGAAGGGATGGTATGTTGGCATTGACATGAGGTGTGAATGTTTGAGTTGTGTTTGAAATTTGGATTTGAGGAATGTGTGTGGTATGAGTTGTAATCTGTGATGTGAAAGTTTGAGTTGGGATGTAAGTATTGGATTGCGTATGAAAAATATTAGAAGTATTTGGACCCTGTGGATGTTAAGTGTTGAATTGAAAAGATCCTTGAGGAGTTGTTTGAGGAACACTTATGTTAGGACCTTGTGACATATTGTTGTTAATGTTTGTTCCATGGATATGAACTCTAGTCCTTTTATTTGTACCAAAAAGATTTGATAACGTGGTGTTCAAGGCCTTAGTTGTTCCAAATGGTTTTGATGATGTGGTGTTTGTGGCACTTGATGCTCCAAATGGATTTGAAGATATAGTGTATGTGGCACTTGATGTTCCAAATGGATTTGAAGATATAGTGTTTATATTGAATGGATTAAGTGTGGATCCAAGGGATTGTGACATGGAATGTGTTAAGGAATGTGTCATTGGTTGTGTTGTGTTAAAGGTAATCCCTTGTGTTGTGCCTTGTGTAATTCCTTGTGTGTCAAATAAGGTGGTGTGAATCATTGTTGCATCTTGTGTGCCTCCTCCTAATGGTATTGATGTGTTAACTTCTGGGATATAGCTGCTAGAGACAATTTTATTGTTTCCTTGATTTTGGTTGATGGATGTGGATGATGCTCTTAATGTATTGACATCAAAAATGGGTGGTAATGTGGCACCTTCTGTCAATAGTTTAGCTAGGTAACTTTGAGGGTCTTGTGCCAAGAATTCATCCACAAAAGAGGAAAACTCAAGATCTTGGGTAGCAGCTTCTAGTTCTTCTATCATAATGTTTCCATTTTGGTCTCTAGTGACAAATTTCTCAAATAGGGATTGGTAAGGTCCAGGTGTCCCATTTGATGAGTTTGCAAATGGGTTAACAAATTCATTTTTCCATGGGGAAGCCATGTCTTTTCATCTTCTTTGTGATCTAGTTTCAACCATGAAAGGATTTGCAAAGAGAAAGTGGATGTTATGAGACTAAAACTATGTTTTTGGTTTTTTGGAATAATGTATGCCTACATGCAATGCAACTATATATATATATATCTTGGTATTTTTGGTATTTTGAGAATTTATAAATGAGGTAATGATAATGTCACTATAATCTAAAGTATGACTGAGTCTAAAATGGTGATGATTCTAATGCAAAGTGTTAAAAAAAAAATGATATGCAATTGAGATGACTATGGTATGAACTATGCACCTTTGTTGTGAAAATTGAGGAAGGAGTTATTAGCCAACCTAAGATAGTCCAATATTTCCAAATGAAATTATCAATAACCTCAAGGAGAGTGGATGAAAAGTGACAAGTTTGACAAGGTAAGACTTAAACTAGACTACTGAGTTTAAAGGTTACACTGAAATGACAAGGACTAATGTGAAAAGTGATAAGGTTGATGATAATTTTTCTTTGTAGCAATGGTCTTATGACAAGATATGGTAAGTTTTCCTATTCCAAAGTTTTCAAAAAGGTGTATGCAACCTAAGATTCATTTAAGTTATGCAACTAAGCTAAATGAATGTGATGGAATGATGGGAAATGAAGTGAGCAAATCCTTGGTTTAAATACCTTGTTTGGAAAAATGTGATGTTTGATTTGTTTTGACAATTTTTTGAATACACCCACATAAGGCACAATAGAAAAAAAAAATTGAGTTTTTTTTCAATCATGAATGTTGTTTGATTTTAGCAATACAAGCATAGATCTTGAGGTTGGAAAGGACAATGTTTGCTAGATTTCACATGGGTTTCCACAAGTACACTTATTCTTAGCAGATGAATCCAAAAGCTTGGCCACATGGGCTCCTCCTTACAGTCCAGTCCCTTCTCATGTCAACCAAGCTTCCAACCCCCATAAATCTCCCATGGTGGGTTGATCACCTCTACTAAGAACTGCAAGAATGTGGATTCCTTCGCAACAACTGTTGTTGTACTAGAAAATAGATGAGATTTTGGCCACTAAACAAAAAGGTTCTAGTAAATACTTGAGGGCACAACACCTCACGAGCGTATAGCAAGCCACTTCAGGTTTTAACCAGTCTACTAGGGGCTCTTACACCTTTTACAAGAAAAGTTTTATACCTATTTTTGAATGGCACTACACGGCTAAGGCCTACATACCGTGAGGACTTGAAAATTTAGACTCATGCTTTTATATACCTGCCCAAGTGAAAAACTAGTTGGAGTCATTCCCTCTTTAAACACAAGCCCCTCTGAGGTTCAAAACATAAAATAGATGGGTTTTACTTTCTGATCATCTAGTTTACACAAGGTGAGAGCATAATCACCTACCACCTTCAAGAACAATCAAGCAATGTCCTTTAACCTTTTAATTAAATCTAAATGAGAGAAGATAGTTGTTCCTTTCAAGCACCAATTGAAAAATGTGATCTAATAAAATGAATACACTTAGTTTCAAATCATGTAATGCCCCATCGCACAAACCCCAAAGGAACAACTAAAATGCAACAATTTTTTTTTTTAAACATAAAGAATGTAATTTAAGTTTTCTAACATAACTATTGTTTTCAAGTTACACACCTAAGTCCATTGGGGTACACGAGGTGACATTACCTAAACTATCTCATAATAAAGTTAATAGAGGTAACATTAAATTTCCAGTAGCGTAATCGATTCATTCACATATCTTCATTTACACATTCATAAATGATAACCAAAGTGATAGGAATAATCCATATAAAACCATACATGAAAATTACAATAAATTAAACATGGAAATATAAAGTACATATTTCCATAGATACAACATAACATTAATAGTATATACAATTATAGTACAAGGATGAATTACATGGTGTGAATATACATTACATGAGTCTTCTAATACTTCTCATAGAATACATATACAAAATTACATAATAAATCTTCCCAACAAACATGGGAGTGAAACATCAATACATATAATACATCTGGGGTACAAGTATACATCAGGTGACATAAGAACTTTGGATCAAGCTACATTTGCAAACTCTGCACTGAATGGAACAACTGCGTAATAGGGGACCTAATAGGGTGTGTAGAATGTTCCACCCAACCACCCCTGTGCTAGGAGTAAATAAGGAAGGATCCCCAACCAAGCACATCCAAACAGTAATATAAGACTAAACTCCAAACATGAAAAGTAAAAGAAAACACAAGATAAACATAACAACAATAAATCACCAAAACATATCATCAATAAACCATTTCCATAGGTTAGCAATTAAAAAAACTCAATGGGGATGTTAGAGGAGAGTGTCATCGCATAGTCCTACATGGGCTATCTTGACTGCCTTTCTCAAGGTGCCGAATATCATCTATGGTTATCCTGAAAAACTCTCTAGGTGTCGGCCCCATAGGGTGACTCGTTCGAAACCGTTAACCTCTTGTGGAGACGAGGCAACAGTCTTTCCAACCATGACCTTCTCAGCCCACCTTTAGTCTGTGAAAGCCCTAACAGGTGGACAAGGAATCCATAATTATCTTGTTAATGTTCTACTACCCACCCCCTACTTAATTAATTGAGTTATCACTTATTACTCTAACTCTAATGTGGGTTATCCTGACAACCCCTTTGTGCACCGGTGCCCACGTAGAGCCACTCTCCCTAGAAACCCAAAACATGAAATCCAATACCAAGTGGTTGTACCAACAAGAACACTAGATCAAAAATGGAAGATCCACAAGGAAAAACCATCTCGCCAATAGTCATATAAAATACACCCATAAAAATAGGTACAACCCAAGTGTAAACTTAAAATCATTGTTAACGTTAAATGGCATCAAGCATCAAATTAAACCCATATGACAAACCACCATTTCCCATGCCTCTAGAAGTCTTAAACAACAACTTAATCTTCTATAGAAGGATAAACTAACTTAAGGGTTTTTCCCACATGACATAACCTAATTAAGTGAAACCATGAAGAGCATAAAGAAAACTAAAGAATTAAACAACTATTCAACCATAAGATTATGTAAAAGAATGCAATTTTAATATATTCACAATCATGTTATAAATTAACTCAGAACATGATTTCAACCATGGAAATTAAAAGAACTTTCCCAATTTACTTAATTTGCCAAAAATCACTCAATTTGATTTATAATTTATTCATTTTGAATTTGTGCCATATAGCACAAAACCAAACATTGAAACTAACATTCAAAATATTTTTATATATTTTCATTCAGTACATACTCATGTATACATATACATATATATATATACACACATATATATACACACACATATATATATACATATTGCTTAGTATATATACATTTAAATATATTTAAATATATTTAAATATAAAAATCACTTGATTATATAATTCCCCACAAATATGAATATATTATATATTTATATATATATATTTATATATATATATACATACATATATACATATATATATTTCTATATATATACATACATATATACATATATATATATATATATAATTATATACATACATATATACATATATATATATATAATTATATACATACATATATACATATATATATATATATATATTTATATATATATAATAAATATATATTAATATAAAACAAATTAAATAAAAAAAAATTATAAATTAAAATTTATATTTAATAAAATTTAAATTTTATATAAAAAAATATGCAACCTACAGGGAGGCTACAAACCTCCCCATAGGGGAGGTCATGGCCCCCCAAGGCTACATACAACACTCCAAAGGAATGTTGCACAACAGTCCTTGCACTGATGTGCGCAACATTAGTAGGCTACGCCACATGGGGGGTACGACAGTTGTCGACCCCCTCCCCAATAATTTTTTTTTTTAATTTTATTTTTTATATATTTTTTTGTTAAAAACAAACAATCTTCTGATAAAATAACATAGAAAAAGGAACAGGCCTTCTCACAACTTCATACAAAAACTTGTTTTGAAAAGAATAGGATTTATATGCTTTTTCGCACAAACTTATATATATATATATATATATATACATAAGTATATTTAAAGACAAATAAAGAAAAACAATAGTCTGATTTTCTTTCAGACAAAACACAAATTTTGGCATACAATTTTAATTCCCATAATAAATTTGTTTTCTTTTCTAATCAAAAATTTCATAACTAGTTTTATTGAAGAAAGATCAGAGGGTTTCTCTATAGTTTTCTATTGAATATTTAAAAGTTTGACACAAAAAAAATTCCAACAACAGAATCTTCTTTTAAACATAATTATCAATTTCAAGCATGGCAGACATGATTTTCATTTCCCTTATATCATTGTCAAAAAAAAAAAGAATTAATAATTCAAAAATAACCTGGAGTCCTTCGTTTGATGTCGAATCCAAGCACGAAAACCCTTCTTCCTCTTTCGAAAATGGACTTCCTCTACAGTTCCTTCACCAATTCCTTCTTTTAGCTAGTTCCTTCACACATTCCTTCTTTCATCTAACTTGTGGATCAATATTATATTTTTCCTTACAAAGAACAATTTTTTTGAATAGAGAAGCACACAAATATTTTTCCCAAAAAACTCTTGTTACTTCTTCCCAGAAACGAAAACCATTCCCGTGAAGATAAAACCTCCTCCTTCTCCAATAATAAAAATAAAGCTCTTCCTTTTCTAAAAAAAGCCACAACATGCATTGGTTCCTTTTTCTTTCTTTAAAAGCTCACATTTATCCCACGAATTAATTAAAAATTCATTTATTTGCACATTTATCCTCACATGATATTATCATTAGATTTTATAATATTAATATTTTGAAAAAGATAATTTACAATTATCATAAAACATTATTTATTTAAATTAATTAATTTATACCTTTTAATTAATCAAATAACTTTTAATTTACAATATTTAAATCCAACATTTAACTGAATTACAATTACCTACAATTAATCATATCAACAAAATAACATTAATTAATCCCATATAAAATAAAGATAAATTAAATAAAAACTATCCACAAATAAAATAAATAATCAACAACAACCAATACTGAAACAAAGACAAGGTCAAGACCACGACACTGTAAGACTCACAACGAGGTGACAGACTTGGGACGGGGACAGTTCCTTATCAACTCCCTTTTCAACATCATACCTATTGGGTTTATGGGACACACTCAAACCTATCAAGCAAGTGGAGTCGATGTCCAGTACCTGCATTTTTCATAGAAACAAACATCAAGTAGCATGTAAATCTCCATTATAGACACACCGTGAAAGGTAATCGCAGGGTAGCAGGGCACACACGAGAGAGTGATCCCACTTTGTCCTTTCACCAAGACTCATTAGAAAAAAAAATCAAAAAACATAGCAAGATAGAATCACAACATCACCACATCTATTATTAAAGAAAACCATAGCATAACCAAATAATATAATCACCACATAATGTATCATCAAACATCATAAGTAATGTCAAGTGCAGCAAACCAACCAAGCTATGAATCCACACACAACCAATCCGGTGAACTAATCACCATCACAAACCAAGTACAAAACCAACACGTAAAAGTATCAAAGAGTATTAGCAACACGAGGAGTATTACATCCTCCCCCCTAGAACATGGCTTACTCTTGGAAGCCACTAAATAAATATGGGTAAGCCTCTCTAATATGGGATGCATCCTCCCATGTCACCGAAGCCTCATCATTCGAGTCCCACTAAACACGCACCTGTTCAATATCTCTTCCCCTGAGGGTGAGTCTCTGATGCTGTAGCATGGCCACAAGTTTGAGTGTTAGCTTCCTATCCTCAATGTGAAGAGAATTCCAATCAAGTACGTAACATCTGGATAATATGGCCTAAGATCTAAAACATGAAAAACATCATGAATCTGTGATAGACTAGGCAACAATGCTAGGCGATAAGCAATGGAGCCAATCCTCTCTAGAACTTCAAATGGTCTGACAAATCGATGCATGAGATTGGAACCCTTTCCATAAGGAATTGGGTTCTTTCACTATAACACTCTCAGAAAGACTCGATCACCAATAGAGAACTGATGGTCAAATCTATGTGCATCAGCATATTTCTTCTGTCTATCCTGTGCGACCACAAGATGCTCTCTGATGCAAGCTACTTGCTTCTCCATGTCCTGAAGCATTTTAGGACCTAAGAGAACTCTATCCTCAAGATGGTGCGAACTTAATGGGGTCCTATAGGGAAGACCATATAGCACCTGAAAGGGAGCCATACCAAGCGATCTATGATATCCATTGTTGTAGGAAAACTCCACTAGATGCAAATAATCTTCCCAACATAATTATTGATCCATCACATACATACGAAGCATGTCCTCAAGAACCTAATTAACTCTCTCTTTCTGACCATCTGTTTCAGGGTGGTAGGAAGAACTAAAATTCAGTTGAGTTCCTAAGGCATGCTATAATGATGTCCATAATGAAGATGTAAATACTGGATCTCTGTCAGAAATAATTATCCATGGAATACCATGCAGATGAACAATATCTTCCATGAAGATTCTAGCTACTTAAGAAACAATGTAAGATGATCAGACATGGGAGAAGTGTGCCACCTTGGTCAATATGTCAACTGTGACCATGATAGCATCATGTCGTCGAAAATTCATAGGCAATCCCACAATAAAGTCCACTAAAATTATGTCCCACTTCCATTCTGGAATGAGATGCGGCTATAAAAGACCTACGAGATGCTGGTGTTTTTCCTTGACCCTTTGACATTCCAAACATCTAGCCACCAAATCTACAATATCCCTCTTCATGCCAGCCCAAAAGTACAATGCACAAAGATCTGCATACATCTTCTTAACTCTCGGGTGAGCATAGTAGGGAGCTAAATGTGCTTTAGTCATAATTAGAGCCTGAAGACCCTCAGCGGAAGGCACGTACATACGACCCAAATACCTCAGAAGACCATCAGACTCCAGTGAATACCCTACAAAATTTCCTTCCAAGGTTCTGCCTGATTCAATTTCTAACTTCACTTCATAATACCAGCTATCTGTGGGAAGTGTTGTGAGGACCTTACTCCTCAAATCTACCTCAAGAGCCACTGCAAAAATCTCATGTCTCTGTCGAATCAAAGCATCTACCACTACATTTTCCTTTCCTTGAACATACTTGACCTCAAAGTCATATTCATAGAGAAATTCCATCCACCTTCTCTTCCTGGCATTCAGGTTTGGCTACGAAAAAATGTATTGCAAATTGTGATGATCTCTATGAAGCTCAAACTTATGACCCAATAGGAAATGTCTCCATCTAACAAG
This sequence comes from Sequoia sempervirens, assembly GCA_007258455.2. Lineage (NCBI taxonomy): Eukaryota > Viridiplantae > Streptophyta > Pinopsida > Cupressales > Cupressaceae > Sequoia > Sequoia sempervirens. The sequence goes on from VDFB02281492.1 coordinate 822,205,456, forward strand.
GGCATGAACCACTGTGGCTAACTCTAAGTCATGCGTGGGGTAATTTAGCTCATGATCCTTGAGCTTGCAGGATTCATAAGCAATTACATGACCTTATTGCATCAAGATGGCTCCTAAACCGTCCAAGGAAGCATCTGTGCACACCACGAAATCCCCAGTAGGATCGGGAACTTCCAATATTGGTGCACTAGTCAACCTATCCTTAAGGGTCTCAAATGTTGTTTCGCACTGATCAAACCAAATGAACTTCTTTCCTTACCTGTGAAGAGAAGTAATGGGATGCACGATCCTTGAAAATCCCTATACAAACCGTCGATAATAGCCTACTAACCCCATGAAACTATGAATCTCTGGCACATTCTTGGGTGTTGGCCAATAAACAATAGCTTGGATCTTTGATGGATCCACTACAATAACTGCACCTGAGATGCCATACCCCAAATATTTCACTTCTATTTTGTAGAACTCACACTTAGCCAAATTGGCAAACAACCGATTGTCCCTCAAGCATTGTAATACCTGCCTCAAATGTTCCTCGCGCTCCTCCATTGATTTAGAGTAAACTAGGATGTCATCAAGAAACACAAGTACAAACTTGTCCAAGTAGGTTCAGATCACTCTATTAATTAGGCACATAAAAACTGATGGTGCATTCATTAACTCGAACAACATAATAGTGAACTCATAATTCCCATATCGAGTGCGAAATGTAGTTTTATGTATATCAGAATCGACTATACACAACTGATGATAACCAGATTTAAGATCAATCTTGGAGAAAACTTGAGTTCCTTTTATTTAATCGAACAATTCATCAATTCTCGGTAAAGGATACCGATTGTTGATCGTAACCTTGTTAAGCTACCTGTAATAAATACATAATCTAAGTGAATCATCCTTCTTTTTCACAAATATAACCGGTGCTCCCCAAGGGGAAACACTAGGATAGATGAATCCTTTTTCTAGAAGTTTCTCCAACTACAAACGAAGGTCCTGCAATTGTTGTGTTGTCATCCAATATGGAAACCGAGATATAGGCTCAACTCTAGGGACAAGGTCAATTCTAAATTCAATGTCACGCTTTGGTGGAATCCCTATAATTTCACTTGGAAAAACATCAGAATATCCCTTAAGAAGAGGGTAGTCATCTAATGAAATCCCCTGACTCTCTTCCAAGTCCAAGTCATTAACAGACATGGCAAACAACTGAAAACCCTATCTGAAGCACCTTTTTAATTGCATGGTTGAGATCAAACATAGTTAGATAGGTCTTTGAACACCAGTGATCTCAACCTCATTACCCACATCGTCAACACAACACACAACCTTGCATTGACAATCAATTATGCCATGGTGGGCACTCAACCAATCCATACCTAGAACCACATCATATGAAACAAGAGGTAGGATTCAAAGATCCACCATAGTCATGAGTTACCCAATTTGAAAAATACAACCCTATACTAGAGACTCAACCGCTACCTTAGCCCCAGAGGCCAATTCTACCTACCACTTATTGCCTTGAATTGCTACCACCAATCTACAACGCTCTACTACTGAAGAGGAAATGAATGAATTAGATGCTCTAGAATCAAACAAAATTGAAATACTAGTACCATGCAACACACCTGATGTCTTAATTACAGTGCCTTGATGCTCTACTTGATGATTGTCCACTATCCCAAATACCTGATGTGCTCTACCCACATCACCCACTGTCACCTCAGAAGCAACCGGTCTCTGACTAAATCATGTAGTGCTCCTTTGTGGACAATTTCTAGCAATATGTCCCTATTTCCCACAAGAGAAACAAACTGTGCCTCGTCCAAAACCTCTAACACTAGATGGTGCACTCAACTACTGAAAACTACCTCTAGAAGGTGCCAACTATGTGCTTTGTACAGGCTGGACAAAATGATCTTGTCTAATTCGCTGCTAGCTTTAGTTCTTTCTGCTCTGAGATCTATCTCCCTGCTAAGACTATGATTTGTTTTGTTTGGGTTCTAACTATTGATGCTGTTGCGGAACACCCTTAGAGGGTGCCCGAAAATTCTTGGAAGACCCTATAGCTTGAGGCTAACCACCTCTAGAACCAAAACTTGATGTCGGGGCACTACCGATCTGAACTCCTGTGTGACCTCCCAATGCCATTGCCAAATTTTCTTCTACCAAATGAGACTTCTCAATAGCTACTTTGATTGTCTTTGGCTTGAAGACTCTAACTCCACCACTGATTCAGATACTTAAGCCCCTGACAAAGTGTTGCACCAACATTGCCTCATCATTACCAATCCTTGCATACTGTTTGAGCTCATAAAAATGACACTCATATTGCTCCACATACATTGCCATCTTCCTTAACTCGTGGAATTCATCTGCTCTATGCTACCTCCAGTGATAAAAAAGGAAACGGGCCCTGAACCTCTCCATAAACAATTCCCAAGTCACCATGTTGATATCAATATGTAATTTTTGTTCCTCTAGTCACCACGTAGTGGATGCGAAGCCTCTAAGGTGCATGATGGCACACATAGCCCTAGTATTTTCTACCATAGGGATGCATAGAAAACCATCTGTCTAGGTCAATCAACCATGTCTCTGCCTCAAGACCCCCACCAGAACAATCAAATGTGGGAGGTCGTGCTCTCAACAAGTTTCTCATGTGACCCACCACTATTGCATCCTGATTAGCTATTATTTCCCCATGTATAGGTGACCTCTCTCTTTCCCTTTCCAAACTTTGTTCTTCCACTTTCCTAGGGCCTAAATGACCCAATATCTCCTTGAGTATATGCTACAACTATCCATCTAAACCTGGTTTTTTCGGGTTCTGACCACCACCTGATAGATTGTATTGGGAGCTCTTTCGTTCCTCATGCTTTGAACCATGGGAACTCAAAGGTGATGGATTTTGGAAGTTGGCCCCATCACCACCACCTCGGCCTCTTCCTCGTCCATGACATCTACCCCGAGGCATGATCCTGCAAATCAATTAGGGGTATGTGAGATCAAGAGTTAACGCAAAGGTTGCCTAACAAATACAAACTACATAGAGAACCCAACGTTAGCAACCTTGGCACTGATACCAAGCTGTAATGCATCGTCGCGCAAACCCCAAAGGAACAACTAAAACACTTTTTTTTTTTAAAGATACAAAATGTACTTTAAGTTTTCTAACATAACTAATGTTTTCAAGTTACACACCGAAGTCCCTTGGGGTACACGAGGTGACATTACCTAAACCATCCTATAATAAACTTAATAGATGTAACAATAAATTTCCAATAGCGTAATCCATTCATTCACATATCTTCATTTACACATTCATTAACAATAACCAAAGTGATAGGAATAATCCATATAAAACCATAGATACAAATTACAATAAATTAAACATGGAAATATAAAGTAAATATTTCCACAGATATAACATAACATTAATAGTATAGTAGTTATAGTACAAGGATGATTTACATGGTGTGAATATACATTACATTAGTCTTCTAATATTTCTCATAGAATACATATAGAAAATTTCATCATAAATCTTCCCAACACATGTGGGAATGAAACATCAATACATATAATACATCTAGGGTACAAGTATACATGATGTGACATAAGAACTCTAGATCAAGCTACATCTGCAAACTCTACACTAAATGGCACAACTGTGTAATAGGGGACCCAACGGGGTGCATAGCACATTCCACCCGACCACCCCCGTGCTAGGAGTAAATAAGGAAGGATCCCCGACCAAGCACATCCAAACAATAATACAAGACTAAAATCCAAACATGAGAAGTAAAAGAACACACAAAAAAACATAATATCAAAAGACCACTTCTAAAGCATAACAACAATAAATCACCAAAACATATCATCAATAGACCACTTCCAAAGGTTAGCAATAAAAAAAACTCAAGGGGGATGTTAGAGGAGAGTGTCATTGCACAGTCCTACATGGGTTATCCTGACTACCTTTCTCTAGGCATCAGCCCCCATCTATGGTTATCCTGACAACCTCTCTAGGTGTCGGCCCCATAGGGTGACTCGTGCAGAACCATTAACCTCTCATGGAGATGAGGCAATGATCTTTCCAACCATGGCCTTCTCAGCCAACCTTTACTCTGTGAAAGCCCTAACATGTAGACGAGGCATCCATAATTATCTTGTTAATGTTTTACTACCCACCCCCTAATTAATTAATTAGGTTATCACTTATTACTCTAACTCTAACGTGGGTTATCCTAATAGCCCCTATGTGTGTCGTTGCCCATGTAGAACCACTCTCCCTAGAAACCCAAAACATGAAATCCAATACCAAGGGGTTGTACCAACAAGAACACTGAACCACAAATGGAACATCTGTGAGGAAAAACCATCTCGCCAATAGTCACATAACATACACCCATAAAAATAGGTACAACCCAAGTGTAAACTTAAAATCATAGTGAACATTAAATGGGATCAAGCATGAAATTAAAACCATATGAAAAACCACCATTTCCCATGCCTCTGGAAGTCTTAAACAACAACTTAAGCTTCTATAGAAGGATAAACTAACTTAAGGGTTTTTCCCACATGACATAACCCAATTAAGTGAAACCATGAAGAGCATAAAGAAAATAAAAGAATTAAAAATTTATTCAACCACAAGATTATGTAAAAGAATGCAATTTTAATATATTCACAATCACATTATAAATTAACTCAAAACATCATTTCAACCATGAAAATTAAAAGAACAACTTTTCCAATTTACTTAATTTGCCAAAAATTACTCAATTTGATTTATAAGTTATTCATTTTGAATTTGTCCAATACAACACGAAACCGAACATTGAAACTAACATTCAAAATATTTGTATATCTTTTCATCCAGTACATACTCATATATATATATATAAACCACTTGATTATATAATCCCCCACAAATCTCAACATATTATATATATATATATATATATATACTAATATAAACAAAATTAAATAAAAAATAAATTTTATAAATTAAAATTTATATTTAATAAAATTTAAATTTTACATAAAAAAATTCAACCTACAGGGACGTTGCGAACCTCCCCATAGGGGAGGCTGCAGCCCCCCAAGGTTGCGTACAACATTCCAAAGGATTGTTGTGCGCAACATTGGTAGGTTGCACCGCATGGGGGGTACGACAGTTGCCGATCCCCTCCCCAATATTTTTTTTTTTTGTTAAAAACAAACAATCTTTTGATAAAATAACACAGAAAAAGGAACAAACCTCTCAACTTCATACAAAAATTTCTTTTGAAAAGAACATATTATATATGTGGTTTTACACAAACTTATATATATATACCTAAGTATATTTAAAGAGAAATAAAGAAAAACAACAATATGATTTTCTTTTAGACAAAACACAAATCTGGGCATACAATTTTAATTCCCATAATAAATTTGTTTTATTTTCTAATAAAAAATTTCATAACTAGTTTTATTAAAGAAAGATCAGAGGGTTTCTCAATAGTTTTCTATTAAAGATTTAAAATTTTGACACAAACAAATTTCCAACAACAAAATCTTCTTTTAAACATAATTATCAATTTCAAGCATGACAGACATGATTTTCATTTCCCTTACAACACTATAAAAAAACCAAAAGAATTAATAATTCAAAAAGAACCTAGAGTCCTTCATTTGATGTCGAATCCAAGCACGTCATTCCTTCTTCCTCTTTCAAAAATAGACTTCCTCTGTAGTGCCTTCACCAATTCCTTCTTTCAGCTAACTTCTAGATCAATATTATATTTTTCCTTACAAAGAATTTTTTTTTTAACAAAGAAACACACAAATATTTTTCCCAAAAAACTCTTGTTACCATTCCTTTGACCACGTCCTACACTAAACGAGTTAGTAGTTTTGATTTCAAATCTTTATCAAATGTGTGTTTATGTTTTCATCTTTTAAAATCTCTGACATGCAAACCTGTAAAAGAGAAAATCAACGATTAGCCCCCGAGACAACAATTAAACTATGAAAGAAAAATACATTAAATTAAGAAACTTAATATAGATTAAAAACTAATCTAAAATTAAAAGCTAATCTAAAATTAAAAGCTAATCTAAATAAAAATTTAATCTATAATTAAAAGTTAATCTAAATTATATGTAAATCTAAATTAGAAGTTAATCTAAAGTAAGAACTAATCTAAATTAGAATTAATCTAAATTAAAAACTAATCTGAATTATAATTAATCTAAATTAAAAACTAATCTAAATATAAAAACTAATCTAAATTAGAATTAGTCTAAATTAAATTAAATTAAATCTAATCTAAATCAATTCTAAATGAAACTAAATCTCCATTTTAAATTAAGTCAAAATTAGAAACTAAATCTCAGTTAAAAAGCTAAATCTAAATTAGAAACTTAAATTAATCAAATTAGGAGTTCTTGAATCTAAATTACATTAGAAACTAAAAATCTAAACTAAATTAGAAGTTAAAATATAAACTAAATTAAGAAAAAAATAAAATATAAACTAAATTAGAAATTTAAATCTAAAAGCTAAATGCAAAATCTAAATTTAAATAAAAATCTTAGATCTAAATTAAGAAAAAAGGCCAAATCTAAATTAAAAATATAATTTAAATCTAAATTTAAATCTAATTTAAATCTAGATTAAAAATCTAATTTAAATCTAATTTAAAAATCTAATTTAAATCTAACTTAAAGATCTAATTTAAAAATATAATTTAAAATCTAATTTAAAATCTAGATTAAAAATATATCTAAATTAAAATCTAATTAAAATCTAAATATTTTTTCTTTCGTGACATAAAACTTGCATATTTTTTCTTATTCACTACCTGTAATTTTTCCTACAGTTCACGTCGGGTTCACCATATGTGATCAAGGTAGAATTTTTAGATTAATTATAAATAGCATAATAAAAAAACCCCTATCAACAATAAAGAACAAAGAAAGCAAGAAACATAAAACCCCAATCAACAATAGAGAACAAAGAAAGCAAGAAACATAAAAACATGAAACAAAGTCACCTAGTCTTCAAGCATCCATTGATTGACCTCTATTGCTCTACTCTATTTTGCTACAAAGATATGAAATGCTCTCAACATTATAATTCTTTATGCACTTATCTAGCCTATGACTAAGACAACAAAATATCGAAGAATCTAATTATCTCAACAACACAATAGCCTATTCAAATTCTAGATGATCAAAATGATAAATGGCGATGGAATTTATAGAGAGATGGGTGGAAAATGGATGAACAAGATTACAAGATTTTTATTTTGATCAATGACTATAATTAATCAAGATGGGACAGGATAAGATCAAAAGTGAAGGATAAAGAGGAAACTGAATTATTTTTCGATAAAATCAAGTAGTTCGAAGAGAGAAATTTCCTTTTGAAATAATGGGAACATTATCTCATTCCAAGAGAAAAAAGTGAGTTATATTTTTGATTAATTAAAAATTTAATTCATAAAGGTGAACAAAAAGGCAAGTCATTTAATTAAATAAAAATTTAATTAATATGTATCAGAAGAGGCTAAAATGAATAATTAAATAATTGTCATAATTATTTAATTATAGTAGAAAATGATAGATAATTAAATAAATATAGATTTATTTAATTATAGAGGTCGAAGATATTAATGATGTGATTAAATAAATAATAATTTATTTAATTAATCAAAAGAAAAGATATAAGGATAGAAAAAATGAATTAATTAAATAATTTAGATTATTTAATTAATAGAAGACTTTGCAATGTTAGATAATAATTAAATTATTAAGGTTATTGATCACAAAGTTTCCGTACCTAGCAATGACCTCATAGTTTCTACTATTGTTGTACATATTGCTATTGATATGGTTAAAAGTGGCATTGATTATGACCTATGTGAATTAATTCAAATACATCTCTTGAAGAACTTAAAGGAAATCCTGAAGAGTAAGAATAATATATTCTAGTTTGGTAATTTGATTGTCTACCTACTCTTTTAATTCTTGAAAGAATTATCGGTAATAGGAAGAATAGAATGGTCAAATATAGAGCCTATTGCCCATCAAACCATGAACTTCATGATACATCTTGGTAATTCAGATGCTCAAGAGACTACTCTTGCTACATTTTTTGTAACATTTCAAATGAGGATGAATAGAAGGTCAAGGAGTCTAGTAAGTGTTACTAAAAGGTACTCTGCAAATATCAATTTCCTTGTGTCTACAAATTTTTGTCATATGGAAGCAGTGGAATAAATGTTGGTGTGGATATCTGTGTTAGATTATGAAGTGTTAGATGCTAAAATTGATTATTATGCAAACATTCTTTTGGAGAGCCCTAATAATCCCAATGTAGAAGGTTCCTCTGGTAGTGCAGCCGGAACAGAGAAAAAGAGAAAGAGTGTTGTCAAACAAGAAGTTTACGAAGGAAGTGAGTCAAAAAGAGTTCAACATGAGCATGAAAAAATAAACATTCAAGGATCTTTGGAAGAATTGTAAAAAGGTTATTCTTGGTGCTAATTTTGATTCATCTATTTATGTTGTGGATAATCTCAGAAATATGATTAATTCCCTAAAGGTCCATATCTTTGAACTAGAAGTACATGATTGAATCAGGTCTGTTAATGAAAATCTAGAACACATCAAGAATAAATGTGTAAATGTAGGGTATGTGCAGGATCATGATGGGCCAAAAAGTGGCAATATGATGGGTATGTGGCTGACGATTTTTTTTTCACCCAAAATTGGTGAAACAAAAAGGATTTTTAAAAGAGATTCTCAGGTTTCCACCAATATAAATTATTTTTTACTTTGAATTTAATAAATATTTATTATTCATTTTCTATTTGAATTATGACTAAAGTCCTGATTGATAGGTTGATTGAAAAACATCTATAGCTTTCAAACAGTATCACATTTTTTGAATCCAAAACATGCGTCACATTCTATGCTTCATATACTATAGGATTAAAAGAAGAAAAGTTGAATTTCATGAATTTTTGACCAAGTTAAGGTGGTCAGACATACAAGTTTTTATATTTTTTAAAAGTTGTAATAAAAAATTCATAATTAATTATTTATTTGGAAAAAAATTACAAAAAGATATGCATCACATCGGGAAATGAGTCATCTACTTCTATCTAAAATATTATAAAAAAATATTATCATTTTATTTTGGTTAGGGTGGCCAGACAGACACCTACTTCTTATTTTTTCCCCGAAATTTAAGTACTACTTTATTGAAATTTCAAATTTTCACCAAATAGATTTTTTTTAAACAAACCTAGTAGTTTAGAAACTACATTCAATTTTCTACAGATTCTATTCTTAAATATTTTTGAAATAATATAAATAACTTATTCAATTTTTTATGTCAAGTTGCTTAACTCCGATTTTTCTGAGTTTTTCACCACTTAAGGGCCTATTTTTTCCGTGATGATCCTGCACATGCCTTGCACATAGTCGGGTGATTAAGGAATTGGAGAGTGTACAATTTTTTAAGGAAGAGGCATAAGAATTACTTTCTTTTTTCCTAAATTAGTTTGGAAGTACATTGAATATAAGAGATGAGATAAGGAAGAGTGAAACCCAAATGAACACTAAGTAGGTACATACAAATTGGTAGAAGATAAAGATAACCAGAGGTGGTCCTACATTATGCAGCTTTAGGAGGAATTATTTTCCATGTAGGACCAAAGAACATAAGTTATTAAGAAGTTTGTCAAACTCAAAGACATGGTTAAACTCAGGCACATTCCTATTTCTAGTGCTCCTGATTGAATTGGTGATTTATCAAAGATTAATCTTAGTCCCAATACTTTAGTAGATGGTATATGGTCCTTAAATAATCATGAACTATTACACAAGACTCTTGTAAGTGCAAAAGTACCATGGGAAGAAGGAAAAGTCTCTTGGAAGGTCATCTTGGAGAGTCTCAAAGGTTCTTCTTCTTCGAGTTGATTCAATTATTTTTGTATTCATATTTTTTTGGTCAAGTCTTGATACATATATACATATATATAAGACCCAATCCTTTGCCATTGATGTCAAAAGGGAAGAGATAGTAGATAGATAAGTAGAGGAAAAGAATTTTTTAGAAGAACAATTTTGATAGGGGGTATTCAGTTGTCGTATATTGAAAAATGTTTTTGACATGCATGTTGCCATCAATGCCAAAGGGGGAGATTGTTGGAAATATGGAGCCTTGAAACATGAGAATGAAGTGTATATGGTTTGTAATGGTTGTTCCGATGTTGTCATTGATGTCAACATGGTGACAACAGTATGGGAAGTTTACTTAGTTTACCAGAAGTTGTTCTCTATCGGTAGTAATCTTTTGTGATGATTCAGTGCGTTGGTATTTGAGTCCAAAATTCACTGCAAGAAAAGATATAACTCTAATATCTTAATCATGTTATCATGTCCCCTTCAAGTAGCTATATCATAGATCTTGAGAATTTTTTGGTTGTGAGTAGAAATTTATCTTTGATAGAGTTCAACTTTGTATTTTATTGTTGTTCCTTGCTCAGCATATCAGTGTAGGACACTCCACATTTTATTAAGGAGAAAATTCTAGTAACGTGTTTTTTTTTTGTAGTCACTATGATGGTAATATGATGAGAAATTGATGTTATCTTAGATCTAGAAGGTGTTTTTTTTAAGGATTAAATGTTGGTTTGGAGAATTAAGTTCTAGTCTTGGTCGACCTAACGTATGTAATACATTAAGGAGACTAGTTATGCTTTATGGATATTAGTTGACTTGGTATAATGCACTATGTGGATAAAATGTTTTAAATCATAAATGGTGTTGATAAGAGTTTTTTGATTAAATTTGTTTCATCTAATTAGGCTGACCTAATTGATGAATAATATATACTTGTATATATGTAAGATTAGTTGAAGAGAGAAAGTGTAAAAGTGGAAGAAAAATGTGAAAAGGATTTATGGGTATGTGAAGATTTGAGCCTAAATGCTTTATCTGTCGAGGATCAGAAAAGATTTGATGATAGACTTCTATGTGAGGTAGTACTTCATATTCTGAGCTACATTGGAACTGAACCTTGCACACTAAAGGTGTATTATGTCAATTCAAACTTTTGGCAGTGAACCGCTATCTTTGTATCTTGGTCATTAGCCATATTTTTTATTCAAGTTGTGAACCTTTCAAGGATAGTGAGTTATGGAAGTGAGCCCTATAATATCTTATATCCAGATATAATATATTGTCAGTTAACCCTCACTATGGTTTTTCCCTTTTTGGGTTTTCCATATTAAAAATCCTTGTGTTCATGTGTGTGGTTGCAATGATTTATTTCTATGTTATCTCTGGTTGATTCAGTTACAATTGTGATAATGGTTACATGGATTTTATTAGAATGGTTTTATGGAAGATTGATTCACCCCCATCTTAGTATTTCAAATGTCCAACAAAAAACATACATCATAATTGTTAGCTCAAAAACAAACATGGTGCAAGATGACTTTGACATGATGCTTGATGCTTGATGAATGCTGTAAAACACTTGATAATTAGCTCTTGAAGACTCTTGAATGCTCTTGTAAACACTCGAATGCTCTTGTGAACTCAAATTTTCTAAAGGATGCTTATTCAACTTGCTAGGTCCCTTGATTTCTTTGTTAGGAGAAAAATGAATGAAATAACCTTGTATTTGTAGTTGTTTATGTCAAATTTCCTGAAATCACAACACTACAATCTGACATTAGATCTATGAGAATAAAATCTTACCAAGAGTTTGAATTAAATTTGATTGTGGGCCACACGGGACTCATACACTAAAAGTGGCATATGAGTCCCATTAGGAATCAATTATGGGACACATTTTCAAAAATGCTTAAAATGATGTAAAATCTAGATCAGGGTCCAAAACCCTAGGTGGGACCCATACATGCAAGGTGGCGTATGATTCCTTGATCACTAAATCTAGGCCACACAACCTAAAAAGACATGAATTATGATTGGATATTGTTTTATGTGAGGATTATCCTCAAAAAGATGCATTAAATGAGGCTTCTAGATGGAAAATAAGACTAAATAAGGCATAAAGAAGCCCTGTTATTTATGAAAACTAGATAAAAGTATGAAACTGTGTTACAACACTTTACAAAACCCTAAATAAGATATAATTAGGTCCTTTTAGTTCACAAGGGCCCAAGACCTAATGTGAGTGTGTTAAATGCATTACATAACTAAGTCAAGCCATCATTAAGCTCAATTTTATAAGAAGGGCCCAAACAAGTGTGAAAATTTCATGGATGACATTTTTCAACACTACATTTAGCCCCCACTTTAGTGAGAGGAGGAATATGCTTCAAACTCACACTAAAGTAGATGAGATCACATCAAGATGGATTTAGTCATACCAATGCTAGTGGGATAGGACAACACCGACCAAGAGGATTGTGCAAGCCTTTGGGATTGAGATCCTATATAAAACTAACATAGGCACAAGAGAACACACATGAAAAATGACATAAGGAGCAACAAAAAGACACAAGCATACACTACCAAAGACAAAGAGACAAGATAAAGTAAATGAAGGGGTGGATCAAGCTTCGATCATTTGTCCATCGCGATGTGGATCAGATCTAGGTTGTTTGTCCAAAAATGTACCCTCACTTTGAGGCAACAGTACTTTAGGCTATCTGTTGGGTAAGTATCCAAAGAGGTGAGACACATATACACACAGACAATATGCATTCACACACACACACGAGTGGCTATGGGAAAGTCATGCCTCACATCGGCTTCCCGTCCAACCAGACCAAAGTTATACCTCCTGATAACTTTGATAATGCACCATGCAACAATGAAATTTGAGCTTCCATGAGGCAAGAAAAGATTCGTGTGATTGAAACACATGAACAAACAAGATGGAACCATAGGCAAGAAAAGTGTATTATGTAAGGTGGCCATATAACTGAAATTACAAATGCAAAAATAATGTAAAGAACGTTCAAAGGAATCTTGCTTAGTTCATGTAAGGTCTTAACTTAGGGAATATTATTCCTAATGTCTCCAAGGTAGGACTAATCTAAAAATAAAATATTTGCAACTTAGGGGATGCAATGTGGTGCATCAAGCCACTAAGAGGAATGCAATATGCTAAGAGAGATCACGCTCTAGAAGAACATCACATCCAATGTTGCCACAAAGCAAAAACCACATCGCATGAAGTAAGAAGAATACACCATGAAACATAAAAAAAAAAAGCAAAAAAGAATAATGCCAGAGTATACCCCCACTTTTAAAGAAATTGATAAACACCATACTATGAGAAATTATTTTAAAGTAGCAAATGATAAATGCTAGAAATAAAGAAGACATGAGAGATAACTTTGAAAGTCCTATGCCAAGTCATAAGTTTCCAAATGAAGCTACATCATGAAAAATGAAAAATAAAAGGGGTTGCCGCTAAAAATGAAACTCCAAACACATGAGGGATCTATGGATTTGGGGTCAGTATGTTCTTGCTGCAATATTTTTAGAGAGCTCAAAACTATCATCATGCCCAAAATCCTCATAGAACTAGAATAATGACACAAAGAGAGCTAAAAGAAGTAAAAACCTTTCGGGTCAACATGGAAGAGACCTAAATGTTTGGATGCCTTACAGCATCCCAAAAAGGGAAAAAAAAATATATAAAGATAAAGATAAAGCTTTTGGGTCAACATGAAAGAGACATGAATGTCTTAATGCCTTGCATCATACCCAAAAGGAAAACATAATATAAATGAAAATATAAAAGATTTATGACATAGAGAATAATGTAGGAACAAATAGGGGAATGTCACAAAGAAAGAGATACATCAAATAGAATAGTATCAGAGATCAAATTATGTACATGCAAAAAGAAAAAGAAATAGTGCAAAAGACTAGTAAAGCACATGGAAGTCAACGTATGAGTAGGTCATCCACATTCCAATCATGTTCTTCATATACAAAAGATGGAAAAATAGCCAAAGGGGAAATAGCAAGTGCCAAACTAGGGCCATCACCAAGTTCAACACTCTTCCTAGGAGAATTATCGTTTAAACTCATAGAAGAGGAAAAAAATGTATTCAAGTTGTGAATGCTTGGTCTAGACCTGCTCAAACATGATCAAACAAACCAATGTTATTCAATAAAAAAGTCTAAAACAATCATTCCCCATGCAATTCATTCAAATGCTATGAACAAGAAACAAAAGCAAAATTAATCAAATGAAAGCTACTAAATCTTGTTCAAAACATTCAAACTAGTATCCCATGGGGGAATTGGTGCTTATTTGATGTGGAAAGAAGTCCTTTCCCAATTCCTTGCAAATCTTTGATGAAATTGATGATGATTGTGTGCTCTTTGGTGAAAATTGTTGATAACCTTGCTATGATTGATGAAAACTATGAAAACTTGGATGAAAATGGATGAACTTTGCTTCAAATCTGTAGATAGTGACTCTACCTCAAGTTGTGGATCCAAAATCAATAGAAGAGTCCATTTATAGGAAAGAAGGATGGAGAAGTGAGAAACATGAAGGATGTGGGATTAAAGATGAATCAATAACAATGCGCCACTTGTCAACATGCTATTGAAGAGAGGTGGAACACATTTTGATCAATGTGAAAATTAATGCAATTAGGTGGAATTTGAAATTCAAAAGATGGATTATGGAGGAAGAGTTGGAAGATGAGGGTATGTGCAGGATCATCATGGAAAAAATAGACCCTTAAGTGGCGAAAAATTAATAAAAATTAGAGTTAGGCAACTTGACATAAAAATTTGAATAAGTTATCTATATTATTTCAAAAATATTAAGAGTAGAATATGTAGCAAATTTAATGTAGTTTCTAAACTACTAGGTTTATTTAAAAAATAAAATAAAAATCTATTTGGTGAAAATTTGAAATTTCAATGCAGTAGTACTTAAATTTCAGGGAAAAAATAAGGTGTCTGTCTGACCACCCAAACCACAATAAAATGATAATATTTTTTTATAAGATTTTAGATATAAGTAGAGGACTCATGTCTGAAGGTGATACATATTTTTTTGTAATTTTTTTCCAAATAAATAATTAATTATGATTTTTTTATTACAACTTTAAGAAAATATAAAATATTGTATGTCTAACCACCTTAACTTGGTCAAAAATTTATGAAATTAAACTTTTTTTTTAATCTTATAGTATGCAAAGCATAGAATTTGATGCATGTTTCGGATTAAAAAAATGTGATACCATTTGAAAGCTATATAGGTTTTTCAATTAGCGTATCAATCAGGACTTTAGTCGTAATTCAAATAGAAAATGAAAATAATAATTATTTATTAAATTAAAAGTAAAGCATAATTTATATTTGTGGAAAGCTAAGAATCTCCTTTAAAAACCCTTTTTGTTTCATCAATTTTGGGTAAAAAAAAAGTTGTTAGCCACATACCCTACACATACCCATCATATCGCCACTTTTTGGCCCATCATGATCCTGCACATACCCATTAGTTAATGCCACTTGGCTTAAGAAAAAGGACATGTAAGAGACTTAAATGCCAAGTTGGAGGACAAGTCCTTTTGGGAGGGAGATTTCAAATTGAGGGAATATTCCAAAGAGATGCCATTTTTGAATGGAAATAGAAGAATTTATAAATCAAATAAATTGATTTACTTCTATAAGTTACAAAATCTAGAGGATTTGAGGATTAGAGTTAGAGTTAATTAGGATTTAATTAACTTAGATGGAGATTATTTTGATTTGATATTTGACTTATATTTTTATATTTATTTAAATAAAATAAGAGGAATAATGAATATTAGATTTAATTAAATAAAATAATTCATTTAATTGAAAGAAGATGATTTAATCAAATAAAGATGATTTATTCAATTAAAAGAGGAATTATGATGAATTTAATCAAATAAAGATTATTTGATTAAATGGTTAGTAAAGAAGTGATTCAGGGAGAACTGATGTTAGTAGATCAGGATTGAGTGTGCACAATATCAATCAGTATAATTTGAACCTCTATATTTTGCCCCTCTTTGAAGGAATGTACCTACTACGTTGGTTCAAAGAATAACCTTGATAAGATCAAAATTCAAAAAAATTCTAATTTTTTTGGATGCCCCACTACTACCCCAGCAGAAGAATTATGCTAGTATACTGCCCCCTCGAGAGATCATATGAAAATTTGGATTTGAGGGTTGATCTCGTGACAAAGAGGTTCCAGATGGACGTATGAATGGTTATGATGATGATGTAAATGAGATGGTTTTAAGATGTTAAGAATAACAAAACTATATTATCCTAAACAACTTAAATGATGATGTAATGCATGTGAGATGGATGATGTGATATGTTATGATTATGAGATCTATGTATGCTAATGGTTTGTGGATGCATTCAATGGACATGATATTATGTTAGCTTGAAAAGAGGATAGAAGAATGAGAGGGATGACAAGAGGATCCAACAAGTCCATGATCATCCAAGACTTTATTAGAGATGACGATGAATGATGATAATGCATTGCTTATTAGGAATTGGGATTTTTAAAAGGGCTTACTTACCTTATGTTTGATAGCACACATAGGCATGATGCATCAAGGTATAAAGAACTAGGATGGGGTTGTGTCTAGTGTCATGGAATTTGACTCGACAATTAGATAGGAGTATCCCTGTTCACACTTGGCATACAAAATCCTATTTAGAACGCAGTTCAGATATTTCAAACATCCCATACCAAAACATAGAAAGCCAATCCTTCCTATGTGGTCAACAAGACATCAAAAACACCCTCCCTACAAACCATTTGAGAAAAACACGCATGCCCAAGATTATATTACAAGAATATCCAATAAGCACAATAGACAAAAGATAATGATCGTTGCCCCATTCCTTTCTCTCTAAATCCCTTTGTTTAGATATTATTGAGAGGTCATCGAAATGAGTGCAATAAGATAAGTCAAAAGACAAAGATCAAGTAAACAAACAAGCTAATGTTCTTCATACTTTTAACCAAGACTAAACTATGGTGATGCCTGATGTTGATATCCATTGTAGGAAGGATGCATCCTAGGACATGATGTTATCAAATGATTTGGGACAAACTAGATTATAGGTTATTGATACGAAGAGTTGACTAACTTGTTTACCTACTGACCTAATCTTAAGATTTTTTTCACGTTTGAGTTCACACTTTCAATTTTCTATACCTGTTTCTGATTGTTTTTCCAAAGGTTGAGGATGACGATGATTTATTATGAGTGGATGTTTATTTTAGGTGATATTGAAATTGGATGGATGATTTTTTTGGTTTTTTTAATGTTTTTGGCATTTTGAAATGTTTTGAGATTGTTTTTGGTATTTTCACGATGTTTTACAAATGTTTTGATTTTTGAATTTTCCAATGTTTTTGTGTTTTATGAGATTCTATGAATGTTTTTGGATTTTTTGTTTCAGGGGTTGATCAAAGATTAGTCTTGCATACATTTAAGCTTAGAGATGGCATAGTTCAGATACCATGTTTTTTACATTTTTTGACTTTAACCTGTTTTGGGATTTTGATATGTTTTGGATGTTTTTGTATTTTTGCATGATTTTGACGATATGGATATGTGTGATGATATTAGTGCTCTATTTTGGGATTTTGTTGAAAACCAAGCTAAGGTTGATTGATCAGATTGATGGATTGATGATGATAACATCGTTGAGGGTAAACAACAATGCAAGGATAGTGTTTAAGCAACACAAGGATTGGGATGGATATCACAAGAGGATCAATGGAAATGGCCCATGTCAAGATGTTTACCATAAGAAAGTGTAAAGTGTACACCAAACTTTGTCAAGATCAAGATAACTTGGACTATGGATGTAGATGGATGAAAATGGATTGGATAAATGGTTTATAGATGAATGAATTTATTATGGATGAGATGGATGGAATGCAAGATTTATTATGGATGGGATGAGATGATTTCACCTGAACTAGCACACAAAAATGATTAATTCTACACATGATTGGTGGAATTGACTAATTCAATCTGTTAGTGTAATTAATTAATTAATTATTGCACTAGCATAAGTTAACTTAGGTCATGCATCATTTAGTCCTAGGTTAGTTTTTAATAAATCATTTAACAATGGGGTAATTCCCCCTCCCATGTTTGTAGGGATAAGATTCCTTCTATAAGATGAGTTGTCCTTCTAGAACTTCTCAAAATTTAATAATTTTCTAGATAGGGTTTGCATGTTGTCACATGTTGTTAGATCATGACACATGGCAACATCTCATGCATCTTAGGTTTTCTCTTTTGCTTATATATTCAAGGCATCTTGTACATTTGTAATCAATCATATCATCAATATAGAATCTCTACTGTGCATGCCTAGTTTCAATAATTTTTGTGTGGTTGATTATCTTTCCTGGCAAGGGTCCTCCATTGAAGATTATGGAGCTTCAAGGACTGTGCATCCATAATCTCAACATGGTATCAGAGCTTGTCCAATGAAATGTCAACCCTCAATCAAGAAAGTTGGTGTGCGAGATTCTTTGCCGGCTGAAGGTTTCCATTGAAGGCTACTTGACTCCACCCAGGGACCAAGCTGATTTCAGAAGCAGATAGAGTCAAATCCGAGCTCGCCATTGTCTTCAAAAGGCCTCAAAACCCTAGGATTTCCTGTCCATTCATCAAAATTGGATACATCAATCCGAGAGCCATTAGAGGTATTTGGGTTTGCAAAATCAATTGGTACGATCTGTACAAATTTTCAATAAAAACATCATCCCGGTCAATTGTCCTCTAAGGAAATTTTTTCTTAGTAGCAGGCACTTTTTTTAAAAAAAATCGGGCAATATTTCTATTTATTTTTGGCAAAACAAATTTTTGGGCTTCTCCTATAGTTTGTAGAAAAATATTTCAATCAACCGGCAATTAAATCACACAGTCCGTCAACTGGCAATTAAATCACACAGTTGGTCGACCGGAAATTAAATCACACAGTCAGCATAAATATTTTTCTCATTGGCATTTTTATTACAATATATATTCAAATATTCCATTTGGCATATAAGGGTTTGGAAATTTTTATCAACTTTTTTTTGGTAGACTATATAATCGATTTTTAAATACAATTTGAATTGCCTTTAGGCAAGATTCAAATTTTATTGGGGTTGACTTTCATATTTAAGTCTGCAGGAAATTTTTTTGGTCAGTCGCTATCATTTATGTGTGTAGGTCAAGAAGGTATTTTTGTCAATCAGTTGTCCCATCCATTCAGCTGCTAACTGTTCGCACCCCTCCCACCAACTGTTTCTTCTACCGATCATCATTTTGGCCACCTCCCATGCAATTATCTACTGACCATTGTTGGCCCCATCACCGCCGGCCCATCCAAGCTCCTATCGGTTGCTCTGCTCCCCGTCAGTGGACACCACAACTCTCAACTGGTAACCATCTTGTTTGTCAGACCTGCCAGTGTTCTACATGTTGTACATTGAATTATGGTCTTTTCGGCTAGGTCTATTTTCCACTGGTGACTGTGCTCTACATACCATCGACTGTTGAGGACTTGGTCACATCATAGACCAAGGGTTCTATTTGTGAGTGGTGCCACCCATAATACAATCGCTCCAACCAAGAAGCTCAGCTCTGATGCCGCTCCTAGTGGGGGAATTTTTTTTTCCAATTGAATCCCTTCAGTCATATCAACGACTGTGTTTTAGCGCCCAGGGGCCAAACTTTTTCCCCTATTTAGCTTGCCAAGTGCCTAATATAGGCAGTTTTTTAATTTTCTCATAACTTTCACCCACATTGTCAAAATTTAGCAAACAAGATACCATCAGAAAGGTAATTCAGTCTACTTTCCAGTGGTCACATTCATTCTATGAAATTTTTCTCATAGAAAATTCTACAGCCAACTGAAGACAAAACCGTAATTTGGACATAAAGGCTCATATCTTTGCAACCATTCATCAGATTTCAGTGATTCCAGCAACATCTGGAAAAAAATTTAGAGTTTTTTTCTTCAGTCTAGACTTCTTTATTAGTTTCAGCTCTAGGTACTCTTGCATTTATTTTTTTCAATTTGGTGCATTTGTTCAATAACCTAGATATCTTAAAGCTTGGGAAAATATTTTTTGATCTGGGTAGGATCACTTTAGTTGCACATCATATTTGGAAGTCTTTATTTATCTATTGAAGGTCATTTGTCTTTGTATTTTTGGAGAAATTTCATTATGGGGCTTGCATATATTGCCTCTTTGGTTATTTTGCACAAGGGAAACTATAAGCAATGGCAGGATGGGATAAGCCACCATCTCTAATCACTTGATTTATTTCCTCATCTATATGGTATAGTTCCTCATCCAAGTGAAGGTATTCATGAACTTGCTTGGAGTTGCAACAGATACACTGTATTGGAGATTATCGCTATGCAAGTTGATTGTGATGTTTTGAATACTATTGATCATTGTGATTGTCCTCACATCCTTTGGACTAATATTTGGGAGATATATGGAGGATCAGACACTCAAACCTTTCCCAATGGTCATGATTCAGAATGTCATTCCTCATATCAAGTACCCCATGATGATATTGTTGTGCAAGAGGTTGTTAGCATTGAATCTTCCAAAGAGGTTGACAAGGTTGCTTCAGGTGCTTCTTCTCCATCAGATACAATTGGTATCCCTTCACATTCAGTGATTCCTTGTCCAGATTCATTGATTGATGCTTCCACTATCATCACTCATCAGGACACATTCAGTTTTCCATACTTGACATCACATGATGGATTCATTTTAGGTATCACTAACTTGGCTACTTCTATAAGTTTGGAGGACATTCTTGAGGGGATATCACTCCTCTATTCAGATCTAACTTTGGAGATTTTTTTTGAGTCTCCTCATCCATTTGTCTCAACCTTGATTGGGGATCCATAGACTATCTTGGAGGCACTTGGTTTCTCTTCAGAGATTTCATATCTGAGACTTCTTCCCTGTCATTCCATTTAGGATTTGAGGTTTCTTCAGCATCTACCATTGGATTTGCTTCTTCCTAGCAAGATACTTGTGTTTTGGACACATTTTTTGCTTCATAATTATTTTAGTGTTTTTGAGGACACTTCATTCAAGGGGGGCTATCAAGTCTCCATCATATCCATCACACTATCTTTGGATATTGTTCAACATCAGTTTCTGCATCATCCTGATTTGTCACCCTCTTCATTGATTGTGGCATCTTCATCTTCAGGCAAGGAGACATTTGATAAGAGTTCAAAGACATCATCGACATCAATTTTCATCTCTCCTTCCTTTAATTCCTATCTAGAATGGGAAGCATCTCTACACTTGCACTCGACTCGATTTCTTCTGAAAGGGAGACAAGTTGTTTGTTGACATTAGATCATGTTTTGTCTTCAGACACTTACCATCTCTGCAGGTGATCGCATCTTCTTGGGGGGCTATATAGTCTCTCTATCTCCCTCCTATGGTGGGACTATTGTATTGTATCCATGTGACATATGGTGTACTTGGGGGGTATTTCAGAGTCCTCCATCTTTCCCATCCTATCTCACTTTTTTTTTTTCATCTCCTTTTTGGAGAGGGGTTTTGTTCCCATTGGGTTTTCCCCTTTTCTCTAGTTGTGGGAGATTTTCTGCATCTATCATGTACATGGGTACCTAACATGGCCTCGTAGCTAGGAACCACCATCATCATCATCAGCATCTTACATAATCATTGCATTTTCCTCCCTAAGTTGAACTTATGGGGGTGGTGTTAGTGTAATTAATTAATTAATTATTACACTAGCATAAGTTAACTTAGGTCATGCATCATTTAGTCCTAGGTTAGTTTTTAATAAATCATTTAATAATGGGGTAATTCCCCCTTCCATGTTTGTAGGGATAAGATTCCATCTAGAAGATGAGTTGTCCTTCTAGAACTTATCTCAACATTTAATAATTTTCTAAATAGGGTTCACATGTTGTCACATGTTGTTAGATCATGACACATGGCAACATCTCATGCATCTTAGGTTTTATCCTTTTCCTATATATTCAAGGCATCTTGTACATTTGTAATCAATCATATCATCAATATAGAATCTCTATTGTGCTTGCCTAGTTACAATACTTTATGTGTGGTTGAATTCTAACACAATCCACAGCTCCAAGGACTCTGCATCCATAATCTAGAGCTTCAAGGACTCTGCATCCATAATCTCAAGATGGTATCAGACCATGTTGAATTCTAACACAATCCACAGCTCCAAGAATCACCTATAATGATAAAGCTATCACACTATGAAGAAATATAAGCAAGATATTATTTCTCAACAACTCAAATATGATAAAACACCAAATATGCATTATGTGAACAACTAATGCATTGAATATCCTGTCGTACAGAATTGTAAAAATAATTACAATGAATCAATCTTTATGAAAAGGATGAAAGCTAACCATAGATTAGGGACATATTAGAACATGAAAAGTGTCCACATAGGAATGAATGATACTACATGTTCTAATATTAGAAGCTTTAATCTTGCAAAATGCAACTAATTAATAAAAGAAAATAATGAAATAAAAGCACTCCTAAATTTAGCTTCAGTATAATAAAGCATAAAGTTACCCAATTAATTAATGATTAATTAATTAATTAGGTGATTACTTTATTACTCTAACAACTCCCCTTAAGATGAACTAGGGAGAAACTAAACTATGATAAAGAAATACATGAATTTATGCATGAATGGGTCTTGACCTAATGATTGATGAGGCACCCATGTACATAAATGAAACTCTCATAACTAGAGAAAGGGAGAAATCCACATGGGAATAAAACTCCCCTCCAAAAGAGAGAAAATAAAATAATGTAAATGCACTAATAGAAGAAGGATAGAAGGTGGATTACATGATACCCCCCAATGACAACTTTTATCACATAAGTACATATACAATGGTATCCATAGGAGAGATAGAAAGAGACTAGAAGGTACCCCCACACTGAAGAAAATCATGTTGCAATGGTGGATGCCTAATGTAGAATCCTAAAAGAGATCCTGAAGCGGAAAATAACATTCCTCCCCATGGGAAGAAATAGATCCAAAGGACGATGTTGAAGAAACCTTGTGAAGAGTGATGAACCAATATGTCTCAAGATGTGTTCCATGATAGGATGTTGAAGAATATATGTGTCTGAACTGAAACAAATGATGCCAAATCCAAATTGATGTAAAGACTCCTAAAATAAAACTCTGAATGCACTAATAATGGTGGGCGTACAGTGATAATTTGACTGTCAAGATAGAAGAGATGTATGTCCTGAATATAATCCTCAAGATATGTAGTGTGAGACTCAACAAACAATGATGTGTCTGGAAGATAAGAATCCCATGATGTAGCAAAAAATGAATGACCAAGATGGTCATGATTCTTAACTAAATCCATAGGGGCCAATGTGGCAATACTAATGTCATTAGGAACAATAGATGATGCATGTGTAATCTCAGTCTAAAGAGTAGGAACTAGGAGACAACCCTCTGATCCATCAAAACATGAAAGCCTGCTAGATACTCTAGGTCCTCAAATGTAGCATCATCAATGGGTATACTATTTGTAGTAGCCATGGGTAAGAGACAATCTGAAGCAGGATCCTTTGGGTATGGAAAGAGATTGGGGTCTCCATGGATCTCCCAAAGATGAGTCCAAAGTGTGTGGGGACAATGAATGTCCAATACAACACACAGTGTCAAAATCGACATTAGAACATATAAGTACTATTAAATGATCTCTAATGATATCCCAATCTATTTTTCTCCTTGGTGTGTTTGGTTCATGTATGAGGTCATATAAATGAGGAAAAATATTAAGCCACCTACAATGTGTAAGTATGCCCTTTGCCTATGACTCATAATTATCCCATTTTAGGATTACAACTAAAGGGTGAGTAGAAAAACCCATTATTACTCTTCAAATGAATAAATCTAAGAAAATTGACTTTACTACATAAAAATAATGTGAAATAGAGCCAAATTACGCAAACAGAGCATTCCCAAGTGCGAAAATGTCCAATTAATTAAGAAAATTGTGTAAACACCAAAATATGAATATAATGTACTTGGGGAAAAATATTGGAAAATAAATTTGATCACTTTGTAGACAACTGAACTACCTTTCCAACACCTATTCATTTTTTAAAAGCGAAAACCATATGCAAAATATATTCCCCTAGAAGCACGAAAATGATGATCTCACTTTGACTAGGAAAAATTGCAACATAATAGAAAAACCATAAAAAAAAACCTTCAACACTAGATTGGGCTTGGAACTAGCTTTTCGGCGATATTTTTTTTTCAAAAATCCAAGTTTGGATGCAAAAGTTATGGCCAAAATAGAAAAACTACTCCAAAAGGGTTTTGAGGAAAACCTGGGGGTTAGACTAGCCACTCACATTAACCGCTACCAGTTTACTGATGGTCGCGCCATTAACACCTTTTTTTAATTTTTTCTTGGATTGTGTGTCGTACCAGGCTGTACAACCTAAAAATGAAAAAAATATCCTCCCAAAGTCACTGTGTCCGATTTTGATGATTTGACAGTCAATTTTGGGGTTTTTGGGCACTCTGAACACAATGGCGAGGTCCGTTTGGGCTCAAATGCTCCAAAATTGTAGGTATGCTATGGATTTGGAAACCCTAATAAACTTCAAACCCTTGCAAATCTAACAAACATAGGCATTTTTCAAAAAAACAAAAGTAAAACATGATTATTTCAGTAGCTCTAGATTCAATGGAATGCTCAAAATTTACCCATGGATCATGGATATTAATGCATGAGTTGATTTCTTTGAAAAAAGTAGAGAAGGTGGCTACAGATCTAGTGCTCTAATACCATGTTGGAATTGACTGATTCAATCCACAACTCAAAGAATCACCTACAACGATAAACCTATCACACTATGAAGAAATAAGCAAGATATTATTGCTCAATAAGTCAGATCTGATAAAACATCAAATATGCATTATGTGAACAACTGTCACATTGAATATGTTGCCGTAGAGAATTGGAAAAATAATTACAATGAATCAATCCTTATGAAAAGGATGAAAGCTAACCATAGATTAGGGTTAGATTAGAACATGAAAAGTGTCCTCATAGGAATGAATGAGACAACATGTTCTAATATTAAAGAAGCTTTAATCATGCAAAATACAACTAATTAATAAAAGCAAATAATCAAATAAAAGCACTCCTAAGTTTAGCTTAAGTGTAATAAAGCATAAAGTAACCCAATTAATTAATGATTAATTAATTAATTAGGTGATGACTTTATTACTCTAACAGATGCCTGTTTGCCAAGTTTTGATCATGGTACCTATCCAAAGTGCCACCATAGTGGTTTTCACTGGAGGACAATTTTTTTCTTTACTGTTTCCAATCATTTTTTATTTTTTTTTGGATTTTCTTATTTTTTTGTTCCTTTTTTTTTGTATTTCTTTGTGAAAGATATTTTAAGCTTATGCTAAATCACCTGGTGGTGTTGATTTAGATGCTTCTATTATAATGTACCATCGATATCAAACTTGAAGAAATTGTTTTCCCAAGATACGTGTACTTGAATACAAATTTTGAGATTCCTGATCAACTTTGTCCTTGTGCTCACATCGTAATAGGATGCCTTATGAATCCTTATGATGAAGGGTGGCTACCAATACATGGTCAATTTGAGAATTGGATATCATGCGTGGAGGCATGGATGGAGTGTGTTTAAGAATAAAAGATGGATTGGTTGATAGCTTGGAACCTTTGACTCTCCAAACTTGGAAAGATGAGCAATAATGGGTGGATACGAAAGCGTGTATGGAATTAGGGCCAACTACTCAATATACTTTGTATGTCACTTGGGAAGCCTTATTTTTCCTTTGTGGACATCTTTGATGGATACTTTTCCCTTTTTTTATTTTTCCCCATAGTTTCTTTGACTAATGGAGTTTGATAGGGATATTTTTTCTTTGTATTCTTTGGTATCTATGTGTATTTGATTTGTCCATTATGCTCCTTAGCTTCTTTTTCTTTGATAACGTTCTTTGTTCTTGGATTCAAATATTTCTTTTGATATTGGTCCCAATTCATGGATGGAGTGATGGGTGGATGAAGATTCATGACGTGGCTAGTTGTAGTATTGACATTGGTTTCACCATAAGGACTCTTCGTGCTCCCTATGTTGATGCTTACACTAGATAAAATTTCCCCCAGTATAATAGAGGTATCAATGATATTTTTAGATCCCTTAATTGTTGAATAACCAAGACCTTGATGCTTAGCATTGCCAACAATTTGCACTAGTTCTAGGATACCCTGTTCATGTAGGCCTAATCCTCTACCTTGATAATTCATTTGTTGAAACATTTTATTTGCAATAGGATATGATTTTCCTTGGAAAAAAGGTGCTAATCCTTCTTTGCTCTACTATGGATCTTCAAAGGTGATAGATTCTTCATTGATAAGATAGCTTTCCCTAAAAAAGGTAAGTGATTCAAGCTTATAAGTGATAGGATCCTCCATAAGTGGGATAACTTCCTCATTGGTATCTTTGGCTTGATCTTGTGAAATATCATATTTTAATGCTTCTTCAAGAGGTGCTGACGATTCATTGTCCAGGTAAAATTCTTCCTCATGATTCATTTTTGATATGCCTTCATAGGATGTTTCTAATTCACAACTTCTGTAGAAGCCCTCTTCATGACCCATTTTTGATATGTCTCTATATTTTTCTATATCTTGATCATGTGTACAAATGTTAAGAGTACGAGACTCTTGTTCCTTGGTAATGATATCAAGAGTATGAGACTCTTGTTTTGAATGAAGATCATCTACATGTCCACCCAAAGAAAGCATATCATGGGTAGATGGAGGAGTATGTGCTATATGGATATGATCACTATTTGTGATATCTTGTATAGATAGGAGTGTCCATTAGATCATTTTAGTATCTTGGAGATACAAATTCTTGATCTTGATTAATTTCAGAATTCCTTTTGAGATGCTTTCAATCAAGTTCTTGACATGGGTCCATTCCAAAGGATGGATTTTTTATAAAGGGCTCTTGGATATCTTTATTAGGAATGGGAAATGGATTAATATCCTCTTGAGCTTTGAGTCTACTTGGATCAAGTGTGGAGCTGAGGATCCATTTAGTAGCTATAACCATGAGGTCAAAGGATGTCAATATGTCTTGGAAAGGACCTTTGCTAGATTTTGGTGAAAGGTGTTGATAATGCTTTGGAATAAATTCTTGAGATATGTCTTATAAATCATTAGGTGATGTAGAGACATTTTCAACATGATCATTGGTCGATGGATCATGGATTATGTCAATAGGATCAAATAACTCTAACACTCCTTGAAATAGATCATTGTCAAATATTGTTGAGGGATTTTGATAATTAATAAAGAATGACTCTTGATGTATGTTTATTTGATCATTGGATGAGGTGGAAACATCTTCAAGGTGCTCATTGATGGATAGATCTTGATCATTGTTTTCAACAGTTGTGGTGTAGCGATTGTCAATGTTTTCAACCATAGGATCAAATGATGTTAACATTTCTTTAATTGAATCATTGTTGGGTATTGTTGGTGGATTTTGATCATGATTGAAAATTTACTCTTGATATATGTTTATTTGATCATTGGATGAGGTAGAAATGTCCTCAAGGTGCTTATTGATGGATAGATCTTGATCATTGTTTTCAATTATTGTGGTGGATGGGTTGTCACTACTATCACTAGTGGTTGGGTCTTGATTATTGTCCTCAACAATTATTATTTTTTGATCAATAAAGTCTTGGATGAGATTTTTGAGTTGAATACATTTTGATGTTTGATGAAGATTTTCTATATGACACTCACAATAAGATCCACCCCTATTCCAAGGGAAGTCTAGGAAAAAATTGAAAGAAATTTCTTTTGGAAGAGTCATGAATTTTGCATTGAGTATCTTTCTTAACACTAATTCGATGGGATCTCCAAAAGGAGTGTATTCATTTTTGTTTTCTTGTGAGATTTATTCTTTTTGAGGTGATTGATCTTGGAGATGTGGTGATTGGGTATGTTATTGATATTGTTGATCTTGATCTCCAACCTTTTGACATTGGATATATTTTTATTGATGTGGTTGTGGACACAACTCAATGCTTTGATGACATGGTTTAACCAATGAAAGAGTATTGATTTTGGGGTGGAGATGTCTCTTGGCACAATGAATCAACTATTTTGGTAGGTGTAGCAATTTGATCTTTCCAAATTTCATCTTGATTTTTATCTTCACACCCTTGATATAGTTGATTTGGTTTTTGTTTAAGAAAATTTGGAATGTATACTTGTGGTTTTTGTATGGGATCATGGACACATTGATTTTGGAATTTTTTTTTATTTAGGATGATGTTTAGATTTGGCATTATAGGTTGTCATTGAACATTGTTTTGGTTGGGAATCACATTGCCTTGATTTAAGTAAATTTGATTTTGCATGGTGTTACCTTGACTTGGATCAATACATGGAGTTTTAAACATATTGTTTTGAATTTGAACAAAATTTATATGATCCACAAACATATATATCCCAAAGTTTACCAAGTGTGATATTGAAATTTTCATGTTTGGTAAAGTTGTACTTGGTATATTCACATTTGGCATGTATGGATTTGGTGGGATAATTTTTTTTTTTTAAAACTCATCTATTGATTGTTTGGTTGATATATTTGTAGGTTTGGACTTTGATTTAAATCTACCATAGGGAAAGGTGTTCAAAAATTTAGATTAGGCATACTCACATTTGTTGTACCATTGAGGTTTGTAGGAGGTAATGATCCCATGTATGGATTGTATAAATGTGAGTTTTGATAGTTTGGTTGACTTGGATCACTCATAATGTATGGAGCAAGTTTATATTCCATGTTCTTGTGTTTTGAAATTTTTGACCTCTAAGGAATTTAGGACCAATGATGAGATTAAGGATGAAAGGAGTGAATGATATGGGTGTTGAACTTTTAAGACCCTTGGAGAAATACTAGACTTTAGGATTCTTTGGATTTTTTGATTTGGATTGGATTTTATTTTATTTGGATAATGGACTTATAATCCCCAATATATTGTATGTTATCTTGGAATAAACTTGTCCATAACGATGATAATTTAACTAGATGTATGAGGAAGGACTCATCGACACACAATTAGACAAACAAGGTGATTTTGATGTTGATATGAAGGTTTTTACCAAAAGTCTAATATGAATATTTTTCCAATTGTTTAAAATTTGTTTGAGATGGATGAAATTGATTGGTTGTTTTGATCCTAAATGAACCTAAGAGGGACTTGTTTACAAGACCAAGGTTTTGAAGAACATGATTTTCCCTAAGAGCACTTCAAACCAAAAGATCAATGTTTTCTCAAAAGACCATAAGACAAAAGATAAACAATCACATGTGTGGGGTTCAATTGATTTCATCTTGATTAATGATTTTTTTGCCACATCCACACTTCTTGCTTAGTTTTTCAAACTAAATATCTATGTCTCAATTTCTTTTCATCCCACAAAGTCTATTATGTGGAAATCAAGAGAATCAAGGAAACAGTTTCCTAATGTTGACTTTAGTAAGAGAAAATTAAGACATAAATCCAAATATTTTTGAAGCCTCTAAGGATGAAATCCCTAGGGACAACTAGTAACACTTGGATTTTTTAAAGGTATTTTCTCCTCCTAAAGGGTTTGAAATTCTAATGATTTTGTTGAATGTTTGTTTTCCAATGTTTTAAATCCAAGCAAAGTGTTTTGATTCCACAAGGATGCACAACCCTAGGATAGAAAGAGACAATATTTGTTGAATTACCACTTGGATAAATCTAGTTGCGCTTATTTAGAGCAGATGACTAGAAGCTTGACCACACTGGATCCCCTCCATGACACTCACTTCTATGAGTCAGCTAAGCTTCAGTTCTCATGAATCTCCCATGACAAACTTTTCATCTCTACAAAGAATCGCAAGTATGTGGGAAGGCTTCAGAATGACCGTTCTTACACCAACAAATAGTAAGGATTTTGACCTCTGTACAAATTGGTTCTTAGTTAGGGTGATCAGGGACATGGCACCTTGCGAGCATCTAGTAAGCCACTAAAGGATTTAATCAATCCTACTAGGGGTGATTATACTTTTTACAGTACTAGCCCATTCTAAAAGACACTGTTTGGCTAAGGTCTACATACCATGAGGACTTGACATTTTAGTCTTATCTCTTTGTATACTAGCCCAAGTGAAAAACTAGTTGGAGTCACCTTCGAATTGGTCTTAGGAAGGCTCCTCTAAAGGTAAACAATAGTGAGCAAGCGCATCCATACTTCAATCGATGTTTGTTTGCGTGAACAAAGAGAGAACACACATGATATACTTAACTCACACTAGTAAGATTTGTTCAATTTTAAGAAGCCCAAATTGAAGTGTGGAGGCAATCTTTTAGACAACCTAATATCACCAAAATACTTTTGATTCTCAATATTGCCGTGAAGCACAAAAGAAGTGCATACACCTTTCAAATGATATTAATTTGTAAAAAAGATTACAAAACAAAGAATACACATGTTCATTTTAAACCTCAAAAGAAATAATGGATTCTTTTTATAGCACCAAGATGAAATGTTTGGAGCTGTTTGTTCAATTTTTAAAAACCCAAAATCAAATCTAGTGAGTTCCTAATTGTTCTTTTTAACCCTTTGATTGTTCTTTTTTTTAAAGCCCAAATGAAATGTATTTGAGTCCTAAATTGAAAGGTAGCAATATTTTCAAATATTGGGTTATAAGTATCCCTAAAGTGTTTAAAAAGATTTGTAACAATGAGTATCAAATAATTTTTCTTTCACTTCCATGCTCCATGATCCTTTAAAAAACTATTGGATAGCTTATGAAATTCTACCCCACTTCAAAATAAGCTCCAAAAAAGACCAAAATATGACCAAGATACAATCATTTTAAGATTGAGTGCAAAAGCATGAAAGCAAAGGCATCACCATTTGAACAAGATCAGTGTCGCTCTACTAAAAAAGTGTCACTCTATACAAAAACATAGACAACGATGGTGTCGTTGTTTGTCCTAGCATCACTTTTTGGAATTTTGACTGACCCAACATTGTTGTTTGAGGTTTCAACGTCACTTTGTGTCCTAGAAAGACAAAAAAGAGAAAAAAATGATGGAAATGGCCAGAAAAAGGTGTTAATTTTGATCTTTTTTCCCTCCTAGCGTAAAAATGTGAATGCTTGGTATAGACCTACTTAAACATGATCAAACAAACCAATGCTATTCAATAAACAAGTCTAAAACAATCATTCCCCATGCAATTCATTCACATGCTATAAACAAGAAACAAAGCAAAATTAATCAAATGAAATCTACTAAATCTTGTTCAAAACATTCAAACTAGCATCCCATGGGGGAATTGGTGCTTTTTTGATGTGGAAAGAAGCCCTTTCCCAATTCCTCACAAAGTTTTGATGAACTTGATGATGATTGTGTGCTCTTTGGTGAAAATTGTTGATAACCTTGTTATGATTAATGAAAACAATGAAAAATTGGATGAAAATGGATGAACTTTGCTTCAAATTTGTAGATAGTGACTTTGCCTCAAGTTGTGGATCCAAAATCAATAGAAAAGTCCTCCATTTATAGGAAAGAAGGATGGAGAAGTGAGAAACATGAAGGATGTGGGATTAAAGATGAACCAATAACAATGCACCACTTGTCAACATGCTATTGAAGAGAGGTGGAGCACATTTTGATCAAAGTGAAAATTCATGCAATTAGGTGGAATTTGAAATTCAAAAGATGGCTTGTGGAGGAAGAGTTGAAAGATGAGTTAATGCCACTTGGCTCAAGAAAAAGGACATGCAAGAGACTTAAATGCCAAGTTGGAGGACATGTCCTTTTGGGAGGGATATTTCAAATTGAGGGAATATTCCAAAGAGATGCAATTTTTGAATGGAAATAGAAGAATTTATAAATCAAATAAATTGATTTACTTGTGCAAGTTACAAAATCTAGAGGATTTGAGGATTAGAGTTAGAGTTAATTAGGATTTAATTAACTTAAATGAAGATTAGTTTGATTTGACATTTGACTTAGATTTTTAGATTTATTTAAATAAAATGAGACGAATAATGAATATTAGATTTAATTAAATAAAGTTTGATTTATTCAATTAAGAGAGATGACATTAGGATTCAATTAAATAAAATTATTTATTTAGTCACAGGAGGAACATTAGGATTAATTAAATAAAGTGATTTATTTAACTAAAAGAAGATGATGATTTAATCAAATAAAGGTTATTTATTCAATTAAAAGATGAATTATGATGAATTTAATCAAAAAAAGATTATTTGATTAAATGGTTAGTAAAGAAGTGATTTAGGGAGAACTGATGTTAGTAGATCAAGATTAAGTGTGCACGATATGAATCAGTATAATTTGAATGCCTACACAAGTCATTATGCACTTGTTGATCAATCTTTGCAATCTCTTCATCATCGTCCAAGTTAATCAAAATAGGAGGTTGAATGATAATTTATAAAGAAGGTTTGAGCTCTTGTTGCAATTGCACTAGAGGTTCCTTTTTTTGCTGCAAGGGAGAGTTATCTTGTATTGCTTTAGTCAAGTTTGGTTCTTGATTTTCTTTGTTTATTTACTCATTTAACTTTCAAGCAAGGGCACGACGTCTATTCCTACACTCTTTGGAACCTCTACTTCTTTTAGTTTGGTTTTCAAGTTGGGTTTGTGGAGTGGGATGCTCAACCATAGGTTTCTTTTCTTCCCTAAGGGGAGGAATAGAAGAAACCATGGAAGGTTGTTCAACTACTTTCTCTTTAAATTTGTAAACTTTTTTATTCTAGGAGGCATGATGGGATTATTTTCGTTATCTCTTTGTCTTTGTAGGAGATAGGAAAAGGTCTTGGCTTAGATTGGTCTTGATTGTTTG
The DNA here is from genome assembly GCA_007258455.2 of Sequoia sempervirens. NCBI lineage: Eukaryota > Viridiplantae > Streptophyta > Pinopsida > Cupressales > Cupressaceae > Sequoia > Sequoia sempervirens. The sequence continues at coordinate 822,238,491 of VDFB02281492.1, forward strand.
GCATGTCTTTTGGTTCCATCATGGTTTCATCAAGGATGGTAGGCTCGGTTGTGGGTAGAGACATGTTTTGGAGGGATAATTTCGCTATGCATTTTTCCTTAAACTTTAGGTAGGATTTGAAAAGGAAGTCTTCATGTGAGGTTTAATAGATTCCATAGGCTCAAGACAAAAGAATACTAATGAAATGTTTCCATGGAAAGAAAAATGATTAAAGCCACTATGATGCATGGTGAAAATTTCATTTTCAAAGGGAAAATTTAAGCATTTATCCACAACTGATGAGACATCTCCCATGGAGTGTAGCCATGGGTGACCAAGCTTCACACGAAATTTATCTAATATCGATATGATGGAGAATGAGACATCTAGTGTTTCTAGTCCTACTTTTAATGGTAAGATGATTGATCCCATTGTAGGGAAAGAGAAACCATTATGCGTATTTATCTATGCTTTTGGTTTGTCATGCATTTCTTGTTAGAGCCCATGCAGAAGTAAGAATTCCTCAGTTATCATAGTCTCTCCATATATAGGATCTATTAATATCCCATTAGTGGGCTTATCATAGATTTGATCAACTATGTAAAGAGGACCATTGGGTGCATATTTAAGTATATCCTTGGAGGAGAAAGCAATGTCAACAGGATTTTTAGTTTGGCCCTTACGATGTTGAGTTTCAACCAATTCAACCAAACCATTGATAGTATTTTGTTCTTGTTGATCAGTATCCATAGGACTATTGAATTGTATCTATGTTCACACCATCCATGTCAAAATTCATCACATTAGTCTTTGTAGTTTTGTTAGCTTTGACAAATGAAATATTATGTTTTGGCATGGGATTGGTAAAGATTTTCAAGTTTTGGTTTGGAGGGGTAACAAAATTATTTCCTTGATCATTAACACCTCCAACGGAAAGATGACCAGAATCAATGAGGTCTTGGACAAGATGTTTAAAATGCTTGCAATGTTGCATGTCATGTCCATTTTGTCAATGATAGTGATAGTAAGAATTTGGTCTATAGTTTGCAAGTAATCATTTATTAGGATCAAGAGTTTTAATGAGAGGCAAGGTGATCATTTGTTCTTCAATAATTTGTGACATTGTGTTATGAAGGGTATTGGGAAAGGGAGTGAATTTCCTTTTTGGGTCCCCATAGTTAAAGGGTATCATCGCTTTTACGATAGCTACTTGGGTATCGACATGTTGAGTTGTTTGTTGAGGGGTATTTAGTTGAAGGAAACCATTATTATTTTTCCTAAAATTTTGGTAATTACTTTGGTTTGTGGACTTAGACTTCTGAGTTTGGCTAGAGGTGGATTTTGCATCATGACTACTAATCAGGTTTTGATAATCATGGAGGGCAGTACATAAATGCATGAAGGAGGGGAATTTCATCAAGGTAAGCTTATCTTGTATCTTACTTTGCAAATTCTCTATGAATATCTTTTGATGGTGAGGGCCAAGTACCTTTACATCGATTTGGGAATAAAGCAATTGATAGCATGAAATAAAGTTGGTAATCTTTTCTTCTTTTTTCTTACATCTCATCAAATTAGCTAAGGTCATCTTAGGAGTCAAATGTACTTGAAATTGGTTGATAAATTCCTCAAAAAGTTCATTTAATTAACAAATTGAATGTTTTAGTAACGAAGTAAACCATTCTAAGGAAGTATCCTTCAAGGATCTAGGGAAAAGTTTAGCCAAGATTTTGTTATCAAGAATAAAGTCACTACATAAGGTTGTGTAAGTGGAAACATGGTTAGAAGGATCTCCTTTCCCCCCATATTTCTCAAATATAGGCACCTCTACACCTTGTGGAATTTTTGTCCACAATATCTCCAAGGACAAGGGACTACTTTTGACAAAATATGTAGGGACATTTTTATTTTGGTTGATGGTGGAAACTTTCTTTTGAAGGGATGAAACAGTTTGCAAAAGTTGGTTTATAAGAGGGTCATTGCTTGTATTATGAGATGGAGGTGAATATGGTGGAGGTGGTAATGTTATAGGATATATGATGTGTAATGCCAAAAAGGTACTAGGGATGCTAGCAGAAATACCCAAGGGATCACATTACTAGTTTGTTGCATTATTGTTGTAACTTGAGGGTTGGTATAGGTAGGAATAGAGGAAATTGTTGAGGGAGGAGGAATTTGAATTCCTCCTTGGCTTGTGACATTGTTTAAGGGTAAAGGACAACTAGTGGTTGAGGTAACATTTTTTCCAAAGATGTGAACTATGTTACGAAAAAGGTCAAGTCTATCTTCACTTTCAAGCATGCAATGAATGTTATCAATGGTAGGTATGATAGTGGTTGAAATGTTCTCAATACTTATTTGATTTTTTAAGTTTTCTAAGTATTCATGAATTTGGATTATGTTTTCTTGCATAACACTAGCAACCATTGTTTCAACATGTGTCACACTACTTGAAAGAAAAGAGTTGTTAAGGGTATGGTCCACACCTAGTGGACTAGTGTCAACACTAGTAGTGAAAGATCTAGATAACACAAGATCCACAAAAATTGTGATATTGTGGGATGACATGAGCCTTGAACTTCATCTCATTATAGTATTAGGAAAATGACACCAAATAGAAAAGTTCATGCAAGGGATACTAAATGCAAGATGGACGCAAATGCAATGAAATGAATATAACAAAAAATTTGTAAAAAAGAAAAGAAAGTTATTAACAACAAACAAAAGCATAGAAACATAGTTCTGAATTTTTGAAAATGTAGTTTAAAATCTGCACTGGGACTAAATCTCCTAGATGGGAGTATGAGTCCTAGTGAGGTGTTTTTTTCACAAATTTTAGAAAATTTTAAGTGATTTTTGTGCTTTTTGGTTTGGATGATTTTAGTATAAATACAAATGTATATTTTAGATGATTTTTAATGATGTAATATGCAAAAATGCAACCTATATGCACTTTCACTAATGCAAGATTTAGAAACCCTAGAACTCCAATTGACTAATGCAAACCCTAATGCAATGTTAATGCAAGAAAGATCTAGGATGATGATGCATTCCAAATTATAAACTTTATGATGTTCTAAATACAGGTTCACCCAATTGAAAGGTTGAAACTTGTTTGCTTCTATGTTTGGGAGATAGAGTAACAATCTTCTTCACTCTCATTCATGGGAAACCCTAGAGAGATCAATCTAATGTATGTAAAGGAGAAAGAGATCTTGCAATAGGGTTGTCCTAGGGTCTTATTATAAACTAAAGAGGGGTTCATAAACTAATTCTTAGACCCTATGTAATGCAAGATTTCACTAAATGACCTAGAGAAGCATGAAAAATAGAATAAAAAAGTGAGAAATTAGAAGTGTGCACTTGAGAATACATAGAGGATAGAATGAAGTCTTGAAATGCTAAAAGCACTAAATTTAATGTTGATTGGGAATCATAGACTAGATTGAGCAATTTAGTCCTAGATTGGGGTTTTTTGGCTAGGTCAAAGATCTAACAGAGAGCTGTCTAGAACACCTGAAATCTAAATTTTTTCCTATACTGGGATTCATACGCAAAAAGTGGCATATCAGACTAGTTAAGGTTTTTGGATATTCAAAGTCTAATTTTGCTCTTCAATTTCTCCTCTATCCTTTCCACTTGATTTTTGGATCCGAAACTCTAATTTGTAACCTATAGATGTCTTCTAATGATCTCTAATGCAAGGTGACAACTTTGAACACTTAACAACTTTCTACAAGATTTCTCTCTAATATTTCTTCAACCTAGTTTTACAAATCACACACTAAAGAGAGGGGAAAAAAAAAATAGTTAGTGGCAAGGGTTTTTCCTTGGTCAAACCCCATTTTGGTAATCAAACCTTGAAATGAAATGAAATAGGAAAAGAGAATAATGAATGAACAAAATGTAATATTGCAACTCACCAAACCTTAGCAATGAAGTGTTGCAAACATTTATGAAGTAGCTCTAATGGATGTAGATATTGAATGTTGCTTGAATATGATAGATCTTGAATTGAATGCTAGCTTGAATCATAAAAGCTTACATCATAATTGTTAGCTCAAAAACAAAAATGATAAAAGATGACTTTCACATGATGCTCGATGCTTGAAGAATGCTCTAAAAAACTTCATAGACAACTCTTGAAGACTCTTGAATGCTCTTGTGAAATCAAAATTTCTATAAGGAAGCTCATTCAACTTGCTAGGTCCCTTGATTGCTTGTTAGGAGAAAAATGAATGAAATAACCTTGTATTTATGTTTGTTTATGCCAATTTTGGGAAATTACAACACTAGAAGCCAAAATTAGATCTAGGAGAAAAGATAACAGCCAATAATTTGAATTAAATTTTATTTTGGGCCACATGAGTCCCATTAGTCATAATAATGGGACACATTTTAAAAAATTCTTAGAATGATGTAAAATCCAGATCAGGGCCCACAACCCTAGGTGGACCCATACACCCAAGGTGGTGTATGGGTTTCCATTACTAAATTTTGGCCACACAACCTAAAAAGACATGAATTATGATCAGATCTTAGTTTATATTGGGATTATCCTCGAAAAGATGCATTAAATGAAGCTTGTAGATGCAAAATAAGGTCAAATAAGACATAAAGAAGCCCAGTTATTTATGAAAACCCTAGAAAAGTGTGAAAGTGTGCTACAAAACTTTACAACACCCTAAATAAGGTACAATTATGTCCTTTTAGTTGACAAGGTCCAAAGACCTAATGTGAGTGTGTTAAACACATTGCAATAGTAAGTTAAGGCATCGTTAAGATCAATTTTATAAGAAGGGCCCAAAGTAGTGTGAAAATGTCACAGACGACATTTTTCTACACTACAAACATAGGAATGGTATTAATTTCAAATTCTAAAGAAAATATTATTTTGGCCCCATCAAAAAAAGGACAATATAATTTCAAATGGGGCTACAAATATATGGCCTTTGAGGATAGAATTCAAGTAGGTAAGTGGTCATATAATTTTTTTTGGCACACATTAATTCTCCCTAAAGTAGACACTTTTTCTTGGTTAGCTCTCCATAACTGAATTATACCAAGTTGTAGGATTTTTGGGTTGGTCCTAGCCCAACCATTCAATTGTATTGTATGTGGAACCTAATAGGAATGAGTGGACCATCTTTTTCTCCATTGTAATTTTTCTCAAACATGCTAGAATTGGATCCAAAATAAATTGCATTGGACTTCCTCCATACCAAACACCATTTTGGAGTTATTTTGATGTTGGTATTTACACTATATAGGTTCTCTCTCTAAAGAATTATGGGTGGTGATCCCAGACTTGCTAGTGTAAAATGTAATATGGCTCGAATGAAACAGAAGGATTTTTAGAAATAGCTTTTTAGATATGAATGTTTTCCTCAATAATTTGGAAAGGAATATATCAAAAGTAATAAGGGAAGATGTAATGAAAAAAATAAACCCTTGTAACTCATTCTCAAGCTAGGATAATGAAATGTTAAACCATTGGTCTCTCTTGAAGGTTCCAAACAAGGGGAACATTCTAATTCCTGAAAAACTAATAGAAGTATCTAATCAAGTAGTGTACCCCACCTCCAAATGTCATGAAACTAAATTTTGATGGCACATCTAAAGACAACCCGAGATTATCTTGGTTAGGTTGTGTAGTCTGCAATTACAAAGGAGAGTTACTAAAAGATTCGTCTTTAAAGCTAAATGTGGGAATTAAAAATGTAGTAGAGGTGCATGGCTTCTTAGTAGGTGTAAATCTAGACATAGCATGTAGCTCAAAAATATTCAAATTGAAGAGATTATTTTAATATTATTAATTCTTGTAGGAACCAATAGGAAAAAAACTGGATAATTTATTACGTATTAAAACCAATTTGGGAGATCTATGAGGGTTTCACTTCAATAAAAATTACACATTGCTATAGGGAAGCTAATTGTGTAGCACAAACCGTTGAAAATCATGCTTGGAAAATGGAGGCATAAATCCTCCAAATTGATCCATCTAATTTTCTAAACTTGGAGGATTTTGTGCATATTATTCTTAAATAAGGTCAAGCGAGTGGCACTTTTGGGTTGTCAAGTTAGTTGCATGGTCAATGATGGATCATTTGTGTTTCCCACTTTAGTTGTGTGCTAACTGATTGGTTGGGTTTAGGTTTAGTACCAAAGAAGCACATAATTTTATTTGATATGTTACAGGCTCCATGCATCTTTTCTCTAAGGGTGGATCAAAGTGCCTAATCTTAAGCTAGGAATCCACTAGTTCCTTACAAATGCTATTTCGTCTAGTCTATAGGATTGTTGTTTTCACCTCGCCAAGCATTGAGTGCTACCCTCACCCAAGGAAGCGACTGAAGTACATATACTTTGAGCCCAATAGTCACTAGTGTCATGTGGATTTCACACACAAGTACATGTATATAATGCCTGTGTAAAAAAAATCACATGCTTTGTGGGACAATCATCCTCCAAGGGACATCTTGTAAGCATAACCCTAATTTGGATCAGGTGTACTAAGGCCTTGTACCATCTTGACTTCACTATATTTGTTGTACTATTCTCCCCCAAAGGAGGCACCAAAAGGAAAAAATATCGACACTAACACTTGATGATGCCACATGTCATATGGGTGTGAGATGAGGAAACTTTTGAGATTGAAGACAATGGAAAGGCATGTGATTGGTTGTTTAAATGCTTGTGTTTTATTGCCACATGTATTGTTGTTGTATGACCCTCTTAAGCTTATATCAGCTTGACTTCACTATGGTTGTTGTACTATATTCTCCTAAGGGAAGTTCCAAAAGGAAAACATACTAAGCCTGACACTTGATAATGCCACATGTCATTTGTGCGTAAGGACAAGTGAATTTTAAGCTTGCAAATTGAAAAATGGTGTGCTATTGGCTATTTTAAAACTCATGGGTTAATAAAAGTGGATCCAAAATCTTCTAATAGGAACCTGTTATTCACTATTACCACGTGTCACATGGGCACAAACTTAAGAAGTTCCATGGCCAAGGAAAGCCAAATAATGTGCCATTGGCTTACTGTCACCTCCAGATGGATCATGGGAGTCTATGATCACTATTGCACCTTCTCATGATATATATTTTAGGAATGCCAATGTATATGCTATGAAGCCTTATAAAAGATAGGGAATATTATGTTGACAATTTCTTTCCCAAAGGTGGTAGTTTTCCCTTTATACCGTGCTCACATTTAAAACCTGACATGATGGGTATTAATGACTAATTACTCTATCATGGAGAAACCTTTCAAAAATAAAGGAATCCATCCACATCCACTAGCATTATTTACTTGTGCTAGCATCTATTTTTGTGGCTTTTTCTTCAAATATTGAGGTTAAGCATGTGTGAAGGATGAAAGCCATCACCACTAATCACATACACATAGGGTTAGTTTTTAGCAATATATCTTGTTACACTCTTTGGGGTGCCTCCTTAAGCAAGAGTATTATTAGCAATTAGTGCATCTTAATTGAAAAAGAAGTCTAAAATTCCTAGTGTGCATACCTACTTCAAGGTATTTCTATGTTTTAGTGAGGAGTTATGGATACTCTCATTAGCCTAGCAAGTACCCGCAAATAGATAGCCTTTTAGGGTGCAATCTGAGAGTTCTCATTGAAGCAAATCTTTGTTGAACTTGATTTTAAGTTGATTGTAGTGGTTAATCTCATCTTGGGATATGAATTTTTAGTCTTGAATGAGTGGTATAGGGTTGAATTATATAATTCCCAATGATTCATTGTGGCTCGACTAGACCTACACACTCTAAGGGAAGAGGTCGTGGAAATGGCTTGAAAGCTATTTATACCTAAAATTTTAGGTGGGATGGAGGTGGTGATGGATGTTTCCTCCTTCGATCTTGGTATAAATAGGCCTCATGACTTGGAGCATCCTCTAGTTTTGGGTGAGGAAGTAACCTTCTTACCCTTTATACTAGATATAAAAGATGAGGCACTGTGCAAACATAGAAAGCAGGCAAAGATGGCAGTTATCTTCATGAAGAAAATTTTACATGTTGAGGTAGTTTAAGACTTTGATTGGGTCAACAATTTCATCAATTATATACATGAATTTGGTAATGTATAGTCCAGTTTAGTCTGTAAGGTTTGCACTATGTTATTTTTGTTCATATGCATACAATATTTTCCAATAGATCATAATTTTATTTGATAGAAAGATTTTTAAGATATATCTTGCAAGTTGGGTGTTTAGGTGGATGTTTGAGCTATTGGACTCAAGGAACATTGAGAGTGGGGGATGAATAAGTGTTCAAAAATATTTAAATTACAATCTATATCTTAAACCATTTACAACATTCAAACAAAAGTAAAGATGCAAGCACATGAAGGAAACAATCAAAACACCATAGCACCAAGATTTTTTTTTACATGGAAACCTTGTTAGAGGAAAAACCATGGTGAACATTAATCCACAAATTATACTCTGTTAGAAGTATGAAGAAAAAGGAGAATGCACATGCATTCAGGCACACTACCTAAAGCTCACTGCTCAAAATTAGGAAGGCTCACTACCTTACAACATATTTGGATTACAACAAAAATTTGAACTGAGAAAGTAGCATCTACAAATGCTTGATTATAGTTTTGGCTAGGTTCACTAGTTAATCTTCTATCCTTCTAACTAATTTTGAACTTTTGCTCTGCTCTTCTCTAACTCGCATCACAAAATATTTAATGCACAAGTGAAACTATGCATAATCACACAATCGCCCTTCTGATATTCACAACACACATTGACACACCTTATTTACACACACACACCAAAATGATATAATTGATCATTTATATATATCCGCTATCAAACATTTAGTTGTTTCATGTCGGCTTCAGCAAAAACAAAAGCTTTCCAATAGTCAGCTCAATCCACATTTAATATTTGATGTGTACCCATAAAAATCATCTATTGCTATGTTGTGGCCCCAAATAAAAATGCTCAAACATGGAATCATTTAAACAATTACTCCTTATACATCTGCGACATGCTACATACATCAAGTCAACCTTCATGAACAAATAAGCAGAAAAATCATCCTACCAGTCTCCTAACTTATACAATGATTAATGCTACATCACAAAACTTAACAATAAGATGATATAGATACTTAAAAACTTTCCCTAAGATCCACAACTCAAAATGATAATCTAGTGAAGCATGCAGATCAACATACTACCCAGATACCTTGTTCTTCATTCTCTCTTTCGGTAATACTTTGTTCTTTACTCTGCTTGTTGATATGAACAAATCTTGATTTGTGGACCAGAATAATGACTTAGGTTGCCATCAATGACAACACTAGAAGCCATATTCCAACAATCTCCCCCTTTGGCATTGATGGAAACACTTAGTGAAAAATGAATAAGTGTTGGAACCAATATGATTATGCTGCTAGAGTTCAAAATTTCAAAACACAACTCCCCCTTAGAATGATAGGGCATTTTTCACTCCTCTCTCTCCCCTTTTGACATCAATGAAAAACATATTTTTGATATCCCCCCTTGCTAATTCAAAAGTTGGATCAAAATTTGAAGAAATACAACTGCTACTTGAGTCAAAAAATTATCTTGTACTTATCTTTCATTTCCAAACAAAATTTCCTCCAAGCTTCTACTAAAATCCCAATGATTAGGATCCAGTTGTTGTTCTCAGATGTATGGTAGATAATCTGGATGAGAGATTCTATAATTGTGATTGCCTCTTCTAATTTATCTCATTTCCTCAGAACCTCAATTAACTGCTTCGGTCTACATTTGGTTAAATCCTTCACTTTCCAAAAGGTGTCCACAAGGTTGTTTTTGGTGAAATAAAATTTTGTATGCTTAGACTACAACTCTTGGATCCTTTTCTTGACTGCACCATCCTAATACTAAAACATTTTATAATCTTGACCAATCTTGTTCAGCTCAGTTTCAATTTGCTCCAGCTTATCTTTGTATCTCCCAACTTCATGAGGCCAATGAAGAGAATAGTTGTAGATGTTATTTGCTATATTTATGCATTGCCTCAACACATTCATTTTCCTTTTTAGTTTAGTAAGAGATAGCCTAAATTTCTCCTTCAGATGTAGAATTATTTCTCCCTTTTTCCTATCTTGGGACTCAGAGACCATGGCTTCCTTAATGTATTCAATCATCTCTTCAGGAAAAAAATTCTAAAAACTCTCCAATACAATGTTATTGTGCACAAGATAAGTAATTAGTGTGCTCTCAATCAGGTCCTGCTCATATGAGGGTTTGTTAGACCATATGTCAGTAATTTTTTGCATCCCATATTTCTTCTGAACAAGCTGTAGTATCTTTACTTTGGATAAAACACATTCTTCTTCGCTTCCTTCTGCCATTACTACATTCAGTTCAACTGATTTTGGTTCTTCCCTTGGAGTGTACTCATCAGACTCCTCATCTAGTGTGTCCACAATCACTTGTTCATTACCTTTTCCTTCAATTTTTGAAGTCTTGTGTGTCGGAGGAGTGTAATCATCAATCTCTTGTGCTCTTTTCTTCTTCATCTCCATCTCACCAGAAGAGGATCCAACTTCAAGTGCACTTACTGGAATGGAGATGCTAATTGCTCCAAACTTCCCTGGCAATTCTTTAAAGAAATTTGTACACTCTTGCTTACAATTTTCCAAAGTATTAGAATGTTAAAAAATATATTTACAAACCGGTTCATTCTCTTTCCATACAACATTATTGATGTGTGGCAAGAAATTCAAAAAATACATCACCAGACATATAACCAAGGTACCAAACCTAAAGGGGTAATTTGCCTCCTTTGTTAATTGCACGTTTTCCATCAATTGATCTTTTAGCAATCCACACAGGTCAGAATCATGATCCTCCATTATCATTTTATGAGAGATTTAAACTACACTTGGTGAAGTTGCGCCTTCCCTATTTCTATAAAAGATTTTGTATGAAGTTCCATGCGCAATGTACCTCGTTATCAGATATTTGATTGTTGAAATTATCAAAGACCTTTGATCTCCAATTACTCTGGTTAAGGTTTCAATTTCTTTGCTCTGAATTGACTTCTTTTTCATTATATCCCCAACATTGCATAATCTAGTTAGATTCCTAATCACCTCTTTCAAAATGAGATAGGGTTTATCCAGAGTTAGAATGTCATCATTTAATATGTTCAGGATAAACCTAATGACTTTCGCATTATCAAAATTAGGAAATTCACTCCAAATGTCTAAACTTTTGTGTTTCACACCTTCAATCCATTTCAATTCATTGGCTGAGAACATATTTCTCACATCCCTAATCTTCTCACTTATGTATTCATCTAAATTCACCATTCCTTTGATTTTCTTCATTTCCCTTTTTGTACTGAACAAGTTTCTACCAAACACCAAATTAAGTGAGAATTCTACAAGCAACTGAAATACCTGATGAATTCGCTGCCAAATTGACTTCAATCCTTCAAAATTTTGTTGTAGAGGCTCTCCTTCTATTCTTTTTCAATGTAAGGTGACAAATGAGGGTTCCAAATACCCTTTTATAACTCACACACCTAATCATTTTACTGCATTAAATGTTTTTCCCTAGGTGTTATGGATACTCTGTTTTCTCATATAGCAAAAGAAAAATTCATCTGTGGACCTTCTACTTTACAAATTTTTGCATAAGTGATCACTGATACATTTGTAAACTATTAGCACAACTACTAACAATTTCTTGCATTCTGGTGCCAGCAACCGATAAGGGGTCAAAGGATTTTCTTGAAAAAAACCCCCTAGACCAATGGCCTAAGATCAATTTCTAAAGGAATTACCAGAAGTAGATTCTGGTGCAGGCTTATTTCCTTCATCAGACTCACTCTTCATTACCCATTTTTTCTTCATCTGATCTCTTATTTCTTCCATAGTCACTTTCCCTTTTCCTTTATCATCTTTCTATGAAATTATTCCTTTGTACACCAGACCTCTTCTATCCATGTTTATGTTCTTGCAGAATCTTGAAATGTGATCAAATTTGTTGCAATTGTAACACACAAGATTTTTTTGTCTAGACCATTCATTCCATTGATTTCCTCTTAATTTTCCTTGATTAGAAATATGCCCAAATCTTCCATAGGTGTAGCATTTAACATTCCTTATACTAACAGACATACTTTTACATTCAATTGACTTATCTCCAAACTTATTACAACTAAAACATTGACCGGGAAATGATGGAATACTTGAATTTATTTTAATTCTACACTAAGAAGCCATATGACCAAATTTATTACAAGCATGGCAGTGGCCATTAAAATTTTGAGCATTTGGTTGTCTTACCGGATACCTTCTTCCTTTGTTCATCTGATTTCTTTTTTTGGAATCCTTATGTTCAAATCTAGAGCTTTCTCCCTTCTGATATCCAAGACCTTGCTTTTCATTTGCATTCTTCTATCCTTTAGTCATCTCATCAAGCTTAGTAGAACTGATCTTAAACTTCTCCTTGTATTCATTTGCAGTAGTGATTTCATCTGTGAGAATAACTATCTATCTTTCAAGCTCTTGTTCATTATTTCTAGATTTTTGCAGTTCAATCTCCAGCTAAATGAATCCACTATTAACTTTGTTGCATTCTTCAGATTTTTATTTTAAGGACTGGGCCAGATTCTCTTCATTCTTCTTCCTTTCTTCAATTTCCTTAGTTAGCTTCATCACCATAGATTCCTTCTCAGACTTTAGAGTAGCATTGTCTCTAGCAAGCTTTTCACATTCTTCAGTTATTTATTTTAGGGTCTGATTCAGGTGAACATCTTCCAAGCATTTACTTTCTTTCTACTTCAGTTGATCACATAGTTCCTTCCTCTTTTCTCTTGACTCATTGATTTTATCCTTCATTGATTGAATGGATTTTTCAGCATCGTCAATATTTTCTTTTAATTCCATGACTTCTGCTTTAGACTAATCAAGATCATCAAGTGCCACCAAAAGTTGTTGTTGAAGACCACTAGAGTCCATTGCATTCCAAGATCCACCTCAAGCTATTAAACTTTTGTAGAGGAACCTTGCTCTGATACCAATTGTTGGACTCAAGGAACACTAAGAGGGGGGGGTGAATCAGTGTTCAACAATATTTAAATTACAATCTAGATCTTAAACCATTTACAACATTTAAACAAAAGTAAAGATGCAAGCACATGAAGGAAAGAATCAAAACACCATAACACTAATATTGTTTTTCTGTGGAAACCCTATTAGGGGAAAAACCACGGTGGAGGTTAATCCACAATTTATACTCTGTTAGAAGTATGAAGAAAAATGGGAATGCACATGCATTCAGGCACACTACCTAGAGCTCACTGCTCAAAATTAGGAAGGCTCACTACCTTACAACATATTTGGATTACAACAAAAAGTTGAAGTGAGAAATTAGAATCTACAAATGCTTGATTAGAGTTCCAGTTAGGCTCAGTAGTTGATCTTATGTCCTTCTGACTGATTCTGCACTTTTGCTCTGTTCTGCTCTAACTCACATCACAAAATCTTTAATTCACAAGTGAAACTGTGCATAATCGCTCAATCGCCCTTCTCATATTTGCAACACATCTAAACACCTTATTCACACACACACACACACACCAAAATGATATAATTGATCATTTATACATATCCACTATCAAACATTTAGTCGCTTTATGTCGGCTTTAGCAAAAAAAAAAACTTTCCAATAGTCGGCTCAATCCACATTTAATATTTGATGCGTACCCATCAAAGTTGGCTAATGCTATGTTGTGGCCCCAAATCAAAATGCTCCAACACATAAAAATTTAAACAATTACTCCTTATACATCTGTGACATGCTACATACATCAAGTTGACCTTCATGAACAAATAAGAAGAAAAATCATCTTGTCGAATCTCCTAACTTATACACTGATTAATGTGACATCACAATACTTAACAATAAGATAATATAGATACTTAACAACTTTCCCCGAGATCCACAACTCAAAATGATAATCCAGTGAAGCATACAGATTGACATACTAACCGGATACCCTGTTCTTCATTATCTCTTATGGTAATATTTTATTATTTACTTTGCCTGCCAATATGAACAAATCCTGATCTGCGGACCGGAATAATGACTTAGGTTTCCATCAATGACAATACTATAAGCCATATGCCAACATGAGCATCATGCATTTTGATTAGTTTCTTTAGACTACTTCTTAGGGGAGTGAGGGGGGGGGGATTTATAGTAGTTTCTCTTTTTTTCCCTAGATGGGTTGTGGTTGCAATTAGTATTGTTTTGAATTTTAAGCAAAACTTCCAGCCTAGTGGGATAAACATTCTCCTCTGGCACAGATGCTCTAATCATATGAGAATGTATTTAAGCTTTAAGAATAATATAAACTATTTAGGCATTTGGCCTTTTATCCAAAAAAAAACTGTAATCTAAAATGAATGGAGGATCTTACATTTTGTCTTGGAATTACATGGATATATCTCTATAGTGTTAACCAATTCTAAAGGCTAAGGATATTTTTTTTAAGTGAACATGATGAATTATATCTGATAGTGAAATACATAAAGATGAATTTTCTATTATTAGAGTAATACATTTGCATATATATGATATAAAGGAAGAAATTGAACAAAGGTTGAATGGAAACGGTTGAGTGAAACAGTTACAATCGGTTAACTATACTCACACCTTCTAGTTACACCTGTTATGTACAATGTAATATATTATTTTCTAACATTCCTCCTACAAATGTACCCATTGAAAGCTCTTATTCACTTTTCCAAGGGATGGCCCCTTAAGGCTTACATAACAAAATTTGTTGATTACAAAATATGTATACGTTTTTTAGAAGATTTTCCTTTCGAAGAAATAAACCCTGAATTAGGTGGGCTCCTCCAACTTGCCTCAGAAACCTCAGAAAGGTGAACCTACAAGATGAATTTATGAATTCTTCTTACATGAACTCCCAAACCATAGACTGTAGTTATTATACAACCACCCTCCAAGTTGTGTCCTCGACCTCGTAAAGGTATAACCCTTGGTCCCTGACCGTAATTACTAGAAAATCATCCTCCAAGTTATCTCCTCAACACTCGTAAAGGTGTAATCCTTGGTCATAGTCTCATGAACTATCTAGGAAATAATCCATACTAAGCTCTTCACCAAACCCCTTACCTGTCTCAAAAAATAAAACTTCACAATACATGTATCTTCAACTCTGTCAGCAATAACAAAGAAAATAAAATAAAGCCAAAAACACTTCTTATACAAAAGCATCATCTCAAAGTGAGAAGCTAACTTGAGTTGATGGAAATTCCTCCATCCTCTTATATGTCACTAGCCTCTAATAGCTCTTGTTATTCCTCAACTTCCAATAGTAGCACTGAAGGAAATTCCACAACCATCAAAATCCCAATCAAAAATACCATTTGGAGGATCCTCATAAAAAAAAAAAATATTTGAAAAAACAACACAAAATTCTCTATGATATATCTCACTTGCCTTTAAGTCCATTGTTTACATTTCATTTCTTACAAACACAATATCTCTTTTTTCCACTACATGATAACCTTTCAACAAATATGGATTTTGATAGGCATCAAACAAATTCCTAATGACACTCTTGATGATATTATCAATAGGAAGATCATGAATAGACTTGCCATATGTAACATCAGGGCATTGTGAACAATAACCACATCTCCCATAAAAATAATCATGTTTGAATACACAACATTGTTTATTCTAGTCTCATTTTTCAAAGTAATATAGATCACATCCTCAATAAGTTAAGACATCAATCTCCACTTATAACAACAAATTCAAGGGTTGGTAAGACTTTCCTCCAAGCAACAAACTTATTTCAATATCTAGCCCAACATGAAACATGAAACAAACTAACCTAATTTTATCACCATCTTCCCTTGAGGTGAGCAATTTAATGACTATAAATGAAACATTAACCTCAAATTAAATACCCATAAATCCTCTTTGTCATTGTTCAAATCAATGCAAATATTGAAAATGCTTGTTGTGTACCTTTCACGCAAAGATCAACTGCACAAAAACTATTGAATATCAGCTTTATGAAAAAATGGAATGTTGCACTATACCCTTCACCAATAGTTCTACTTTCTCTTTATTTCAACACTATTATACTTAAATTCCACTTTGAGGAATGTGCCTACTTTGAGGCTCTTGTATCTTTCACACTCCACACATCTCTTATATGTCCTTATGCACCTACAAAAACATGGATTGGTCTTCTTCCACTCCAATCAAATCATCACATCATGGATTGGTCTTCTTCCACTCCACTTTGATAATCATTTTAACCTTTCCACACATAAATCTTTACTTCTATTAGAGTTTGTATGACTCAAACACTTTTATCATCGCATGCTCTAATACCAAATGATAGTAAAATTCATAAAACTAAATTGTCTATTATTTGATAAATAAATATATGTATATATGACATAGAGGAAGCAGTTGAATGGATATGGTTGAGTGAAACAGTTACAATCGGTTAACTGTATACAAAACCACCAGTTGTACCCATCATGTACAATGTAATATATTATTTACTAGAAATATCTAGTTATTATAGTGGGAAAGAATAATCAAGAATATATTAAGCATTAGAAGTTAATTTTTTTATCTTAATTGCTATACTTTGAAAATAGATGATGAATAGGAAAATGGATACCTCTTAGAGATATCACACCTTTTCCACTCAATCATTCACTATTGTCCTAGGAGTCCCAATTGGATTGACTAACAACCTCACAAGGTGAGTCAATTAGCAATTAGGAAGGAACTAGGAAGGGGTTCTTTGAGCTCTAAGGGGTTCACCACCAAGAAAATGCTTGGAAAAGGAAATGTTCAAAAACACATTGCAATATGCAAAATGACCTATAACTAGAAATGTAAGCTAAATGAAAGATGCAAATGATGAAATTATGCAACAAGGAGATAGTATGTGTGCACCTGGGAAGTTTGGAGATGTTGTGAGGATTCTAGAAATGTGAAGAAGCTGCCAAAATATGTTGTGGAGGACTAAGATGCCCAGAATGGCATATTAGTCCCACTGCTATTTTTTAAGGAAAATATAGAGTCTTTGGATCTTGAAATCGGATCTCCAAAAATCTCTAAAAAATAGGCCTACGAGGACTAAGATGCCCTAGATGGCATATTAGTATCATTATGAATTTTTGCAAACTATGAACAGGATCATGAGCTCCAAGGTCTGCACTTGTTGAACCATTCCAATCTCAGGTTCTAAAACTTCTGAATATATCATGTAGGTGAGTTTCCATGAAGATGACAACTTTGTAATGCAATTTTGCAACTTTTACAACTTTGTACTCGAAGTGATCTTCAAAAATTCAACCTAGATCTACAATAACAAATATCCAAGAGGGAAAAACTTCTTGTTTTTTAGTGAATGGGGGTATTCCTTGGTCAAACCCCTTGTTGGTAATTAAACCTTGAAATGAAATAGCAATAATGAAGGAAATGGTGAATTAACAACATGCAATGCTGCAACTCACCAAACCCCTGTAATGACTACAAACTTGTTTGTAATGGATGCAATGGATATGGATCTTGAATGCTTGAAAGATAGGACTTGAATTTATTTTCTTGAATGAAAACCCTACATCACAAATTTTAGCACAACAATACACATGATGCAAGAAGCTCTTTTATATGATGCTTGAATCTGAAAATGGCTCCAAACGCTTGATAAATCTACTCTTGAATGCTTTTGTGAACCCAATTTGATATTATTAATGCTCTCACAAAAGACTTGGATTGAAATGAATGAATGAACCTTGTATTTAAACTTATCTATGCTTAATATCCTAAAATTATGTCACACCAAGCTGACATATGAACTCATTAAATAAAGGAGACTAAATCTCGCCAGAATTTATAATTAAATCTCAAAAATGACTCAAGGAGGAATAAGATGCCTTAGGTGGTGTCTTAGTCTGAAGTCCTAAAAACTTGGGGCATAGACACCAAAAAGGAGCCCAATGTGAAAATGCCAAAATTAGGGTCTCGAGAGCCTTGGGGCATAAAGATGTCCTAGTTGGAATTTTAGTCTTGACCTAAAAATTAGGGTAACAATGATGGAGTCATTAAATTATCATTTATGCATTGGAGAATATCAAGATTAACCATAAAAAGATGCAATTCATAGGGCTTGTGGACACAAAATAAGACCAATTAAGCCATAAAGAAGCATAAATAAAGCACAACAGGCCCAAACAAGTGTGAAAATGAAAGAGTGTGCATTTTCCTACACTACATTTAGCCCCCACTTTAGTGAGACGATGAACTTGCTTCAAACACACACTAAAGTAGCCAACCACGCAATCAAGATGGGTTGAAATGTACAAATGCTAGTAAGATAGGATGACAATAATGAAGAGGGTGGCCAAGCCCCCAAGATCAATATCCTATGGAAAAACCAAGATAAGCACAAAGGAACACGCTTGCAGATGATATATGAAGCCATAAACAAATCAAAAACATATACCATCAAAGACAAGAAAAAGATAAAAGAAAAAGGAAAAACTACAATTGATCAAGCTTTGAGTTTCCGTCCAATGTGGTGGACTGGGTCTAGGCTATTTTTCCAAAAAGGTTTAGAAGTGGAACATGCATTGTCCATTATTCAAACAAAATGTATGCTCACAAGGGCTAGTGGCAGCTAGTTGTCCACTAGGTGAGTCCCAAGGGACCATATTAAAGCCATACCTCCATGACCTTAATAAGGTACAAAAATGCATGCTCACATAGGCTAGTGAAGCTAGGTTTTCACTAGGTGAGCCCTAGGGGACCATATTAAAGCCATACCTCCATGACTTTAATAAGATACAAAAATGCATGCTCACAAGGGCTAGTGAAGCTAGGTGTTCACTAGGTGAGCCTCAGGGGACCATATTAAAGCCATACCTCCATGATTTTAATAAGGTACAAAAATGCATGCTCACACAAGCTAGTGAAGCTAGGTGTTCACTAGGTGAGACCTGGGGGACCATATTAAAGCCATACCTCCATGACTTTAATAAGGTACAAAAATGCAACAAGAAAGAGGGACGCTCAAAGGGATGTTTCTTAGTTCATGTGAGGTCTTACTCTTAGGGGACATTGTGCCTAATTTCTCCAAGAGAGGAGCAATCAAAGGATAAAAGACTCACCACTTAAGGGATGTAGTGCATTGAATCACATAAAAGATTAACACTCTTGAAGGACATTACTCTTAATGTCACCACAAAGAGGAAAACACATCACATGAAATAAGAAAATTGCATCAAAGAACATGAAAATGCAAGTGAAATCATGTCAAATAATGCCAATGTATGCCCCCACTTTAAATAAATTGCTCTAACACCATGTTGTGAGCAATTACTTTAAAGTAGCAAATGAAAATGCAATCAAGAAATAAGGCATGAGATCCAACTTGGAAAGCCCTATGCCAAGTCATATGTTTCCAAGTAAGGCTACCTCATGTGAGAGAAAAGGAAAATAAAGCGGTTGCCCCCAAAATAAAAACACCAAAAACATAAGGGATCTATGGATTTGGAGTCAGAATGTTCTGTGCTATAATATTTTTAGAGAGCTTGAACTATCATCATTCCCCAAATACACAAAACTAGAAGAATGACACAAAGAGAGTGAAAATAGAGAAAATAAATCCTTCTAGGTCAACATGCAAGAGACATCAGTTGTCTCGACTCCTTGTATCATCCCTAAAAGGAAAACACAAGACAAAGGAAAAGGAAAATGAAAGGAAAAGAAAATATAATGAAAAAGCTTTTGGGTCAACATGAAGGAGACGTGAAAGTCACAATTCCTTGCATCGTCCCCAAAAGGAAAACACAAGAAATGAAATTGAAAGTAAAGAGAAAAGATCAATCAAAAGGAAAAAGTGTATGACATATAGAAGAATGGAGGTAAAAATAGAGGAATGCACATAGAGAGAAGAACATTAAATAAAACATCATGGGGGATCATTTTACGCACATGCAATCTAAAATAAAAAGAAAATGAAAAGGAAAGAAAATAAAAAGGAAATAAAAAGGAAAATAAAAGATAAAAGACTAGTAAAGCATATGCCAGTTAACCATCCAGTAGGTCATCTGCATCCCAATCTTGTTCAATATATGCAGAATGTAGATCACTAGCAAGAGAGAAAGCATCAAGTGTTATACTAGGAGAATCGCCAAGTTCAACACATGGTGAATCACTCAATTTAGGAGGATCACCATGGTTGTTATCATTTAAGATCATAAAATAGGAAAATAACAAATTAAAATCATTATGCACTTCCTCATTGATTTTAGCTATTTCCTCATTGTCATCGAAGTTAACCACAACAGGAGGATGAATGATAATAGCTATAGATTTTTTTGCTCCTTGTTGTGGTGGAGATATAGCTTTTGTTTGTTCTGGTAAAAGAGGAGGGTCATCGTTTATTGGTTTTGTCAAGTTTGTATTTTTATTTTTAATGTTGTTATCATTATTCATCTTTTGAGAAATAGCACAATGTCTACTCCTATGCTCTCTAGCATTACAGTTTCTTTCATTATGATTTTCAAGTTGCATTTGTATAGGAGTGGATTTTTCAACCATAGGTTCATTTTCTTCTTGAGAGGGAAGAATGAAAGAAACCATAGAAGGTTGTTCAACCACTTTCTCTTTGGCTTTATAAATTTTCTTAGGAGGTGCATTAGGAATTGTTTGGTTTTCTCTAGGTCTCTTTTAGAAAATAGGCAAGGAATTGTTCATGGGTGGTTCTTGGTTTGTTGGAAGAGTTTTAGACGTAGCATTATTTTATTTAGGTGACAGAGGTTCAAGCATGGGTAGAGGAAATTTTTCAAGAGATAGTTAGGCTATGCATTTTGCTTTGAATTATTGATAGAATAAGAAAAATAAGTCTTCATATTGTCTTATAGGTTCCATAGGTTCAGGCAAAAAATAATCTAAGGAGAAGTTTCCATGGGAAGATGGGGGTTTAAAGCCACTATGGTTCACTGTGAATATTTCATTTTTGATTGGAAACTTTAAGCATTTATGGATAACGATACATTTTATTTCTTTGGTCCTATTTGTAAAGGGAGTGTTGGCTCGCACTCACAAAAGGATATGAATATCACAGTGAAAATTTCCTGGGAATTGGACATTCCGACAGGTGACTAATATCTTTCTGTGGACGTTCATTTACTTGTCAAACCAGGGGACGTAGACTTTAAATAGTGCAGCAAAATATATGCACTAGGAATTTGTTTTGGTCAAATCTTAGGAAAAATACATACTAGAAAGAAATTCTATCGAAGCTACAGAATGGTAATGCAAAATTCTTTAACTCAACTATGCTTGATTAAAACAGAAACTGTAATAGCTACGACTGAAGCACAAACCATGAACTGGCCTTATGCTGCAGGAACAGTCACAAGGATGGACTCTCTATGCTGCAGGAGCAGTGTAAGACTGAGTTTGCGTAAAAACTTCAAAAGATGAAAGCTAACTGGATACCAGCAGAAAAGAACATCTAACTAATTAACTACAGATACTTACTAAGTGGGCCCCCTTAGCAAGCATCTACTGATTACACAGATGCTGAACTCAGAACTTCATCGATCTTTATTCATGAAAACAGAATGAAATACATTGTCTTGTTGGTGTGAAAACTAACATCAAACTCCGCTTCTGGTCAAACAGATTCTGTCTTTCATTATCATACTGATTCTTACATGATCTCTGCTACTCTGTTTCTATCTTATCTAAAAAATCATCTATTACTCATTCTATTCATCTTCTACCACTACCTCGCGCAGGAGGAGTATCTTATTTTTAAATTAAAATAACAACTAACTAACTAACTTCATCAAAGAAAGATGTAGAAGTAAAGTATATCCCTGAATCAAGGAACAAACTTTATAAATGAATTTATGTGTTCAACCCGATTCAGAGAGAATCTAGCGCTCCACTCTCTCTAGATTGACTTTCCATTAAAAAATATTTCCAAATCGGTTTCGGTCAAAGAGTCTTTGGCGGAGCTTCCTCAAAGTCGTGCAGGAAATGGGCTTTACTGCAAGGCTGAGATCGGCTGCGCTTGACTCGATCATTCTTCAACAACCTGTGAAACAAAAGGTAACAGACGCGCGAGAAAAGGCATATGGTACATACACGATATCTATTCATTAATCACACATTTCAAATCTACTTCACCATTCAAAAACTATATACGATATACCAGCCATTTTCAGGAGTCAATAGGGCAATAAATGCAATCAAGTCAACATAATAGGCTGCAGGAATATAAAAGTGTCTTGCTATAGGATATCCCCATAAAAATTTTCAACAAAGTTTAAACAGTCATGAAATAGCAAAAATGAAGTCATTTAAAAGTTTATCATAACATCAAATTATGAGCATATTTTAGGCTCATCAATGCCCCCTACTTAGCCCAATGCTGGTCCTCCAGCATTAACTTTCTTGGTGGTTTCTCTGAAGTTAGTAGTGGTTGCATGACTCTAGAATGGATGTCCAAACCTGTAATAGAATCCTCTGAAATCCCGGCACCTTTCATATCTGCGGTCTTCTAATTCACTGTTAAGATTTGTAGCCTGATGAGGATACAGGGGCCACATTAGCACAGGGGGTCTGAATGTCAGTGGCAGCCACAATTCAAATCTTGTTTGAAGTCCCAATTGAATATATCTACTGGTTCATTTGAGTGCAGCTGTAAAGTTTAAGGGACCATGTGGTTCTGACTTTCTTAACCCAACAGTCAACTTTTTCCATCTTTTCTCAGTTCTGGTATATGCTAATCTCCAAAATGAATATTGTTGTGCCTGGAATTCATCATATACTTGCTTTCTGATGTCAAATATTTTTGCTCTGGCTGAAACATTATTAATACCATATGTCAATGCAAACCAATCTTTCAGCATTGCATGTGGGTTTGAAGTTTGAGAGCGTAATGGGACAGGCTCTGTTTTCTCAATTTCCTCATACGTTTCCCACTGTCTGCCATAATTCACCTCATTTTCTGCCCATGACATGAATGCTCTCAAATGAATATCACCAATGTATGGAAGAGGATTCCATTCTATTTCAAGTGGTATTAAAAAAGCCATGCAAATAGAATTCACACAGAGAATTCCTTAACCAGTTAGGGGCTGCTTGATATGCTTCATAAAATTCTTTGGCAGAATGAATTATGGGGTCTTGGTTTCTGGAAATTCTCATCAATTGAAACCATAAAAACTGTTCTTTGAGGCACAAAGCATAAACTCTGGGTGGCAGTCTGCATTCCATAATTTGACCGGTTACCTTTAGCATTTCATCCATTTTTGCTTTCTCTAATTCAAAGAATTTCTCAAGTCAGATTTTCAATTTTCTTTTTCAATTTTTCTTCACAATGCACTTTGGTTGCATGTCACCGAAGTAATGTGCTCTAAAAGTCACAGTTTACAAGCAACTGTTTCCCAAATATTTTTAACAAATTCTAGAAATTTAATTAAAAAGGTCCTCCTATACACAACAATGGCTTTACACATTGCAGGATGAAATACAACTTCATTAGGCACATTTATTTGTTCAGCCTGTTCTTGTTCTTGCTGCAGGATAAATTCTTCTTGTTGCTGCGGTGAAGAAGTCTGAGCTTCCTCCGAGAATTGTATAGCAGCATTAACCAGATCATCAAGACTTGGCAACTCATGCCCATTATGCCCTGCTTCTTTTGTCTCTACTTGTTCCTCTTCAGGAACGACCGAACTCTGAGTAGCATTCTCAGATTCATTCCGAGAAACATTAAATTCAGATTCAACAGACCCTTCTGAAATTACAATCACCTCAGGTTGCGGTGAAACAGGGGAGGTCCTAAATTGTTTCCTTGCGAAAACCCTTCTTGGTATTGATGTGGCTGCAGGGGGTGTTCCGGTAGCTTTTCTTTTCTTTGTTTGTTCGTGGGCTCGCCTCTACCAAAGGGATGATGGTGAGTCGGTAAGTCATCAATAGCTATTGTCAGGAGAAATCAGTCACAAGTAGGAAGGTGCTACAGAGAGGAGCATTGGCCGAGAACGCAGGGTCAGATTCGACCCTTCGCCTTTGATTTTCCTTTCTCCTCCTAGCTGCATCTAGTTTTGTACCTCTAAGCAGAGATTCACCGTGACGTACTTGGCCGATCTGGGTCCTACAGGAGTAGATGACCCTTGCCCTATTCCACTAGTAGATGCAATTTCTTTCTTCTTTCTTTGAGGCAGTGGGGTAATTACCCTAGGGGGTTGTGGAGGTTGTAAACTCTTTTGGGCAACAAATTGTTACCAGGAGAGAGGTGAAACGTCTCTCAAAGAGCGCTCAATAAGCAATTTAATAAGGCCATGATGAGTGATAGAGTTATCTTTCCCTTGTTGAGTTCCATGGGCACTTTGCTCTAAAAATTTTAACAAGAAATTTGGAACATTCACAGCCAACCCATGCCTTATATGGCTTAATAATTTAAAATGATGCGAATGCAGATAGGAAAAACAACCTTCACAGGTTAAATACCTCATTATATAAGTGGCATACTCTGAATATGGAAGAGGCAGTGACACTCGCTTGCATCCTTGCTTGGAGATGTCCGTGAGGTTCATCAAAGAAATGAAAATTCAGCCCCAAAATTTAGCATCTGAAGAAAAGTTTTCTCCAACGGCTGGGAGCCCGGTTACCTCAGCAATTCTGTCTTCGGTTGCAACAACTGTTAGACCCCATATGGTGGCTTCCCCTTCAGAAAGTGTTCTCAAAAATTCTATCGCAGCCTCCTCATCAAAATCATTTAAACTCAGAAAATAATTTAACCATCCACAGAGGCTAAATGTTTGGACTGTCTGCGGGTTTTGCAACAACAATTCATGAGCTACAGGCTCATGTCATACCAACTGACCACCCATATTGCAGTTTTTCTAGCTGAACTCAATTTCTTGCTGAAGATTCAAATTCTTTATTTCCTTTTCTGCTCTGGTTTTTCTCTATCAGGCCGCCACATTTCTTTTTTTTTCCAAAAATAAACTTTTTTAAACAAGCAGTCTTAATTGTAGTTTGCAAGAAAAAGATGCATTAAAGAAGGTCATGCAATCACGTTTGAAAAGTACCAGAAATATATTAAAGAAATATTATTTTGCAGTTATGGCAGCGGCGAAAAGACAGGCCTCAAACGATGGATTACCCCGCCCCCTACTTAAAATATGACATATGTCCTCACATGTACTAAAAAATAGGTAGAGATTCGGGTGATAATGGCCGGTACATGCATAGCAGTAATTGAATAGAATGAAATAAATCAAATATGCGATAAGAAAAGATATAGCGTACCTTTAGTAATTGCACGTACGTGTGAAGAAAGATGACGGCGCTGCGTGAATTAACAAGTTGGAAATATATCTTAATTAAGGTTGATGCAGACGGTTGAAGTGGATGGGTGACGTGGGCGGATGAAATATACGAATGAAATGGATGGATGGGATGGATTGATGGAAGATAAAGAAGTGAGGTGGGGGCGATAAATGAAAATGGAGAAAAGGGTTTTCTTAAAAAGAAAACTTTTATTATGGGCATGCTTTTTAAAAATTACGGGAATGTTGCAGGAGAAAGGCTAGAGCCTTCAGCTGCAGGAAGAGTAGCGGGAGGAACCTGAATGAACTGCTTCATGAAGTCTTCCTTGGAAACTGGCTTATGGTACAGTCGGAGTCGGTGGCCATTGACGAGCAATTTGAAACGGACTAGATCAATTGTGACCAGCTGCACAACTCCATTGTCAAACACATTTTTGACCTCATAGGGCCCAAACCAGCGTGTTGTGAGTTTACCCTGGTTTTTTTGGTACCTGGAATCATATAACAAAGCCCAATCTCCAGTAGAAAATTTTTTCATTTTGATGTGCTGATCATGCCATCTCTTTCTCTGCTGTTGGATTACTTCTGTATGCTGCAGGGCGGCTTTTCTCATTTCGTCCAAAGCATTTAGCTGCAGGAGACGGTCCTTCTGTGTTTCGGATAAGTCCATGTTGAGTTCAAGAGCTGTTCTCAAAGTTTTATGTTCAAATTCAATGGGTAACATAGCTGTTTTCCCATAGAGCAACTCAAAAGGTGTAAACCCAGTTGTTGTTTTCCATGTAGTTCTGTAAGCCCAAACTGCTTTAAGAAGTCTATTACTCCAGTCTTTCTTATGAATATGCACTGTCTTTGTGAGGATCGCTTCAATTTCTCTGTTTGTTACCTCCGCCTGACCATTGGCTTAAGGATGATAGGGGCTGGACTTCCTGTGTTTGATCTTATAGTCATTCATAAGTGTAGTGATCAGATTTGACGTAAACTGAGCTCCTTGATCAGTTACAAGCTCTCTAGGGACTCCAAATCTGGTGAAAATTTATTCATACAAAAATTCAGCAACTTTGTTATCTTGGGCATTAGTCATAGCTTTTACCTCGACCCATTTTGTGACATAATCCGTACAAACTAGAATATATGACTTTCCATTTGATGGTGGATCAATTGGCCCCACAAAATCCATCCCCCATTTATCAAAAGGGGTGACTATTACCTGTGGATATAGTGGCATTTCATCTGACTTAGTTGGTCTTCCCATACGCTGGCATCTGTCACACTTCTTTGTCTAGGCCACATCATCCTTGTGTAATGTTGGCCAGTAATACCTTATTGTAAGGACTTTCATTGCTATTATTTTTGCTGCAAAATGCCCTCCACGCGGTTCATCATAGCAGGCATGCAATATATCATAAGTCTCATATTCTCTTACACATCTTCGCATTACTTGATCAGGGCCAGTATAGAACAGACAATTGGCAATCCAAGTAAAGTTGAAACTTTTCTCTGTCAACAACTTCTTTTCTTTTGGGGAAAAATGAGCTGGTATTTTGTTTGTTGCCAGATAATTAGCAATATCTACATACCAGGGTGTATGTGCAGCAATGGAAAACAAGTGTTCATCTAGAAATCTATCATCAATGACCTCTTGTTCCTCAGTTGCAGCTGATTGAAGTCTTGATAAAAAGTCAGCTACAACATTAGCTCTTCCTGGTTTGTCAATGATTGTGATATCAAATTCTTGTAACAACAGGAGCCATCGTGCCAATCTACCAGAAATGACAAGTTTGTTCATCAGGTACTTGATTGCTGCATGGTCAGTGTGGACAAATATCTGATAACCTGTGACATAATGCCTAAATTTATTCAAAGCATATACTACTGCAAGCAATTCCTTTTCTGTAAAAATATAGTTGAGCTCAGGACCTTGAAGGTTTTTGCTGATAAAGTAGATAGCATGCTCAATTGAATTTTTTTTTGACTTAAAACTGCTCCTATACCAAAATCAGACGCATCAGCATGTATGTGAAAAGGCAGGTTCCATTTTGGACCTTGAAAAATAGGGGCTTTGGTAAACAAGTCCTTTAGCTGCAGGAAGGATTTTTCGCAGGCCTCGGTCCACTCAAATTGGGAATCCTTTGTTAACAAAGCATAAAGTGGACTGGCAATTTTACTAAAGTCTTTTATAAACCTTCTATAATACCCTACATGACCAAGAAAACTTCTAACATCTTTTTGTTTTGCAGGAGTTTGTAAATTCTGAATAACTTCAATTTTAGCAGGGTCAACCTGAATTCCATTCTTTGAAATATGATGACCTAAAACAATACCTTCTTCCATCATTAGAAAGCACTTTTCACTGTTTAGAGACAAATTTTGCTCTCTACACCTTTTTAATACTTTTTCTAAATTCACCAGTGCTTCTTCAAATGTGACTCCATATGTAGTGAAATCATCCATATAAATCTCCATACATTCATGAGATATATCAGCAAATATACTAATTACTGCTCTCTGAAATGTTGCTGGTGCATTACATAAGCCAAAAGGCAAGACCGAATAAGCAAATGTTTCCCATGGATAGGTAAAAGTGGTCTTGTCTTGATCTTCAGGGGCAATTTTTATCTGATTATACCCATGTAACCATCTAAGAAGGAAAAATATTTTTTACCAGATAGAGAATCTAGTACTTGGTCTACAAAAGGTAATGGAAAATGATCTTTCTTAGTGGCATTGTTCAACTCTCTGTAATCTACACATACTCTCCATTTTCCTCCTTTCTTGGGGACAATGACTAATGGAGAAACCCATTGGCTGTCAGAAATTGGGTAAATAAAACCAGCATCAAGCAACTTTTGAAGTTCATTTTTCACTATTTCTCTAAGTGCTGGATTTACTCTTCTCTGAGGTTGTCTAACTGGTGAACAATCTTCTTTGATATATATCCTATGAGTATAGACTCAAGGATCTATTCCCTGCATGTCCCCATATTCTCATGCAAAAGCTTTATGCTATTCTTGTAGCATTTTTAATAAGTCATCATCTTGAGACTGAGACAACTTACTATTAACATTCAAACAATGATCTAGAGACAATTCTATCTGCTTAATGAGATTACTCATAAATCAACAGGTAATGTTTGTACCTCTTGTGGAAGCAAGTTATGAAAAATTATCAGAAGTTTAGGCAATGAACTCTCGGAATCTAGCTGCTGCAGGAAACATTGATGTTGACTGTCACTTGGATCAGATAAACTATCTGCATCAAGATTGAATTGCAGAATTTGAAAAAGCAAAGCATCTTCACTTTGAAGTTGAGAGAATGGATCATTTTGAAGCATCATCAATTGAGCCAAAGAATTGGCTTCTTCAGTTTCTTCTCCCACATCTGGCCAAACAGGTTGGGACAAATCTGGTTGAGGTTTAGCAGGCGGATACAAAGCCAATTTCTTTGTGGACTACCCATCAGAAATGGTCATATCTCCAGAACGACATCCTATAAAATCATCAGCAGTTGCTAACCATGGCCTACCAAGAATAACAGGATACCCTCCTAAAGTTGCCTTAACTGATAATATTGTAAAATCAGCAAGATACTCCCAAGATTCAAGAGTGACAATTACATCTTCTATCATCCCATCAGGTTTGACTGTGGAGCTGTCTGCAAGCTGTAGAACTGTGGGTGTAGACCTAATGTTTGAAATATTCAAGGAGTCCATAGTATGCTTTGTCATTGCATTAATGGCAGCTCCTAAATCAATCAAAATATTTTTTACAACTTGGCCATTTATATGTATATGTACTACAGGGCTTCCAGGGTCAATATACTTTGGAATGACTACATTTCCCAACATTATATCAGCCAATTTCCCTAAGACATGAATTGTTTGGGGATCCTTTTTCTTTCGTCCAGGCTTCTTCAAATAGGCTTCTTTAATAGCTTTTCCAAAAATAGGAACATCTTTAATAGCCTGAAACAAAGGGATTTGAATTTGCACATTTTTGAGCTGATCTAGAATATCAAAAGTGGGTTCTTCCATGAGTTTAGATTCAGTACTTTGTAACCTCTGAGGAAAAGGTGGTTTATCTTGTCTCTGCAGAACAGGTTCCATAGAAACTGTATCTGGTATAGGTATGTGCTCAATGGAAACAGCAGGTGCATTAGATTCTTCAAGGGGTGAATTAGATATTTCTGTAATCAGAGGTGGTTTGGGAGCAAGTAAAGTAGTTCCAGACCTCAGATAGATGTCATTAACATTTAAGGCATAAGCTTGATATTGGTTGGCTTTAGAAATATACACGTCGTTGAGCTTCCGCTGTCGCTGTTTATTATTGGGATTTCAGGCAAATCCGCTGCAGGTATTAGGCGCTTGCTTTGAGTGCCGAGATTTGTGGTGAAGTTACGCGGCGCGCTGCTAAGGGTCCGCTGGTTGTGGCCGGTGGAGGTCGCGAAGCAGGCCGTGAGATCGGGTTTGCCATTGTTGAGGACCTCTCCATTGAAGATTTTGTTGCCAATTTCTTGAAGGTGGGGTCCATTGACCTTGTGGCTGCTGCCAACCTCCTTGAGGAGGTTGCCACTGTGGGGTTTGATAATTAGACCAACTTGGTTGAGGCAGATTCCATAGTGGTGGTGGTTCATATACTTGTTGCCATTGGTTATTATAGCTAGAATAGGGATTACCAAAAGTTAAAGAGTCTTGAGGCATACCTTGCCTTTGGGCCCATGGTCTCCTTTGTGCAACAAAGAACACTTGATCATCATCACCTTCCACTGGTTTGAACAAGAGGGCGCTTGTCCGGCTTCCGGGGACAGGGGCTGCCACCATCTTGCATTCCAAACGCTTCTTTTGTTCACAGGGACGTAATCCCTACCCAAAAGCAATACCTCAAATTTCTCGCAGATGTTTTTCCGGAGCTTGTGGAAGAGTCCAACAGTAGCCATATTATTAATGATGTCCCGCTTGAAATCATATAGCAGATTTGTGATCTCCATCCAGGAAACTCCACCAGAAGAAGACTTCCACATTGAAGCATGATGACCTCGACCTTTCTTAACTATTGCTCGAGAGTAGTTAAGGCATATCTTCTGTATATCATCCCAAGGCAGTTGAGTTATATCACCTCCTCCCATTAGGTCCAGGGCGTCAATACAGGCATCACTGATTCCCCTTAGAAAGAGTAGTTTCGAGAGTCCTCGCTAAGAGTATGGTTTGAGTTCCTTTTAATGAAATAAAAACCTTGAAATATAATCTTCCAGACTTTCACTCTCCTTCTGCTGAATTCGGAATATGTCATCACCTTTGCTGGCACTCTTACAATATTCCTTATATTTTTCAAGGAATTTCGTCTGCATGTCTGCCCAACTATTTACAACGGCTCTTCCCAGACTCATGAACCATCTGAGAGCTCCCTCCTTCAAAGTGGAAGGAAATAGCTTCAGTTTATAAGCGTCGGTGTTGTAGTCATAACTGCGACAGAGGACATCAAATTCAAACAAAAAGGTTTTTGGGTCTTCTGTGACTAGGCCATAAAACTTTGGAAGCAAGGAAGAGGGGATGTTTTTAAGATTATCAGTATCTTGTTGGGGAACAATGGGAAACTCAAATGCAGGAGGTGGATTATTAGGTGGATTATTTGCCATGTCTGGGTGCTGGAATAGTAGAGCAAATGGATTTTCTTCAGGTTCGTTATCAGCTGGGTCAAATGGTAGTTCAATAAACAGATTTTTAGGGAGGAACCTTCCCAGTGCGTCTCTTCTTCTTCTATGCATGCAATATGGTGAGTAACGGCTTGAAAGATTTTAAAATTTTTTGACTAACAGACTAAACTAATGTTGAAAATGACTTTGTCAGACTCCTAGTTAGACACCATCCCCGGCAACGGCACCAAAAATGTCTCGCACTCACAAAAGGATATGAATATCACAGTGAAACTTTCTTGGGAATTGGACATTTCGACAGACTAATATCTTCAGGACGCTCATTTACTTGTCAAACCGGACGATTCTTAAATGGCGCAACAAAATATATGCACTAGGAATTTGTTTTAGTCAAATCTTAGCAAAAATACATACTGGAAAGAAATTCTATCTAAGCTATAGAATGGTAATGCATAATTCTTTAACTCAACTATGCTTGATTAAAACAGAAACTGTAACAGCTACGACCGAAGCACAAACCATGAACTCCGCTCTGCGCCAGGAACAAATACTGGATGGACTTTCTATGTTGCGGTGAGCAAAGTGGTAAGACCGAAGTTTGCATAAAACTTCAAAGATGAAAGCTAACTGGATACCACAGAACATCTAACTAATGCAACTATAGATATCACTGGGTGGCCCCTTAGCAAGCATCTACTGATTACACAGATGCTGAACTCAGAATTTCATCGATCTTTATTCATGAAAATAGAACGAAATACATTGTCTTGTTGGTGTGAAAACTAATAACAAACTCCGCTTCTAGTCAAATAGATTCTGTCTTTCATTATCATACTGATTCTTACATGATCTCTGCTACTCTGTTTCTATCTTACCTAAAAAATCATCTATTACTCATTCTATTCATCTTCTACCACTACCTCGCGCAGGAGGAGTATCTTATTTTTAAATTAAAAGAACAACTAACTAACTAACTTCATCAAAGAAAGACGTGGAAGTAAAGTATATCCCTGAATCAAGGAACAAACTTCATAAATGAATTTATGTGTTCAACCCGATTCAAGAGAGAATCTAGCACTCCACTCTCTCTAGATTGACTTTCCATTAAAAAATCTTTCCAAATCGATTTCGGTCAAAGAGTCTTTGGCGGAGCTTCCTCAAAGTGTGTAGGAAATGGGCTTTACTGCAAGGCCGAGATCGGCTGCGCTTGACTCGATCATTCTTCAACAACCTGCGAAACAAAAGGTAACAGACGCGCAAGAAAAGGCATATGGTACATACACGATATCTATTCATTAATCACACATTTCAAATCTACTTCACCATTCAAAAACTGTATACGATATACCAGCCATTTTCGGGAGTCAACAGGGCAATAAATGCAATCAAGTCAACACAATACGCTGCAGGAATATAAAAGTGTCTTGCTACAGGATATCCCCATAAAAGGTTTCAACAAAGTTTAAACAGCCATGAAATAGCAAAAATGAAGTCATTTAAAAGTTTATCATAACATCAAATTATGAGCATATTTTAGGCTCATCAAGTGTGATAGACCACATCGTAGCACGAGCAAAACTGTCATGTATTTTAATCCATGATTTTGGTTTATCATATCTATCTTGAGTAAGTTCATGTACATATAAAATTTCTTTTGTGATCAAATTCTCTCTACATACAAGATCAATTAAAATCCTAGGAGTGGGATTGTTATTGATTCTGCCAGCTATGTAAAGAGGACCATCAGGTGCATGTCTGATTGTTTCTTCTAAAGAGAAAGTAATGTCAATGGTTTGTTGTTTACGTGGCTCAATGTCAACCACTCCTATCATTGTATCAATAGGACTTTGTTCATTAGTATCCATAGGACTTTTTTCATCATCATCCATAGGACTTTGTTCATGATTGCTCAAATTCTCATCATCTGTGTCAACATTCATCACATTGGGCCTAGTTTCACTAGCCTTAATAAATGGAATATTATGGTTGGGCATGGGATTGGTAAAGATTTACAATTTTTGGTTGGGAGGAGCCACAAACTTATTACCTTTGTCATTTACACGTCTAGTTTGGATATCATTGGAATCAATGAGGTCTTGCATAAGATGTTTAAGACACTTGCAATATTTTGTATTGTGTCCTTTTTGTTGGTGATAAGCACAATAGGCATTGTTTATAAAGCTCAGAGGTAATGTCTTGCTAGCGTCAAGGGGTCAAATAGAAGGTAAGGTAATTATGTGTTTATTTAAGAGTTGGGTCATAATGTTGTGAGGTGTGTTGCATAAGGGAGTAAACTATCTTTGCAGATCCCAAAAGATATAAGGATTACTCTTATTTATAGCAGCTACTTGGGTATCAATTGGTTGGGTAGATTGAGAGGTGAAATTTAGTTGAAGGAAAATTTTATTTTTTCTTCTAAAAGGTTGGTAAGTGTTTTGGTTTGAGGCTTTTGTCTTTTTGAGATAGATAGGGTGGTTTTTGGTTCACTACTAGTTAGGGAATTCTGATAGTCTCGAATGAAAGTGCATAAATGCATGAAAGAGGGGAATTTCATCATGGTGAGCTTATCCCTTATCTTGCTTTGTAATTTTTCTACGAACATCTTTTGAAGGTGGGAATCAGGATTTTTCACACTGATTTAGAAATAAAGAGATTGGTAGCATGAAATAAAATCAATGACTTTTTCACCCTCATTTTTCTTGCATCTCATCAAATTAGCTAATGTCATTTTAGGGACAATGTGAACTTGGAAATGGTTAATAAAGGCCTCAACAAGTTCATTGAATGAACGAATTGAGTTATTCGATAATGCAGAAAACTAATCCGAGGTAATTTCTTTCAAGGATCAGGGAAAAATTTTAGCCAAAAGTTTTTCTTCAAGAATAAAGTCACTACACAAAGTAGTAAAGGCATTAACATGATTAGGAGGATCTCCCTTTTCTCCATATTTATTAAATCCAGGGATCTATATACCTTGTGGTACCAGAGTTCTCAATATCTCCAAGGACAATGGATTGCTCTTAACATAGTATGAAGATGGACCATTTTGATTTTGATTTATTGTGGAAACTTAGCGTTGGATGTATGAAAGGATTTGTAAGACATGGTTAATGATAGGTCATTGCTTGTAGTGTGTGATGGAGATGAATATGGTGGTGGTATGTATGTGTTAGAAGGACTAATGAATGGATTGCTTATGGGAGGAGATATATAAGATTAGGTACAACATAGGTATAAGGAGCACTAGTGGAAATGTTCGAAGTAGGAAGGATGCTACTAGTTGGTTGCATTGTTGTGGTCATTTGAGGATTGGTACAGGTGGGAATTGAGATTATGGTTGAAGAGGGAGAAGTTTAATTTCCTCCTTGGATTTTCACAATGTTTGAAGCTTGAGCACCTTTAGTGATGGAAGGAAGATTTTTTCCAAAGATTTCAGCTATGTTATGCACAACTTCTAGGCTCTCATCACTTTCCATCATGCGGTGAAGGTTCTCTATGGCAAGTATAACAATGTTTGGAATGTTTTCAGTACTTATGCTATCTTGTAAATGAGCTAAGTCTTCATGCATTTTCATTATGTTTTCTTGAGGAATATGATCAGTCATTGTTTGGACACTTTGCACAACACTTGTAGGTAAGGTAGGAATAGCAAAAGAGGTGTCAAATGTATGGTCCACACCTAGTAAACTAGTGTCAATACTAGAAGTAAGAGAGCTTGATAACCCAAGATCCACAACGAGTGTCTTATTGTGCAATGTCATGAGTCTGGCACTTCATCTAACCATAGTATTAGTAATACGACACCAATTACTATAGATCATACAAGGGATAAACCAAAGAAATTGCAACAAACACAATATCATATGCTTACAATTACACTTGAAATGAAAGAAAATGGAATAACAACAAATATTCAAATTGAAACAAGCAACTAAAGGTAGTCAATAGAAACACAGAAAAGTAATTTCAGATCCTGAAAACTGGAGAATCAAAGTCAATAGGGACTAAGACACCAGGAAGGGTGTCTTAGTCCTCCTAGTGAGATTCTGAAGTTCCAGAGGCTAAAATAGACAACAAACAGTAGAGAGAGATTTTTGAAGCAAAAATCCTGAGAGGGACTAAGATGCCACGAAGGGCATTTTAGTCCTAGCAGAGGTCTTTTGCAAAAAAAAAAAAGAATTCTAGAATGTCAATAGTTTTTACAGATTTCCTATGCAAGATATTGATGCTCAGAAACAAAAAAATGTGTCAATAAGTGCAAGAAAAAGTAACTAGAAATAAGCAACTGAATGCAATATGGAATGCATTTTTTTTCACTTTTGAATGCAATAAGAATGGAATCAAAATCAATGCAGTTTTCAATTTTTCAATGAAATGAAATGATGCAATAAATTAAATATGCAACCTATATGCACTTTCACTAATGCAAATATAGGAAACCCTAGATGCAATTTCACTAGTGCAAAATGTAAGATACCTTAGATGCACTTTCACTAATGCAACATGCAATGCAAGAATGAATGCAATCTAGATCTAAGCACTTAATGGAATCCAAATACAAAATGAAATGAATGCTTAAAATTTGGGTTCACCAAAATGATGAATAGAAAAATGGATACCTCTTAGAGATATCACACCTTTTCCACTCAATCATTCACTAATGTACTAGGAGTCCCAATTGGATTGACTAACAGCCTCACAAGGTGAGCCAATTCGCAACTAGGAAGGACCTAGGAAGGGTTCTTTAAGTTCTAAGGGGTTCACCACCAAGAAAATGCTTGGAAAAGAAAATGTTGAGAAACACACTGTGATACGCAAAATGACCTATAACTAGAAATGTAAGCTAAATGAAAGATGCAGATGATGAAATTATGCAATAGGGAGATAGTATGTGCAAATGCACCTAGGAAGGTTTGAGATGCTGTGAGAATTCTGAAAATGTGAAGAAGTTGCCAAAATATGTTGTGGAGGACTAAGATGCCCAGAATGGAATATTAGTCCCGCAAATATCTTTTGAGGAAAATATGGAGTCTTGGATCTTAGAACTAGATCTCAAAAAATCTCTGAAAAATAGGCTTGGGAGGACTAAGATTCCCTAGATGGCATATTAGTCTCATTCTAAATTTCTACAAACTCTGAACAGGACCCTAAGCTCCAAGTTCTGCACTTGCTTCTCTTCAAATCTTAGGTTTTGAAACTTCTGAATATGGCCTGTACGTGAGTTTCCGTGAAGATGACAACTTTGTAATGTAATTTTGCAACTTTTACAACTTTGCACTCCAAGTAATCTTCAAGACTTCAACCTAGATATGCAATCACAAATATGCAAGAGGGAAAAACTTGTTGTTTGTTAGTGAATGGGGGTTTTCCTTGGTCAAACCGCTTGTTGGTAATTAAACCTTTAAATGAAATAGCAATAATGAAGGAAATGGTGAATGAACAACATGCAATGCTACAAATCACCAAACCCTTGTAAATTCCACAAACTTGTGTGTAATGGTTGCAATGGATATGGATCTTGAATGCTTGAAGGATGGGACTTGAATTGCTTTGCTTGAATCAAAACCCTACATCATGAATGTTAGCACACCAACACACATGATGCAAGAAGATCTTTGATATGATGCTTTAATATGAAAATGGCTCCAAATGCTTGATAAATCTACTCTTGAATGCTTTTGTGAACTCAATTTGATATTATGAATGCTCTCACAAAATAATTGGATTGAAATGAATGAATGAACCATGTATTTATATTTAACTATGCGTAATATCCCAAAATTATGTCACACCAAGCTGACATATGAATTCATTAAATAAAGGAGGCTAAATACCACCAAAATTTTAAATTAAATCTCAAAAAAACTCAAGGAGGACTAAGATTCCCTAGGTGGCATCTTAGTCCCAAGTCCTAAAAACTTGGGGCATAGACACCAAAAAGGGGCCCAATCGGGATATGCCAAAATTAGGGTCCCTAGAGCCTTGGGGGACAAAGACACCCTAGGTAGCATTTTAGTCCCGACCCAAAAATTAGGGACACACTGATGGAGTCATTAAATTATCATTTATGCATTGGAGAATGTTGGGATTAACCAGAAAAGATGTAATTCATAGGGCTTGTGGACACAAAATAGGACCAATTAAGTCATAAAGAAGCATAAATAAAGCTAGGCGGGCCCAAACATGTGTGAAAATGCAAGGGTATGCATTTTCCTACACTACAATAGATTAATATGATTAATAAATATTTTTAAATTTTAAAGGAAATAAAGCTAATGAAAAATAAATCAAATGAGAAAGATGTAGAGTAGAGATCAAATAGAAACACTTTATCCTAGAAATAGTAGTAGATTATATGATAGAATAATTGGTTTGAGTATGATAAAATATAGAACAATTGACATGATATATTGACTTTGAATAAACATGTTCCAAATATATTCTACATCAAGGAAGTTAGATATTTTTATGAATGAGGAATAATCATTTTCGATGAAAGACCACATTAGGAGATGTTTGATGTAAGAAATTGGAAAAATGAAATGTGCTTACAATATTAATAATAGTGAAAAATAAATATTTTATAATTATTTGAAATGTACAATGAAAAATATTGCATATAATAATATTTAATTTTCTCATTAATATTGTAAAAAAATTGGTTTTAATGGTGAACACTTTTAAATATTCTTGAACACCAATTAATTTTACAAATAAGGAACAATGAAATAAATATAAAGACATAAGTATAATGTTTCCTTCAAGAGTACTTTTTTTGTAGACAAGAAATGCTAAAAACATAAATCATTAATAGTTATATCCAAACATTTTAGTAGTTTAAATTTTAAAATCATGATTGTTTTAAAAGAACAATATATTAAGTGATTAATTCCATATATTTAAGTGGGTTTTCTATAAAGTAATGATTTGAATATGAATGCCAAAAATATACAAAAAGAGAGAAATTGGCCTCATTTTAATTTAAAATTGATTGTCCACACCTTGCGACTCATTTGGACAATTTCTATTTTTTAAATAAATGAAATTTCTTACCATTTAGAAAAAAACATATGTAGATTATTTAATATGTATTGACAATTATATAAAATTAATTATGTTGACATGACCTATTGGTAAGGATGAAGAACCAATAGGGTGAAACCTTTGTTTCAACTTCATTCCTAATCACTTGCCTAGCTTACACTACATTGACAATATGCATATTATTGGGCTTAGAAAAAAGTGCACACTATAGATACCCATAGTTTGATGCCCCTTGTGTACTCATAATTTGGGGGCCACACTCTACCCACAATCAAAGGATTACTTTGTGTCACATGGATCCACTTGTACTCACAATCCAAAGACCCTTGTATATATATATATATATAGTATTAAAAATTTATTTTTATACAAGACAATAAAATGATCTAGTGCAACAAAGAAATGTACAATATATCTACAATTTGAGACCTATTTTATACTCCTACAATGAAAAGACCTATCTGTACTATGTTCAGAAAACCCCATTTTTATTTTATGACACCTTTTGTACTTGCAATGTAAAGATTCCTTATATAACTATTAAAAAATCTAGTAAATGTTCATTGATGCAAAAAAAATATGAATATATACAAAAACTAGAAACTTATTATATATATTAATACATATAAAGTTTCCCATAACACTTTAAAATATATATTTTTTCTGTTACCTTATATAGTCTTGAAATGTATGTTATTTTAAACTCAAATCTTTTTACAAAACCAGGATTGGCAATGTGAAATTCTATAATGCCCCACTATAACTTCTATGTACATGAACTGCCCTCCACCCATTAAAAATGAGAGAAACCTAAAGGAAAAAAAGTTAAAAAAGCTGATTCCCAATTTACTAAACCATTTTCCATTAACACTTTTAACATTAATAATAACAAAATTATAAATATTAAAAACTAAAATATAAACGTCCTTTTAAACATTATTCGCATGTACCTTCTACTTTCGAGTTGGACAAACCCAGACAGGGCTATGGCTTTACGCTTACGGCCTTCACAGAGCTCTTTCAGGATCTATAGGGCTAGCCTTGGAAACGAACCTGCCAATCTACTTACTCTCTTATCAGTCCTGAAAATGCATATGGGTTATGCATCTACCTCTTAAGGTATCATATGGGTTAACTCTCTGGGCCTGTGAGTTTTGTCCTCAACGGAAACTAGCAAAAGGCATAAGTTCAGTGTTTCACAAATCCTTTGTGCACTTCATCTCAAGGATTTTTTTTTTTTTTTTAATGAGGAATTTGGAGGCGAGATTAATGCAAAATATTTTGTTTTAATGTCCCTCAGACATTAAAACAAAATATTCAAGACAGATTTTCTCAGACATATGATTACTACATTTTCAAGACATGTATCGGCTATCTTACTGTACGTATTTTTCTGGTTTCATTCAGTACACCTTATGTTCACAAAGACAAAAAAATCTCCAAAGCTATCCCGTAAGTTTGATTGAATGTCTAGCATACTAATTTGTAATAGCCTTCTCCCGATGATAAAGTAATTCTCCTACTTGCCTTATTTCATTTCTCCTCGGTTAAATGGAAACTTTCTGTGAGTGATTTCTTTTATAAGCTTGCTCTTTTTAGGTTGTTTCCTTTCTCAATTATTGTTCCGCATTGAATAGAACATTTGTATTGATGAAAGTCTTTGTAATCACTGAATTTGCAGAACCCTAACCAAACACAACTATTGCGAGCATATAAACCTTCTTCATTAAAATTTTTAAAATGTAGAATGCTTCTTCAGAGAGTAGATTCCATTGATCAACTTCAAAATATCACGCCCTTCAGATGAAGACGATTCATATGTACACTTCTTGTTTGGTCTATGCTATTTAACAGAACGTTAGTACAAAGATGGAACCTGAGAATGCCATTGAATCTTTCTCTAAATTAAAACCAAAGATCCAAAGCCCACCTGTGACAAATGTTGATAAAGGCTTTAAAAAAAATAGTGTTTTGTTTAATTTGATTACAAATATATGTAATTGATTCTAGAAACATTCTTTCCAATTGTGGAAAACTTAAATTAATATATATATATATTGAAAAAACGGAACACACGGATCAAATATTAACTTGTACAGATTTAACAGTAGAAAAACGTTTCCCAAGCTCTGCTTGATCTGTCACCCAGATAGGTACTTGTACATAAAAGGCGGAATCATACATCGATTTCTTTGTCTATTGCAAATCAGACAACTCTTTTGACGGACATTAGCATTTTCTATAGATCCGTTGAACTCATACAGATTTTTTGATAGAATGGGCAGAATAACAAACTAGATCTGGTAAATTCGCCACTTATGACGATTTGAGAACCTAGAGAAAATAGAGAGAAAATGGTCGAGAAAAAAGCGGGTAGTGATATCAATGCTGTAGTTAATTATCCACAATGAACCAAATGATCTGATGAAGAAGTAACCAAGCTCTACTGCTAGTAATATTCTTCAGTGAACCACATCGTTAACCGAATCTCTTAGGCTTAAACTAAATAAACTAGTTTTCACGTTTTAGTGGTCTAAAACTATAAACACATAGGAAACCGGTAAAATTCAAACGAAAATAACTTGCCCATTGATTAGTTCTGAGAAATACTAATAAAAGAATTATCATCAAGTAGACGGAAAACATACAAAAACATTCATCTTCTTAAGACGCTGCCCCTTTTTCTGGTTCAAAAACCCTAATAGCTCTGCCGCCTTCAAGGGATTGAAAATCATTATACTATTATTTATCAGAGCACGGAAAGAGATTTAGAGTGGATAACGATCGACATAGATTTACTCCAAACACGGTAACAGATGAAGAAGAATTTGGAGAAGAAAGCGAAGCAAAACGTTTCCTTGGCAGATTCTCAACTGTCCCAGGATCTGACTTTCCATAGAAATTGTAAACTGATGAAGAATAAGATGGCGTTAAACACTCTGCCAAGCCCTTGGAGATGCTGGATTGATGTTGAACAGATGGAGCCGAATAGAATGCCTGTGTCCACTGACTGTAATCCGGCTTCTTGCGAATCGACTGTAGAGGAGGGGTAAAACCGACTAAACCCACTGGTTTGAGCTGAAGTGGATTGCCGGGTCTACGGTGAAAGTTGATGTATAGCTGGCGGGAGCCACCGCTACTGCGATGGAACGTCACGACATCTCCGGGCTGAAGACGTTTCTCCTTGATGTAACGGATCCAGCCTTTAGTAAGCACGTAGCTTTGGCTACTGCTCCAGTATGAATACCTGAATCGCCATGTTTCGCCCTTGGCGTCCTGAAAATTTAGCAGCACACCTTTCCCGCTGGAGGAGACTTGGAGATGCGGGAGGCATCTCTGGGCGTGGTGCTTCGGTATAACCAATCGGTTGAGCTTTCCCACATCACTGGGCGTCAAGGGCTTGTCGAACAGATGCTCCCTGGGATAAGAAGGCCTCTCCATTTCTTCATCGTTGCCACTTAAAAGCTCAGTGTCATATATGTTGGAAGATTTGTTTGTCTCTACAGCGTTGTCTTTTAAGGACTGCTGGAACTCTTCAATGTAGGCGTGTCTTCTGAGCATGTCGACGATCTGTGCTTTTGAATGGTGCCGGAGAAACTCGGCTTCCAGTTGGCACTCATTAAGAGAGGTGAAGTTAGTGATGGCGTCCTGGCCGCGAAACTTAAGGGCTGCGGTGTCGTACGCCCTGGCGGCGTCCTGTTGGGTGTTAAAAGTTCCCAGCCACACTCGGTGGTGCTTCTCATATATCTGCGCGCCCCACCGACCGTTGGGCTGCGGAACGACGCCCTTGTACTGCGACGATGGCAGCTTTCCCACCTCCGTCTTCTTCCACACCTCCATCGGACTCCCGTTCTTCTCCAACGTGCTCTCGCTGATACCGCTATCCATTAGTTTCAGCAAGGGAACGATCGTCTGTTTGCCATTACCAGGATTTGTATCATCTTTCCGTATGCACTCGCTGCCGACCTCTTTTCCTAAACCATATCTTTCTTCAATCGCACTCTCCACCGGCCTTTTCGCACCATAACCAATGATCTTGCAACTCGATTTCGCATACGTCTGCAACTCTACAAGCCGGTAGCAGCTGCCTAAGCTCAGCTCGACGTTCTGACCCGAATCCGCGTTTCTCTGCCATCCCTAAAACGCATATAACCACTCAATCTAACTTTTCTACCTAACTTCTCTACTGGGAAATTTCAGATTTAACAAAAATCAAATAGACCAGACACAACATAAAAATTACATAACCATCAAATGATTACAATAATTAGGTCCATTCCCACTATAATAACCCCATATTCCTTCAGCCTTAGTTGCACAGTATATGGTCCTAGCTGAATACAATCCGTATTAACAGCAATATGGAAAACTCACTCAAAAATAGGATTAGCAAAACGCGCTTTCGCTCATAATATCAGTAATCATAACTAGGGACTACGGTATCGATTCCAATACGATCTTATCTATTTAAATAATTTCCCGCAGGCAGAAAAAAACCCTAAAACATCTATTATAAAACACTCGTAACCCTAAAAATTCCAATTAACAAACATCATTCTTAGAAAGGAAAGGAATTAAATATATATACGCGACCGTTATCGACCTTGAGCGAGTGAGGCGGAAACGGTGCAGCAACGGCGCTTTCAGACATTATCTTTCAGCGATCTGCTTTGAGAAGAATCGGCGTTGTTTCCAGAGGGAATGAAGCTATATTGAGAAACCGCCCTACAACGGAAAGGCTGACATGTCGGACCTTTACATGCGTCCAGCTAGCCACACAGGATGCTTGGCACAACATTGCTATGGATGAAACGATTCCATGTGGATCTATATAAATTTGTCTATATGGTCTGATATTACGAGGCATGGAGAAAGAGGGTATAACTAACCATACCCAGGAAATTACGAAAATCAGAGTGGTCCACCTCTAATAAATTGTTTATGTTTGGATTATTTCTATGTTTTAACGGGTCGACATCCCAAGCCCCTTTGTCTGAGATGAAGGGTCGCACATTAGCATTTTAAATCACATCTCTCATTTACAATCCATCCTTCACTCCTAATATTATATTCCAGGGCCTGTGGGCAGAGACGGTGGCCTATACATGTAAGGTGGGGTCTAGGATAATGACTTCAGAACCATTCATAGCTTCCACATCCTCAGATGGACAGCTCGGTCATTTGTTATTGTATATAGTCAATCTTTTTGTCTGACGAAAGAATTTTATATAAAATTATTTTCCTTAAACTTAAACCGCTGAAGCAAATCCATCCTAGGAGAATATATATATGATTAAATTATAACTTGGAAAGAAAAATGGTTCGCATAAGACAGGCTATAAGACAGGCTATCTGCCAACACAACCTCGGAGAACGAGAAACCTGAAGGAGGTGGCAGAGGCAACAAATATATAAAACGTTAACTGCATTGCCTGACAAAAACGTTTACATCGGCCTCTTTTTATAGAGGGCTTAGAAGACTACAGAAATTTCTGGAAGTTGCTTTTCACGTTTCTTTTTAGACTGTTCTATCACCGACAGTCATCTTTCTAGAATCTTCTTGCATCGAATTCTCTGGACTCTGCATTTAATGACGTAGGTTATTACAGGTGGTAAAAATTTATTCAAACCAATTCAAGGATCTAAGTTCATCTATTACTATTCATTTAGAAAAGGCAAACCTTATATTGGAACAATAATCCAAATTGTAAACATCACTCCTATTGCCATATAAAACGGAAACATCACATTGAAATTCAAATTAAAATAAAATTATCACACAATTACCAAGACAATCAACTATTTTACTTTAATTAAATATACTTTGAAATTATTTAGTTGAACCATATTATCTAGTTGAATGCAGCTACCCTGAATATTGGTGACGTATGTTTTGTCCTCCAGTTTATTAAAATGACCAATTAATAAAAAAATATAATTAGCATATGTCAGTCATTATCATTCTTAATAACCTAATTAGATTTGTTTAGATTTTTATTGACTTTTATAATATAAAATTTAGATATGTTTATTTTCATATATAATTGTTATTCTAAAAGCTATGTATTTATTTTATTTTAGAGTTCATGTTTTGCTTATTTTAAGGAGATTGTATTTGTGGATGAATGATGTAAGTTTCTATAAAGTTGAGTTCATTGTATAATACCATCTTCCTATTTATTGCATACATTTCTATATCTATAACCCTTACCCCATTCAGATATTCTTTCATTAGTCATTAGATAAAACGATAATTTTTTTGTGATTTCTAAATTAGATTAACAAAACATAAATTAATTTACTTTATAAGACTAGTAAATCATAGATATTAACTATATATATTTTAGTAAGAGATGATTATACTCCATATTACATGTATCCTAGTTGAGTCCTAGTCTTCATTTAATAAAACTAATGTTTGAATTTTGGACTTGCCATATGCTACAACATTGTCTTCTTAGACTAAGCTATATGTTGGATAAACCAAACACTAAATCATAATCCTAAGGCCATGACTAGGAAAAAGCATGGTTTGAATTACAAGCCTAGATAATTAAAGTTAGCCTATATTCTAAATTATATCATATAAAAAGAAAGACAGTGGTGACTAGTTATATTTTATGATCAAACCACTATTTTAATTTCAAGATAATACTAAGCTTTTATTTTTTATCATTTAGAATTTCTAGTCTCATTAATAATTTTCTAACATATATGATATTTTAACAACTTTATCAAAATAGATGGACGATGGCATGCACTAGGCCAAGCAGCTAGAAGAGGGA
Organism: Sequoia sempervirens; assembly: GCA_007258455.2. NCBI lineage: Eukaryota > Viridiplantae > Streptophyta > Pinopsida > Cupressales > Cupressaceae > Sequoia > Sequoia sempervirens. Next base: position 822,283,352 of record VDFB02281492.1, read on the forward strand.
GTATATGCTTTCATGGGATTTTGGTTGGTCACTACTAGCAATGTGTAAGTAGCTTAATAGAGGGAAGGAGAGATGGTTGGATTTCTTATTAAAATTTGAAGCATCATGAGCCGAGATATTATGAATTATCAACCTACAAGAACTAGTGGCAAGGTAAAGATCAATAATAATTTTTGTAACTTAATATGTGTAAACTCAAGAGAATGTCAATGTTCACTAAAAGGGAGTCAATTAAATTACTTAATTAAATATCAAAGGGGTTAATGAATTAGATGAGGATAATATTTACATAGAAAAATTTTCATGATGAAATGATTAAGGAAAAGAAAGATATCATAATTGAAATTTGTATAAGTTAATGAATCACCAACTTTAATAATGAAACCCAAGATATAAATGACTCAAAATTGTATAAGTATCAAGATAATATAATAGCCAAAGGTTACTAAATCTATGGAATTTATGTCTAAGAATAGTGATGATTATTTTAGTGCAAAGGAAATGATAATGAAAAAATAATGAAGGTCTTATATAGTAACATTCTTGGGTAGTTGGGAATGGAAGAGTGAAAAAAATTAGCTTTGGTTAGTTGGGATAAGTTATGCCTTAATAAGAAGGCTGGACGTCTGGGATAAGAAAGCTAAACCTATTTAACAAAGCTCT
>VDFB02281492.1:822284114-822332174 GCA_007258455.2 Sequoia sempervirens
TAGAATTTGATGGGAAAGTGAAACTGTGGGTGAAGTAATTAGTTTCTCTGAAAGAAAAACTATAGCTAATGTTTTGCATGGTGGTAAGGCTTGTGTGGAACTTATGAAGACTTAATAAGTGTTGATGAGGGAAAATCGAAGAAAGGAATGCGCATATAGGGACTTACACATTACTATTGAGTATATCATGCCCATTCCTATAAATGAATTATGGAAATGCGCTTTAGGTTTTAAAAGTCATCACCTCTAAATTGGAGTAAGGTGACACAACCTAGAGTACATGATCAAGTAGCAGGAGTGAATGTTGTCAGATTGGACATACCAAAGAGAACATACTCCGAGGATGATGAATTGTGAATAGAGAACTTGAAGAAAAATAGTGATCCATTATTGCATTCTCCTAAGCATGTAGTGGCTAAATCAAGTGATGGGTATCGAAGATAATGAGCATGTAACACACAAGAAGAATACATCTATTGTTGGAGATAACGCTGGAGTTAGAGTTCTCAGCTCAGAGTTGCAGGGCGCTTCATAAATGAAGATGTGAGATGAAAGGTTATTTGGCCGAAGCCTATAGATGGATGCTCCCACGCTAGAGAAAATTGATATGTATTGGAAAATCCCAAAAGAGAGGATGTTTGGAAATGAGCAATTAACAGGCGTCTGCAATTGATGGGAGAGTATTAGTTTCTTCTTCGAAAATGACATAACAAGAAGAAATACTACCATTCTTCGCTAAAGAAATAGAGCAAGAAACCCTAAACTTAGTGTGGTAAAGGAATATCGACGAGAGAACAATGATCAGAGTGAAATTTCAAAGTCACATCGAATATGTAAGTCACACGGATGGAAACTTCATTTGCAAGAAAATAACGATCGATGGAAGAAATAAAAGTCTCCTCAAGTCACTTCGATACTTTAATACACGGGAAGAAAATATTATTGAGTATCTTCGTTCCATAAAATGCAATATGGAATGGAGAAATGAAATAAAATGGGATTTATTGAGATGGAACATGAATGATAAAGCTTTACACTCAATAGTGTAAAATACAATTACATTTTTATCTAGGAGTTAAATATTTCATCGAAATTTTGAAAAAGAAAATAAATGGTAAAATGGGTAATTACATTACTACTGGAGAAGTTAAATAATAGTTGATAATTTTAGTCAATTAGTTAAATGAGAGAAAATACAAGGGGGAATAAATTCATCGGAGAGATTAAATAACATGTAATTATTTACCCTAAGGGATGATCAATTAAATTGGATAAAATATTGTAATCTCACTAGCTTTCCAATTCAGTAGGCTTGACAAGGTAGGGGAAACACATGCCTCATAGAAATGGGGTCTCCTATCACTTGTGATCATGTTATTGATAATAATGATTCTCTTAGAATAGCACTTCCTTGTTTTTCAATATTGTTATAAGTAGAATGGATTTTTGGGTATATTTTGATATGCAATGTGAATTATTTCTATAATGCAATCGATGGAAATGAGATTGATGAAGCTATTAATGATGCTAAGATGGAGATGAGGATATGATTCTACAATGAAGTAGCTACAACTACAATACTATGGAGATTGGTATACTATGCTAATGAGAATGCAATGGTAATGACAATGCTAATGCTATGATAATGATGATAGTTTTATAGAGGCACACTTTCGGATAATTGATATGATATTTTAGTAGCATGTAAGTATGATATCTGTTGTGTATGTTAAAAATGGAGGTGATGAGCTTCCTTTTATAAGCTAAGGAGATGTACATGAATGTGGCACAAGATCAATGGTTGGAGAATTGGTCTTGTGACATGTACGGAGAGGATTGGATTGGTTGGGATGAGAGAGATAAAATAGGAAGATTTTATTCCTATGTTGACAAGGTGGAGTGAAAGGTGGAGAAGAAGCCAGTTTTGTTGGTGCACAAACTCCTTGCAATCCACTACTCTAAAACATTACATCAACCACCTAGGCCATCAATGGTTATTACACTCTCAAAGATTTATAATGGGGTATGAGAATATGAATATAGTTCCTTTCTCACTCTCAAATATTTATAATTGGGTATGACAATATGAATATCATAGTCTAAAGGGACATCCTAAAATTTTATGATAACCTCAATGCTATAGTTGTCAACCCTATGGAATTGGAAAGCTAGTGATCTCACTAGCTTTCCAATTCGGTAGGTTTGACAAGGTAGGAGCAGCATATGCCTCATTGAAATGGGGTCTCAAGGTGATTTACATCACCATGAGACCCCATTTCTATGAGGCATACACTACCCCTATTGGTTGTTTTCAATGAACGAATCAGATCTCGCCAGATACCTATGAGTTTTCCAAACTCAATTCTTGAATACCCGCAAGATAAGTATCCAACAAATGAGATGTAGCACCAATTCTTTATCTCCTACACTTTGAGCTCTACAAAATCTATGAGGGTGATCCCAAATTTAAATTATATGACTCTTCTAAACAATTGATGTACACATTGCATAAACAAGTAGATATATTCTCATGAAAGGCTAGGAAGATGAAATGCTTCAATAAATTGGAATTTCCTTGAAATACTTACAAATATATAACCAAGAATAAAAACAACACCAACTACAACAAAACAAAGATTGATTGAAAAGTTATATAAAATGATGTTCTCAAGTTGGGTGACCAGAATCCTACAAGGTGCTCATAATAACTATGATCAATGCCATTATCTATGGGCTGGGAGTCGATATAAATTGAAATGAAAGGTACATTTAATCTTGAACACAAATGATCTTAGTGAAATTACTTTGCAATTCACCCATTCATAATCAAATTCTAAGACTACTTATCAAATCCAATTGTTCTGCACATGAATTTACGATAAGATATAAGCATTTTAACCAATTCTTTGAACAAGAGCTAAAATCAAAGCATACACCAAAGCTTAACAATGATGAAAATTAATGAAATGATCTTTGATTAGCATTTTCATTAATAACCTGAGTATAGATTAAAATTGGAGAGAATACAGACTTTAAAAAATTTCATTATCATTCTGATATATTTAGAAACCATACATTTGACAAAACTTACTATCTAGACTCAAAGCATTAGACAAAGAATCCTAACATATTTTCTCTATGTTCTTCAATTACACAATTCAACTCCAGAATTCAACAAAATACTTGTACTAATGGCATTTAATTCCCTTTTATGGAAACAAGGGTGCAAAACAAGCCTCAGGCTAATAGTACACATGTCACATTCTAATTGGACCGCTACAAGACAATATTCCCTTTACAGTTATATTTACATTTTCAATCAGAGGGAATACATATGATATAAAGATTATTTTCATTTGATTTTGAAGAAAAAAACCCACCTTCCAAAAGGCACATGTCACATTCTAATTGGACCGCTACAAGACAATATTCCCTTTATAGTTATATTTACATTTTCAATCAGAGGGAATACATATGATACAAAGATTATTTTCATTTGATTTTGAAGAAAAAAACCCGCCTTCCAAAAGGCACATGTTGAAAAGAATATCCTTCAATTTGTTGTAGTGTGTCCATCCTACTTGACAAGATGACAAAATTCTGAATATAGGAAAAGTAAAAAAAAATCCAATCAACATCCACATCAATGATCAATATTTACCAGTAGCACTTTTAACTAGAATAGACATACTTTATACATTGTAACCTCCAAGGCCAGACCTATACAATACTTGACCAAGCATATGTGTTCCATTCTCAATTTGCTAATCCAATCAAGTTAGAAATATCCTTCTCCAGTTTCCATACTCCTCTTCAGATGGCCAATTGAATTCAATAATTTCATCCATTTTATTTTTGTAAGGAGCATACTTTTTTCATTATAGAATTAGCTTCCTTATCAAATTCTTCAAGGAAACTAATGATAAAAGATAACTTCTCCAAATTATCTTTAAGCATATCCATATTAACATCCTCACAAATTAATTCAGTTTGAGAAGCAATTGTAGTGTCCACCTGATTCGTCCACATTTGCAAAGGTTTCACTTCATCCTAGGCTTGAAAGATATTAGGTAGTAGTGTCAATTCTTCCTAATCGTACTTGATCCTTAACTATTTTATATTCTACACCAATGGGGCAACATACCCATGGGATCGTTGTTCCATAACATCACTGAAAAACTTGTACGTAGAGAACACCATTGGATATTCATTTTCTCATTGCTTTTCCCTAGCTAACATCAACTTGAAATCACTGACTCTAGGAATCCACCTATCTAAGAGTGGGGTTCCCAATTCTCCATCTCTCTAAGACATCTCCATTTCTCTCAACATCAAAGAATAATTAGCATGGAGGGTAAGTGCACAAAGTTGAGTCCACGAACCGTGGAAGTTTTTGCCTTAGGCAAAAAAATGAATTCGGCTTGCAAAAAATGGGATCCTGCTTTTTAATAAACGGGATCCCGAGCCTAAGTTTAAAAAATGGGATACCTTTTTGGAAATTTCTATTTTTGGAAAATTTCCAAAAATGGAAAATTTTAAAGCAGGGATCTGGATTTTGAAAAATTTTGAAAATGGAAAACTTCCAATTTTGAAAAAATTCCATTTCGAAAATTTTCAAAACGGGATCCCGTTTTGAAAACTTTCCATTTTTTGAAATTTTCATTTTTGGAAGAATTTCAAAACGGTATCCCATTTTACAAAACGGGATCCCGTTTCATAGAACCATAAAAAATGGCTTTTTTATGAAACAGGATCCCGTTTTTTAAATTATGAATTTTTGAGCGGGTTTTTTGGCTTGTTTTTTGGTTCAGGAAATGGCTTGGGGACCCGAACCTAAGCTTTGGACCTAGTTTGACCTGCAACTTGAAGGTTTTGTTAATGTCACAGGAAAATAATGACTTTGGACATATGTCTGAAGACCTATTTTGCAGATTTTTTTTTATGAAATTAAAACCCATTATAGATGAGATAGTGCAGATTCCAAATATGTAATTTTTTTAATAATTTTATTATTTTTTCTATTTTTCAATTAATTTCTAATGAAACTAGTCCATAAACTTGAATTATCGGGTTTTTTTAGTATTTTAATAACTTTTGATCAACATAACATTTTGATGGCAGTTCATAAAGAGCAAACTTAGGACAATTCTTTTAGTTTAAAAAAAATTCAAAAATGATAGAAGTTTAGGTCATCTTATGCATGTCATTACACGACAATTTTTCAAAATGACAAATATGCCTAATAAATATTTAATAAAAAAAAAAAATCAATAAAAAATTATAAAAAAATATTAAAAGCAAGCTTTAGTGAGTCACAAATCTTTTCCCAAAAGGATTTAGAAAAATATGATAATTTAGGTCAAAATATGGATGTCGTACACGTGCATGGTATGGTATAAAAAAGTGACTTTTAAACAGTTGTTTTTAGAAACGCCTATTGAAACTCAAATTTTACAATCTGGGTATTGAAATAAATTACATATTTGGAAACTAGACTCCGAGTACTACATTTTATGATTGGTGACTTTTTTAAAGATTCCATCTCTAAGTGCTTCAAATTTTAAGGTCAAATGTGTCAAATTCTGAAAATCAGGGAAAACACTTCCACTTTTTGGCCAAAAAGTGGACTCAACTTCTTGCACACACCCTAGACACTATTCAATTTACTTTGAATTTTCCTATTAAGATGCTTCAGAATAGTATGAACAATCTTAGCATTATTCTCATTCATTAAACTTTATGTTTCCTCAAGCAACTTCTCATATTCCCCAACTTGCTAAATTAACTCTTCTTTTGTGGGTTCAGTGGATGCAGCTGCCTTTAATGTAATTGGCTTCTCTACTGCAAAAGGCTCCTAATCCATGTTAAAAGGAACAATTGACAATGCTTGCTCATGTGGAGGAGACTAAGGATGAATTATGGCATAAACAAGAGTAGTATGGATTTAACTAACTGTCCCTTGGGACTTCATCATTTCCACTTGTTTTTTCAAAAAAATTTACTCTGTTTCAAGCTCAACTACCCTTTGTTGACTCTTATTTTATTCTCCTAGAATCTCATGGTAATTTCTTCTAAATGTATCCATGTCACTGGTGAGATGCTTAGTTCTTTCCTTGGTGAACCTAGCAACATTTATACTCATGTAAGTGGCTTCTAATGCTAGAGTATCTACAAATCTCTTTACAATCAATCTGCCACTGAATTCTAAAAGCTCTGCAACTTTGGGATTTCTTGAACTAAGAGACAATTACCATATTTCCAGAGCATCATGTTCTTGACTAAATGCAGATCCTTGAAGTGCCAACCTGGCTTCCTCTTCAGTGTTGAATAAAGGCTTATCAACCCTTCTTGTTGTATCAAGTACCACTACATTAGCAATATCCCATTCAAGCAACAAAAAACCACCACTCTTTTGCACAAGTTCCCTTCCTTCCTTAGGTGCAATCTTCTTAAATTTCTTCCTCATATCTTGCATCACATTATCTTAGATAACATTCTCTGGCAATTCAGGATGTAAACTTCTTTCAATTGCAACCTTCTCTGCATATTCTCCAACCTTTTCTCTCCATGTAAAATCCCTGAAGGTTGGTGTTTCAATGAAAGAATCTTCCTCCATGAATTCTTTGCAAGCCTATGCCCTCATATCATAAAAATTGTTCACACCACTCAATTAAGCTTTTCCCAACCTCAAGATACTTGTCCCAAAGCTTGATGCAACTTCTCTTGGGGGAGAAGGCATCCCTTGCTACATATCTTTAGAGGTTATCACAATATCATCCTCATCACTATTAGGGCACTCCACTACCGGGCTCTTCTCTACCCTTTGTCTCTTAATTGGTGGCTTCTCTGGGGGAGGAGAACTTCTTGGAGAAGAATCAATGTCAATAATAAGAGGCAAGGATTGCCTAGGAGGCAATGGAACTGATCTAGTTGGAGAAGCTAGTTTGGAATCATCTAGAACAATAGGAGTTGGCTCTACCTACTCCTTCTTGTTTGTTTCCCTTTTCCTAGTATACACCCAAATTGTTTTGGGTGTCTGATAGGAAGGCCTCTCCTACAAATCTATAGATGGTTCGTCTTCAATTTCCAAATCATTTCCCTTATCGCTAACCATTTCTACCTTCCTCAACACACCATCAACACTTTCAAAATTTCTTAGTGCATGCATTACCTGGTTGAATTCCCCTTGAATGTTAGCTAGAGGATCATACCTTGGATTTTTCCTCCTAATAATTTCTACCATCTTGTTGAAGGAAAGATACATATCCTTCCTTTCCTCTTACACTTGGAAATAAAAAATATTTCTAATGACATCTTCAAGGAAATAGAAATTGTGACCAAACACACCCAATGATTTCTTTGTTTTTACTACATGAATGAATCCCTTGGGATCATGGTTCCTAGGGTAGGCTATCATCAATTTGTAGGGCTTGAGGACATCACTCAAAGCATTCCACTTCCCCTTGATAAAAAAAAAATCTGCAAATGTTGTGTATTCTGGGAAGAATGATCCCTTCTTCTTATGTTTTGGAAAGTCACAATCTTGGGATCTAGCCAACTACCTCATGACTTCTATATATCCAATCCTAAGTGGTACAGTCCTTGGTAGCACCAAAGGGTACAAAGGAGTCCCATACACCCTAAATATGGTCCTATCTAGATATGGAATGATATATCCCCAATTATGGGTCATATTCAGCTCATGCCTCCTCTTTATAGGCCGTAAGAAGTCATGAATTTCCTTTGGGATCCTTGGCAGATCAAGAACCATGATTCTCCTCATTTTAGCTACAAAAATATTATTGAAAACTAGGTAATCAAACTTCTAGTCATCCATATCCAGGATTTGGGTTCAACATTGGACCAGAAGCTCAATATCACCATCCACTTTCTTTAGAGACATGTCTTCTCCAAAATACTTCTCTTGCTTGTACAAAATCATATGCATTGATAGAGAATACCACCAGAACATTACCCAATTCTTTCCTCCCTTTAGTTCAACAAGCGCGTGTGCATGTTTTCTGCTAGATAAGTGGCATAATCATAAACCCCATTAAAGGGTGCATACTAAATATTTCCTACCATCTACAAATATTCAAGTGGTATGGTTTCAAGTGCATCAAAACCAATAATTTGATACACGGAGCAGATGGTCTTTCTAAAATAAGGGGTAAAATAATACAGGGGCAAAGGTTCTTTCTCATCTCTCCCAATCTTAATCTTCTTCTTGTTCTTCCCATATCCATTTGAACCCATGTGCATTGGTAATGTGGTAGTTCAGAATAAGACTTTGGTATTATCATATTCCTTTTTGAAAGTATCCATGTCAATGGGGACCATATCCTAATTCCATTCCTGTAGTTTGAAAACTTCCACAATCTCCTCCTTGGTGATCTTAATCACCTCAGCACAATTACATTCCCTAAAAATTTTGGATACTAGATCATATCTAGATGCAATATCCTTGACCAATTCCACATCCACATATACATTTGGGACTATAATTTTTCTCATATCCATCTTCCATGTATGGAAAATAGGATACTCACAATTCTTGTTCCCAAACCAATTTCTGAGCATTTTCCAACTAGTATAGGGAAATTTAACATCCTTGATCGAAGCTTTCTTTTCCTACAATCCATCACAAATCCTAGGGCCATAATATATCATTGCTCCTTGATTTTTCTTTCTTGTCAAGGGTTTGAGCTGGTTGACAATGTCATCAAAGAGTAACCTAGCTAGGGTTTCAGGATGAGGCTTCTATGCTTTGGGAGCCATGGATATTTGGCAAGTTTACATAGGCTAGGGTTCTAACAGAAAGAAACTCAAAAACCTAACTCCCTCAATTAGCAGCCTAGGGTGTGATTAGAAGACATAGACTTACACAAATTTGGCCGAGGGCAAGAGTTTTATACATAAAATTAATGTAAAAGGATAATTAAAGCATGTAGGAAAAATAAATCTAAATAAAACAAATACAACCCACCCTGATTCAAGATAGTTTGAAATAAATCACAAAATTTAGATTTAATTATACTTAGATTTTTGTGTTAACAGGAACCCTAATTTTCTCATGTCTTGGCTTGAACACCTTGGCTCAATCTTCCAGTAGCTCTACACTAATTTGTGATTTTTGACAATGCAAGGAAATTAATTTGAAATGTTTTACAACCCAATAGCCATTACTACCAATGTCCTTTCAACCATTACTACTTGATCGTGTGAAGAAAAATGGCTCAAATTCTTGCATGCTCAATTTCAAATAGCAGTGATTTCATTCTGAGATGGAACCATGAGTGACTCAGATTGAATCAACATAGTTTGAATTTTCTTCATAATAATTCACCAACTTGTTAGCCAATAGGAGAGTGCTGACTAGGAGCTTCGCCATCTCTTTTTGTGGGCTCCACTTTCTTTTCCATCAAATAGAATAGTACACATGTCGTCCTTTCATAGACCTCGCACATCTCCTAATGATCATTCAATTCAGGCTATGAGGTGTGTGATGGGTGGCTAATATTTTTCCTTGCACACACTTGTGAACTATTGATCTTGGAAGTACTCAACATTGTACATAATGTAAACATACTGGACCCCATCATGGTGAGGACATGCATCACTCAATCAGATAACTCGCACACCTTCTAGTGGTCGCTCTTCAACTCCTGCATGGTGTGTGATGGACAGTCATGATCTTTTCTTTAGATTAGAAAGATGGTATTGTCTGTACATTTTGACAATGTTAGTTTTAAAATGGATCCAACACTAGGCCAACAGGTTTTGACCCTCAAGGTGGACATTTTATAAAGGAAAATTTATAAGATTTTCAACCTGACTTAGAAATTATTTAAAATGATGACATACAACTAGGCAACCAACATACCTAAGTGAAAGGACCTGGTGAAAATATGTTTGCAATGACTCAAGTTGTGACTTGACCAACTGGCGACTGGTTAAAGTAGGTTAACCTAAAATTAGAATGCCCAAGGTTTAAAACATGAGAAACAATGAAAGAGAGGATACAAAGTAAAAACCCTAAACCCTACCTATGGTATATTATGTGACATGTTCACACCAAGCACAAAATGGGGCTAAAATTTTGAAATTTTAGGAGCTCTATCACCTTGTCAACCCTACAGAATTGGTAAGCTAGTGAGCTCACTCACTAGTGTGCCAATTTGGTAGGGTTGACAAGGTAGGGGTAGGGTATTCCTCATAGAAATGAGGTGTCATGATGATTTACATCATCGTGAGATCACATTTCTATGAGGCATACACTACCCCTACCTTGCTAATCCTACCAAATTGGAAAGCTAGTGAGCTCACTAGCTTTCCATTCGGTAGGATTTACAAGGTAGGGGTAGCATATGCCTCATAGAAATGGGGTCTCACGGTGATGTAATAACTCGAGACATAGAAAAAGGGTTGAGAATAATCATGAGAATCATCGTGATATATTGGGGATGTATTAATTCGAGAGGTGAGTTCATAGCCTTCTGATGCAAACTTTATCCTCGAGGTTAAGCATACTAAACGAGGAAGGGTTGATCAAGTTTTAATGTCAAATAATTATGGAAGGATTTCTAGGGTTTATAGAAGAGCAAGAAAATATGCCTTTGTACAACATAAGACATTGTTTCATATTTTTTCATTAATCTGCATACTTTTCCTTTAAGACAACTTCAAATGTAAACCATAAACCATTACAACTAAGTTTAAATGTAATATACACATTTAATTCAGGCATATATAAAGGAATATACACATGTGCATGTATTAATTTCTCATATTTTTTGTATATAAAAAAATAAACTAAGTCAATAACAAATATTAAAATAGTGATGAAAGAACATCTTGAAAATCCTCCCACTTATCAATATGTGTAGCAATACATGCAAGGAATTAATCCTCCCATTTCTAGCCCAAGTCATGAAATATATTATACAAGAAGAAAAAAAGGAGTTGTTGCCTAGTTTCTTTTCTCCAATCCACCTCACGTGGCCCATTTATTTGCATTCCAAAATGCTTCAAAAAATGTACATCCCCTACTCCCTTGGAAACACATGGGTAATAGCCTCTCTATGGTTGTGTACTCTCATTGGAATTTGGTCCACAAAAATCTGGAAAAATTCTAACAATTTTAGACATGGACTCACATAAAAAACATTAAAAGACCAATAACTAAATAATGGCAAACATACACCTTTTGATGAGATCTATTATCACCTTCATGCATGTTATAAGTAGATCAATTAAAGGTCCTACAATGGTGATGTGGCCCGTCTTTCACTAATTTCTCATCTCTAGATGATCCTACCTATAAATTTCAAATATATCACTGACATAATTACAATAAAATATGTAGAATATAAGAATCTGAGAAATAAGAAATGGAAAAGAAAGAGAAGATTGAGAACTAGAAAATGCACCAACAACCAATGTTTCTCATACCACTACACACTTGCACCAACAACCGATGTTTTTTTCTTAAGTTGACAATCTTAAGTATAACCTACAGTCGCAAATGCATCAATGATAGTCCTAAATGCATATGACATCAAATGCCAATAGAGAATACCCTCACTTAAAGGTAGTCAATAGAGAGAAACATATATTTATTATTTTAAAAATTAAAAATAATGCAATTCTGCAAACCCTTCTACAATCAAACTTAAATGCTTGAAATGAAGTAGCAATCAATAAAATGACTTTACAAATTCAATGTGTATGTACTTAAAAATCAATGTAGGGAACCATTTGGGTATGCTCTACTCTTTATTGTGTCAAGTATTGCCTCGTGGTCAAACTCACGCACTTTCCTCATGTTATTGTTCACAGGTCTTCCCTTATATTTGATCAAATTAACTTTGGTGGCGATGACAAGATTGAAGTAGTGAAGAATTTTTCGATGCTTGTTGAAGTCCTCTAACAACCAAACTATAGCATTCTTAATTGGCTACCTTCTAACACATGTTCTAGTAACAACCATTGAACTTGTAGGATATTCTATGTTTTCTCCATCTATAACAGGGGCCTCCAATTTCTTTTTGGCCTTGATTCAAGGACACAAGTAATAATATGTACCTTCTTCATTGTATTCATCTGAAATTACCACATAAACATGCCCTACATTGATATGTTCATCTTGTTAGATGTATTTAATGAACATCAAAATAAAACCTGTAAGTAAGATATATTACCTCATTCTAGTACATCTGATACATGATCAAAGTCAATGGATGATTGTATCTTCATGATTTGTAGAGTTTTCGAGAGCTGATAAGTGTCAAGTGGGGTTAGACTTCTTACAAACCATTTTTCAACCCACTCTATTGACTCACAATCATGCCATACTTGAAGTGTACATGCAGAACAAAAGCATGCCATCTTTCACATATGGATAGTCCATGTACTTGCATTGGATCTTCTAAAATATTGTAGCTCGCTCGATCCTATTAGTGTACAACAATCCTCATATTTTGCAATGTTAGTATCATAGACTAAATGAAAATATCTATGAACTAAACAATTACCTTCACTACCTGGACCCATTGCATGATTGTACCACTTGAAAATTGATCTTGCATCTGTCAAATTTACATTTTCTTTGTACTTTAAGTCTTCTCGTGCTAGGGCTCTTTTGATACATGCACCTGCTCCATCATGCTCCCGCAAGTTCCATTCCCAACCTCTAAAAAGTTCCACATATGTTGAACACCACTAATCCTATGCATCCTGCTCAACCAGTAAAAAAATATGGCGTTCTTGAATTGTGATGTACAATTATCTAACCATATGAGATGTTGACTGAATGATATTCCCCTGCTAGCCAGATCAACATAGAACATCTGAAAGAAACCTTGTACAAACTCTGTAGAATGTGTGTGATCATCACTAATGTAAAAGTGATACTCCCTTAATAATTTCCTATTATCCTCGGTACTATCATTTGCATGAATGAATGCTATATGCATAAATATAGCAACCTATGTGGAGTTGTAGTACTGTGATTTCACCTTTTTCTATGGCTTTAGTGTGTAGTTTTCCACAAAGTTTACAACTGAAACAATGTTATGAAGTGGAAATGTCACTAGTGGAATTTGGCAAATAAATGACTACATGACTAAAAGTTTTAGTCAGGTGACTAAAATTTTTAGTCACGTGACTAACACTAGTAGAATTTGACAAATTAATGACTAATTTGGTCATTTATAAGTGACTAATTTGGTCATTGGGTAAAATCACAACTAAATGACTAAATAAATGACTAATATTGGACAAATAAAATGACTAAATAAATTTTCTCATTATTAAAATCTTGGCCATAATTTTCATTTTAATAAAAATACTCTAAAACCTTCGTCAAGACCTTATTTTCGATTGTAGCCTGCCATAATTAATAATGAAATATTACAAATAAAATTATTAATTAATAATTTTTGTGGGATAAATATTTTGTTTTTGTGGAATAAAATTACAATAATATTCTAAAAAATGTGCTTATTGCCCCATTTAGTCATGATCTCTGTCGTCAAATCCCACTCAAAATGGCATGGGCCTTAATAATACACAAATCACAAAGCCTAACACTTGAAAAGGCAACAATCAATATCAACAATGTAGATCAGTATGACCTCACATTAACAACTATTTCTAGAGTGTGTGAACTTGCAAGCCTATGCATAAAACTAGCTTTCACATTTCAATGATATGCACGCATGCAACAAAGTCCATAGGTAGCTCGTCGAAAGCAAGAAGAAGAACGCTTATTGGCATTATCGAATTCAAACTCTTGAATGAACACTAATACAAAAAAGAACTACAGGTTAGTTACTTTGATTTTATCAACTACATTTTTCCCACTTCCAACCAAAAAACCCTCATTGCATATATACTTAGTTACAAAGTGTCTCCAATGATTAATCCAAATTCCTTCTTTCAAAAAAGTAGTCATACACTACACATGAATCATTAATATCAATTTGCTCTAAAACATGACCAAAAAAACATCTTTCTTTTCTCTTATCAACAATTTTCCTACAAGTATGCAAATACATAAAAGCAACAACAAAATAAGACCAAACACTCTCACAACTCAACCATTTTGCTGGCACTAAATGCCATTGGACTAGTTCCTCATTTATGTCATATTTTATTTCGATATTAAGTCCCAACTCCAGATTTTCTCGAGATAATTTCCTTTCACAAACTAGATACTCATTTGTAGATTGTCATAGCAATATTTGCAATTACACTTCTTCAAATTTGAATGTGGATTTTCTTTTCTAGGATTGTAATTGAATGCACCTAAATCCTTATGCTATGGCTTCAAATTTGAATGTACCTTTACTTTTCCTTTATAGTAATTGAACGTCTTATGTAAGGGAAGTCCAATTATTTGGAATTCATGTCATTATGAAAGAACACTCATTATTTGCAAGCTTTCTTGCTACCTCTTATTTAAAGTTATAGTATAATCAGCCTTTATGGATTGAGATGGATTATATTCAGAATATGAAACATCTTTATCATGCAAAAACAATATCTATTGATCTATTTGATGTTTTCTTGATTGTACTATTTAGATATCTATGTTCATATATCATTGGTAGATATAAACAACAACAAAATAGAACTATTAAGATTTTAAACTTTAAAAATCTACACAAATGACTAAAAAAATAAGAAAAATTATTTGCACAAATGATGACAAAGGCTTCAAAAAAGAGAATAAAAAGAAAAGGTAATTTGTAGATATTTGCAACACAAATTACTGTGCATGATTTATTAGTTTAAAATCTATTAAACTTTAAATTTATTTCAAAAAACATAAACTATATTGCCTGTAGTATCCAAACACATTGACAACAACTTTAATAATACTATTGCTTTATGTAGTAACCAATTGTAACCTTGAAGACCAAGATCCAATTTTTTCAATTTTGGTTAAACATTTTTTGACATTCTTATGTGGTTTTGTTATTTGTTTTTTTGCAACATCAACTTTTGCACGAAATGAATGAGAAGTAATTGGTGGACATCATGGCTTTCAAATCACCCCCACTTAAAAGAAAAAAGTGAAGATACTAGCTAATGTCTTTTAAAGGATTAATTTAAAGGGAATAGATATTATTTTAAACCTTTAGAACATTTCTATTATGATAATTACTATTAGGGCTGGAAATAATAGCCATATTATATACGTGATAGCTACCCCTGCAGGGAGGTAGATGTTGTTGATTCCCTTCCGGACCTAGAAAGCATGCTCGAGCAACTACTATGGAAGGGGGACCATTGAACACTGTCCATCGGGGCTAACCTTTATACCGAGCACTTCCCTCCCATCCCAATTAATCAGTAAAAAGGTGAATGGGTTCTTCGGTGGAGTTTGTTAATTAATCAACCCGCTATTTGAAGCTAGCCCCTTAAGCGCTTCGCGCCCACCCTATAGGAACTCCTTAGTTGCTAGCCCCCTAACGCTTCGAACAACTATATGGGGGGGAGGTAGCTCTCTCTAGAATCTTTATCTATCTTCGCCATATTCTATACATAACATGCCTACCCCACCCTAACTGCTAATATAGTTGAAAGTGAAAGCTCCGATTCCTTACTCTAGCTACTTCTAGCTTACTCTAGCTTCAAGTAGCGGGCTAATTAATCTGCCTACTTAATTGACTGATTAATGAACTGATTAATGGAAGAACCACAATGGTCCCTACTATTCAGCTGGGGATAGTTGGCATGTTACGTATAGAATCTTGACTGCCCTATTATTCTATTCCCCCGGGGTTGGATGCGCTAGCTAGTGTTAGTTAAGGAATTGAGATCCTGATCCCTTTACCATGGAAAACATGATCCATACCGATCTGAATGCGAGGCCTTATGAACGATCAACCAATCACTAGCCTTGCTTCACTTACGAGTGACCTTTCCAATTCCCCCAACTCTAGTTTCCCAGCCAGATTAATGGCACTTGCTAACCCCACCCCCCCTCTCTATAGTTCTAATAGGCTGATTCCTTAGAATAGTAGGGACTCCCACCCGGAACTAGAATTCCTGGGGGCCCCCTACTATAGAGATCGATGATCCAGGGTGGGTGGGAGGAAAAATAGAGATCGATGATCGGCTTCTTTTCATTCCTCCCTATCTCACTCAACTCCTAATAATCTACTTATCTCCCCCGACTCATCCATCCCACTGGAATATCCTGATGAAGGCGGTATTATAATATACTACTAGAGACGGTTAAGGCAGTACTGGGTCAATCCAACCCCACCATCCCATTTGAAATATAATGGGGGGGTGGGGGGGTAGGGTGGGTGCGAAGCACAGGGGTGAGATTGATTCTCAAGATTGGAGATCGATTCTCCTCTTCTTTACAGCCAAACCCCCACCCCACCCCCATCCATTTTCTCTTTACCGTAAACTGGCCCCTCCCCCACCCCTTCATTATCGTCAGGAGTTAGTTGGCCGTTGGAAATTTCCCCTACTATTCTAAGGTGGGGGTTAGGGTAATCAAATCAAGAAAGCAGTCCCTACTATCTAATGGGGTGGGCTTTCTCGCCGATTGGGGTGGGTGGGAGGCCCCTACTACCCACCCATCCCAGGTTATTCTAGCAAGTTTATCACCCTAAAATTTTATGGGGTAGGCATGTTACGTATAGAATCTTGACTGAAAGGTCAATGAAAATTGGATGAATAGGTGTGGATGATTGATCCATGAGGTTCGACTCCTCATGCATCTTGTCAGGCACTATGGCAAGACGTGAAACACCCGATCCGACCTCGAGCTGTGAAACCGTCTTACACCATATGTACTGCGGTGAAAAGTGGGAGACATGGTCAAAGCCCAGTCCCCTAACAGATTACGCAGGTTGCCCCCCCTCATTCTATGAATGCAGAGGTTGGTTGGGCCCTGGTGATCATTCAAATTGATCGTGAACTATATAGAATTAGTTGTCATAGTAGGGGCCATATTATATACGTAACAAGGGTGGGAGGGAATCATAGTTCCCTTCCGGCCAATCAAAATCACATTATAGAACCCGACCTCGGTGGCCATGTTACTATTATCGGGGTCCTACCTTCCTTCCTGCTGATTGAACCGGTTGCCCTCTACTCTATAGTTCTAGTCGTTGAATTCTTTAGCCGTCTTGCCGAGGAACATTAGCCCCCCACCTAGCCCCACACATGGCAAACCCTCGGATATAGCGTTTCTCATACACTCTATTCTTCTTGCCCTCACCCCCTGTGGTAATTAAGTATGGGTCCCGGATAGAAACTTTCTTCTTGCCTAGGGCCCTACCTGGTAATACCCTAACTTCCTACCTGGTAGAGGAGATCGAGAAAGGATGGCATTATAGAACTCTCTCTCCCTCGAGCTTGCCTTCCATCCAGCTTTAGTCTCCGATTGTGAACAGTACTGGACCGCTCTTTAGCTGAGATAGGAAGTTCTTGGGCCTCCCGAGTTCCTTATGAGAAAGGACCTGCCTCCCAACGTGTAGGTTCCCATGCGAGGACTTCCTTCCATCCACTTAGAGCCCAAAGACCAGAGATATTTGTGGGAGGCCTAGAGTAATTTAGCTAAAGAAAGCAAGGGTAATAGCGAGAAAGGAGGTAGGGATAGAGACTCGTAAAGGTAGTGTAGGGCCCTGTCCTAGAATTCTAGATAGTTCTCAGAGAAAGAGAGTTAAAGAAAGTCAATGAACTAGTTCAACTGGTAACAATCCAACTATAGGATAGTCATTCCATCCTCACCCCCGGTGGGACTAGAAGCTTCATCCCTCACCCCCGGGTAGTCAACTATCCCTCGGTCCAGTAACAGTTTCTAACAAAGGATGGGAGTCAGTCCCACCCTGCCTCTTAATAGTTGGAGCTGAGCATGCTTTATTTTATCTGGTCCTATTAGCTGCCTCCCACCCTAGGGAATCAATGAGGAACTATAGCTATCCTCAAAAATAGGACCATCCTTGTTAACAACTATAGCTATCTAGCTAGGGCCCACACCCGACAACATTAGGCTATCACGTAGAGAAGCCCCTACTATTTTTGTTAGGTCCCTCGACCATACTGAATTAACAGCTACCGAAGGGCCTTCCACTTATAGCACTGTAGGAGAGACCGTCATAGAACTATCGGTCCTACCTTCCGGAACTAATTTGGATTTTATCCCCTTGGTCTAGCGAGAAAGGATTGGATGGATGTTTCTCACAGAAAGAATCTAGTCTATCCAATTCCTGGTGATGTTATAATACTCTCCCCTCCCCGGCCTATTCTAATGGGTATCTCCCCTCCCCTACTATTCGGTAGGGTAGTTGAAGGAATCACAAAGCATGGGCCAAACATCCAGAGAAACTAATTTGCTTTGAATTGACCAGTTGAATGAACAATCCAATCAATCTACCCCCTTAGAATAGTAGGGCCAGCGCTTTGCACCAACCCCTTCCACCCCCCCATTATAGTTGTGCCTTAGGGACCCGCGAGTGGGATGAGATTCTAGTTGCCGGGTAGCTCCTCTGATGCCTACCTAATGGAGGAAGAAGGGACCTAACTACTGGTCCAGCTCAAAAGATAATCGATGGATAACTACAATGAAGGAGCCTTGCCCTCACCCAACAATTCAGCATGGTCGGACAAGACTAGCTCCTCCCGGCAAAGGGCCAAAATCAAAACACTCAGAACCGGCTTGACATCAAGTTAGGGCTTGACATCTCTGACAAAGAGAAAGATTAGACTGGCCCCGTTAGTTTGCTATAAAGAAAGAGCCTGTCCTCACCAGATCAAAGTTAATTAGTTCGGAGGATGAGACTACCCTTCCTAACCGCACCCTTTGGGTAAAGAAAGGATGGCACCCCTACACGGATGGAGATGACTTTCTTGAACTCCCAACTATTTGAATTCTTTACTTGCCCTCATTAATTGAGTGGGCTAGAACTAGGTGGGGGGGGCCCTACTATTCTATGGTAGCATATTAGGGTGGCTAACTGCTCATAGTTGGGGATGGTGAGCTCCTCTTTCTCGCATTTGTTTCATTACCCACTGGGGGTGGGGTCTAACATGTTGCACCAATGGTTGCCCTTCTTATATTTTAGTGGTTGAATTCCTAGCTGAGTAACCTTCCGAACAATCAATCTCAAATAGCTAGAATTATGATAATTACTATTTTTTATTAATAATGTCTATTGCATGATTTCTAATTATGAGAATTTTCACCTTCATGTCAATTTCCTTTTAGAATACATAATTTAGAATCTATGTATGCAACTAGACTTATGTCTATATAGTCTAATAAATTTTATATTAATTAAAAATGGTGTTAAGGGCCACACACAATACATGAAAATCTAAGGCCAACAACAATGAGTTCTATGAGTAGAATTAAAAAACATATTTTTAATTACTTTTATTTCATAAAAGTATACTTATAGGTGCGGGAAATTCACCACCACAATTCAAATCAAATTTTCTCTGCGATGATGAATTTTCAGTCGAGGTGAATTGCTATTGGTGAATTTGTCATGGCAGTGATTCCCATGGTGAATTGCTAGAGAATAGAGTATTATTTTCTGAAAAATTAGTATGATGTGTTGTCCCTTTTTAATAAAAATGTAATTGTCTTTTTATAGTCACCCCCACTTAAAAGCCAAATGTCAAGAACTAGCTAAAGTCTTTTAAAGGATTAATTTAAAGGGAATATATATATTATTTTAAAACTTTAGAACATGCCTAAAAAAAAAAATTCTTCTATAATTTACGACATAGATTTGGTGTATGCCACACATTTACAAGCCATTTAATAAGAGACATCCCTCCTCTATCCTGCAATACCATTACTAGCATGTGGGTCTCTCTTTGTTGATCATCTAGACTACGATATAGTTCAATAATGGAGTAGGTTCAATACTATGCAATATTGATTGTTAGGTTTCTATTCAAGCTTTTATCTTCCTCTAGACTTATGTTTGTTATGAATAAATGTAGTGCTTATAAGATTTTCCAACTTTCCCTAAAAATTTCTAGAATTAATTTACAATAATATTTTCATTGGAAATATTCTAAGATTAATAATTTTTATCACATTTCTTAAGGAAACCAATTTTCCCTAAAATTAAAACTAATGTTTCTTCTCATTTTTTCGCTAGTCCCTCACGTCTGCTACTATAGCCATTAAAACTATTGTTTTTTCCCATATTTTCAATGGTTTTGAGCTAGCTCTCTTATCTTCTTCTATAGCCGCGGCGTTGCACTCGAGATGCAGCTTCTTTTCGCGGGAAAGCTTACAATGGGCATGGTGGGAAGTGGCCATTGTATTGGCATTTTAATGATAAGGATATGCAGAAAATATTATGCCCTAGTTTTTGTTTTCTTCAACCCATGGGTCATCTGCAAGAAAATAGGTAATATTGTTAATATTGTTAAAAACCCCAAATCTTTATGCAAAACAAACTGGTTCTAAAAAAAATTGTTGTAAGTTAATATTCTATTTTCATTGTTTATCTCAATAGATTGATATAATTAGGCACAAGTCAATGTAATTATCCTTATTTTTGAAATAAAAATAGATGAGAATGCTCTAAACAACTCACTTAATCTCATTTGTTCATATTATGCAATAAATCACTTTCTGATCAACCAAAGATTACTTATGCACTTCTAAGAATCTGCTTGCCTATTAAAAATGATGGAATAACTATTGCACTACCCATGAGGATGACATAACACTGGTAGATGCCTACAATGGTTTTAAGCCTTGAAAGAATCCTACTCCTGTTGGAAACTATACCTTAGAAGTTCCAATTTGCAATCTCATAATACACATATGGAAGACTTATAAATGTTTATTTCAAGATTGCTTTTTCTTTTACTGTATATCTAAATGGTAATCTTCATTTATGTAGCGATTAATACTAAGATTTTTCTAGGTCATAGTTTCATTATTGCCTATGATATTTTTATTATCTGAGCCATTTTGTTAAAGACTGGATCTCTGGAAATAGTGGCCTGCACTGGACAACCTACTCATCATGTATTTCACAAGCAATAGCCCTCATATAAATATTATTTACTTCTTATCATCTCTCAAGAAAAAATATAAGACAAGTCAGGACTCAAAAGAACTGAATGTAGGTAAGCTAGAAGCCTAGAGCCATACCCAATGTTCTCATCATGAACAAAACAAATCAAGTAACCATCATCTTCTGTAAGGTCTAACCCAGAATTCCTGGGTACAAATATTGCCTCAAAACCAAATCTTCCAGGTCCAAAGTCAAAAACCCCTAGCACATTTGATGCAGAGCATGGTGGAGGAACATTCAACCAAGCTTTGAAAACCAAACACCAAGTCAAAATCAAATAACTTGCACAACTTCCATAGGGTCAGCTTTATGGCTTCCCAATTCACAACTAAGCAACTGAAAGACCAATTCCTCAAAGAAAGCTGTAAGAACACCCACCGATCATCCATATAGCATCCATATTCTATCAAAAAAATAGTTCCAAGCTTATAAGTAAGATTCATTTGTCAAAACATAGAGAAACATTAAGACAATGTGTCTAAGGGCTAGTAGAATTAGCCCACATTTACAAACAAAGTATCTTTTAAACTGCCTTTCACCTTACCAACTCTTGGATAGTCATAAATTGTGGCACAAAACAAAAGATTCATTGATCAAAACCTCCATACAGCTCTTCTATACTACTGCTCCAACAAACCCTCCTTTTCCTTCCTAAAAACTAGGGCTTATTGAAAGTCCTATACCCAGATCACTTGCAGACCTAAAACCACTTGAATCCTTCATATTTCCACCTACACATGCTCAACACATCTTAATATTTGACTACCCTCACGTTTTGCACACACTTCCTTTGTAAGCCACCTTATTTTCCACTCTTTTCACCCCTTTACCATAGGGTTTCTAACTTCTATTCACCCCAGATCTTCCTCAACCTCTCAAATCATTGAAACACATCTAAGTATACCCAAAAACACCAAAACCAACAACTTCCATCCTATTCTCCTTACACAACTCAAAAAACCTTATCCTAGCTATGCTTAAAAGGCATAAAATCTATCTTTTATACTAGGGCAGTGTTCTCAGGCTCCTCACATCTCTTTATCAGTGCAAGAATACATTCCTATACCTACTCCTACACTTAACAGGACCATTCCACCAAGAAACAGTATTTACAGAAAGGTGGAATGGCCTTTTCAACTCATTTTGAGGCTCAAACCCCTCAACCCTGTTTTCTGACCAGTCTTCAAATTTCAGTCACTAAGTTGCTTGAAATACAAGTTTATCCCTCAAGAACCAATTCAAAACAAAGGAAAAACAATCCTATATCAGAATCCAATCATTTATGACCAGTTCCTGCTGTACGGACCTGTATACAGGCTTGGAATGAAGGAAAAAGCTAGAAAATAACTAAGAAAAATAGAGATTTTATTAATTTTTCTCTTCAAAGTGCTTCAACCCACCCCTCTCGAGCCTTCAAGAGGCCATTTAAACATTTTCCAATCCAAACTACCCATGAAACTCCTATAACTGACCACAAAACTACCTTAACCCTTACATTGCTTAATTTTGCATTGTTTGACAATTTGTTAACAATAAACACAATATTATGCAACCTTTTGCACTTTTGGAACAACTAACCTTAAAAACCCCCCAATTACATGAATAATAGTCTCAAAGACCTTATTTAACATTAATTTACTCAAATACCCCTAAATTCCTAATGCCTTCCTTCAAAGGATGAATTGTTGAAACTGTGTGTACTGGGTGCTCCTGCACCATACACCCTGGCTTGAAAATTCTTCCAAGTCTCTTGGAAGCCTCACCTACAACAAAGTTGGATCTCCATCCTCTGATACTCCTTGTAGATGCTTCATCTTGACCTTTGGCTTTGTCTTGTCCATGTGTAGCATCCCCTTGCTTGCATTGATTCCTTGGATTTGCACTATCAATCTCAGACCTGCACTTACAAACCTTAACCAACTACTCCCAACATTCTCAACATGTTCACACAACACCACACTATGTGCTTCACCTTTCATCTTGACTCTTGGCTTAACCTCCATCATCAAAATCATCAAAACAAAGAAATAGCAAACAATCCTCTTCATTCGCTGCCTCTCCATTTTCCTCCTCACAACTTTTCTCAGCTTTCCCATGCTCAAAATAACCTACACAGTAGCATACACAACCCCTATCCAATCCATATTCTCTATTTTCTGCTCCATCCCAATTGGAGACTTCCCAAATTCTTTTCCTCTAGCCTTCACTAGGCCATTCACCATCAACTCTTCCTTTCTTGGAAATTCACTTATCCATGTTACTTGATCTTCTTCACCATTCAAAGTGACTGCACCCTTCTCATTAACTTCACACTCTTCTACAAACTCACTCACTGCCCCTTAGTTATTTGAATGAAGAAGATTGTTTGTTATTTCTTTATGTACCATGTTCAAGTGCTGCAGTTGTGACAGGTTGCCAATGGAATCAGGAAGGTTATTTAAAAATTCACACCCTTCTATGTTCAAGGTTGCAGCTGTGACAGGTTGCCAATGGAATTAAGGAGGTTATTTAAACCATAGTAACAGAAATCTGCAAAAAAACTCGATTAATCACAATTTTTAAAAAATCTGCAGGCTAGACGATTTTTTCCCCGATTTTTTGAAACAATATGACCTTTTGGTCAACAATTTTTTCCCATTTAAAATTGCAAAATTGCCAAAAAAACGTGTTTAAAACCTACAGAAAAATGCAAATAAAATTGTGTTGATTTTCACGTGAAAAAAAAAAAATGATGAGACTATAGCTTGTTGCTTACAATTATGCTTTGATACATTTTTTCCAAGCATCCATAGCCTATTTGAAAGCACCTGTTTTAGGCTTTTAGCCATAGCAGCAAGGGAGTGAACTGTTTGATAAAATGCTTTGGTAGATATGTATGAAAAATGTCATAGCATAGACAAGGCAGTGAACTGTTTGAAAATATGCCTTAAAGAAATGTGGTCTCATGGTGATGGAATGTCATCACAATCCATAGCCATAGGCATTCATCATGCCATTCCATCACCATGAGACCACATTTCTTTGAGGCATTTTTTCAAATAGTTCACTACCTTGTATGTGCTATTGCTTACTATTATGCTTTGATAGATTTTTTCCAAGCATCCATAGCTTGTTCAAAAGCACTTGTTTTAGGCTTTTAGCCATAGCAGCAAAGCAGTGAACTGTTTGATAAAATGCTTTGGTAGACATGAATAAAAAATGTGGTAGCATTGACAAGGTAGTGAAATGTTTGAAAAAATGCCTCAAAGAAATGCAGTCTCATGGTGATGATTGTCATGGCATTCCATTACCATGAGACCACATTTCTTTGAGGCATTTTTTCAAACAATTCACTACCTTGTCTATGCTATTGCTTATTATTATGCTTTGACAGATCTTTCCAAGCATCCATAGCTTGTTCGAAAGCACCTGTTTTAGGCTTTTAGCCATAGCAGCAAGGCAGTGAACTGTTTGATAAAATGCTTTGGTAGATATGTATGAAAAATGTTGTACCATAGAAAAGGCAATGAACTGTTTGAAAAGATGCCTCAAAGAAATGTGTTCTCATGGTGATGGAATGCCATGACAATCCATCGCCATAGGCATTCATCATGGCATTCCATCACCATGAGACCACATTTCTTTGAGGCATCTTTTCAAACAGTTCACTGCCTTGTCTATGCTATTGCTTACTATTATGCTTTGATAGATTTTTTTCAAACATCCATAGCTTGTTCAAAACTGTTTTAGGCTTTTAGCCATAGCAGCAAAGCTGTGAACTGTTTGATAAAATGCTTTGGTAGACATGTATGAAAAATGTCGTAGCATAGACAAGGCAGTGAACTGTTTGAAAAAATGACTCAAAGAATTGTGGTCTCATGGAATGCCATGACAAGCTAATGCAATTGGCAGCTGCTCCTAGTTATTAGTTATGCAATGTGAAGTAATTGCATAACTGCTTAGGTTGACTTTGTAAAAAGCTATATTGTAATTGAAATTTTGTCATCTATCAGCATCTAGTTATTAGTTATGCAATGTTAAGTAATGCTTTGAGTTTGAAAGATGTGCAATGCAATGAATGTAATCAGCGATATGAATATAAACTACAAAAATTTATTTTCTACATTTCATTAGTTAAACTCTTTATTTTATTTGCTCTCTATATCTCTATGCTATGGAAATGCCTTTCAATTTTAAAAAAATAGTTTTTATCTCTTGTTCTACAATTTTTTACGTTTTTTTAAAATCCGATTTTTTCCTGATTTTTTCTCGATTTTTCAAGAAATCTTATACTTTTGGTTTGCCTATTTATTCCCCAAAAGATTTGTGTTTCTATGATTTAAACCATGACAATATTTTAGTTTCAATTGATGTAGCTGCAATAGATTGTCAATAGAATCAAGGAGGTTATTTAAACCTTTGAAACTTCCTATTATGTTCAAGTGCTGCATTTGCGATAGGTTGACAATGGAATCAGGGAATTTATTTAAACCTCTACAACATACTATTTTCAAGTACTGCAGACATTTAGGTTTCTAGTGGAATAAGGAAGGTTATTTAAACCTCTACAATCTTCTATGATCAAGTGTTGCAACTGTATAACTTTGATATACATACATTTGAACCTTTTATTAATGTATTCTTTTCTTACCAGTACCATTTTCAGCTTTGATAAGAATGTTCCTTTGTACTAAATGTGTAAATTTTCATGCAAAAATCAACAAAAATGCTTGTCTATTTTTTTTTCTGTTGCCCTTTTAATACTCTTAACCAGCTATGAACTACATGAGGAAAAACAGAGGAAATCTAAGCTCAATACTCCTGTAGGTAGTCCTTTAATATACTACAGTTGTAAAGCCAGGGATATAAAACAAATTCACTTAATATACATATAACTTCAAATTATGAAAATCTGAGCTTGATTTGTATCCTTATGTTCTCTTATTCTCTTAGCATAATGAATCAAAGAAAAAAATACATGGTTCAACGATTATAATCCCCATAAGATTCATACACCCTTATCCTCATGCAGTATAAATAGGTGTAAGGAATCCCTGTATGAAAGTATGATAGATAAATAAATCCCTGCAACTTTGCTGCTCTAGCATAAGAGCTCATTTACCCAGATGATGGTTTCTTCAGCCACTCTGGAAAACCTCACAAATCAACTCAGCATAAAAGATTTGGTAATCTATGGATTGCAAGATTAGAAGTATAGAGCTTCCACTCCCACAGCCAGCTTCCAAAAAAATATACTACAGAATTCATTCCCCAATTTGTATTTACAATTTTCTTGCAACAAATAAAAATTCAAGATTATTTAGAAGTTACTACAATATAGGTTAAGTAGGACTATACACTACTATGAATTGTAGAAGCATCAATCAATTCAAAAAGAGAAAGAACCAACAGGTTTCATTTGATCTTCGAATTCTATGTAAAAAAATTTATGCACTTTATGATCATCAACAAATCATGTTATTCTGATCTGCTTTGTCCCATTAGAGTTTTAATCTAAACTTCCTTTGTCTCCTTCACGTTTTATGCATATGTTGTACTCTATGTTGTAAATATACTTTGTATACTACAGTGTAGCATATATAGGGCAGAACTGTTATATAATGAGGATTAGGAAATAATTATTTATTAAATGATTCTTAAATTAAAAAATAAGAATTGTTACCTGTACCTATAATCACAAATTTGGGAATTCAAGTTTTGAGTCTTCGGTTAGTGCTTTCTTTTAATTTTAAAATCTTTCTAAGTTTTGAGTGGAGATTTTACAATTCTGATGTGTTTATGTGATTATGATGAGTAATGCTTTTATCTTATTCTTTACTTTCAACTTCGTTATTTCAGTTCTGATTTCTGTATGGAACCTTTATATTTTCTTGTGAGGTGTCTTTGGTTTAGATGTCACGATCTAAGGCTATCTCTAGCATTAAATTTATTTAGACATGTAACTGAACCTAGCCTTCTTTATTGGGGGCGCCCCATATAGAATTAGATGTGGTAATTCTTTGATTGAACATTTAACAGTTTGTGCATTTAAATACATAACTGGATATATGAAGCATAGATTAATAGTAGCAAGTAAACCATTAAAGGTTTAAACCTCTTTCTTCTATTTAGTATGGATCATAAATATCCTTTAGGATGGTTAAAATAATATCTTTTAGTATCAACTCCACCACAAGTATATCATATTTACTATTGAATTCACATCTGTCATAAATTATTCACAGGTCACCATGCATCATATACCTTGGAAGGACCTTTTTTTCCATTCTCTGTATTACTAAAGCAGGCAATATCTGCTCTCCTACCATTCAACCTTCACATCATTACACAATTTATTCCATTCACAATGCAATTTTTTTTGTCTCATCTTTCTATCCTCCTTTAAAGTAAGAAAAAGTTAACTTCACACTCTTCTACAAACTCACTCACTACCCCTTCTTTTACAAACAAACAATCTTCTTCATTCATACAAGGCTCTCCATTCATGTTTCCATTATTAGCTATTTGTGACAGAGAAGGTATGAATGAAATCCCATTTGAATTATCACTGCATGGTGTCATGAAGTAACTACAAGAGGAATATGGCCTTGTTCTTTGTTTTGGAGTCTTGAGTGTTTGAACCAAGAGCCATGATGTGTATTTAAGGGCAATAGTGAAAGAATTTGATCTTTGTTGATATTGAGAGAAATATAGTTGAATTAAGTGTGTCAAAGGAAGGCAAGTTGAAGGTTTTGTGAGATGTGTTTTGAATCCTCCTAACTCTGCATCACTGATGAAACCCGAACTTTTGATGTCCTGGATGTAACATTGGATGGTGTTTTTGATGGAATGGGTGTTCCCTTATGGGGGACTTTAGCTCTTTTCCCATTTGAAGGAGCAGTATTCTTCTTAGTGAATTTTTCTTTTTGCTTTTTTTTTTGAGAATCCACCAAGGAATGGTTAGATGCCACCTCATTTTCCTCTGTTTCTTTGACGCCCTTATTGTTTGATTGTGCTGATTCCAGACTATGTCTTTGTTGTCATGGGAATGAAATTGGATTGTTGTTGATGTTTGTTATTCTCGTGGAAAGGTATTGAAGCACTTGCATGGGCGATAAAGCTTGTTTGGATAGGACTTGGAGACTTTTGAAAAGGTGGGCAAGGAATTCAGAGTTTGCTGCAACAAATTTGAAGTCAGCAAAGCCCTCTGTAGTGAATTCAGAGGTAATTTGAAACCCTCATTGCTGAAAGTAAGCTGATAGGAAAAATAGGCATATTCCATTCTTAGTAGGTAAACTTCAAATGAATGTAAGATAGATCTCAGAACAATGACTCATTATATCCTCTTCTTTCTGTTATGGTCTCTACTAAAATTGACTACTTTCAACAATGTTTTGGCATCTCTATTTTTAGATTTATGTTTTTTCTTTAAATCAAAAACTAAATTAATACTGGAATGCACAATATTACAAATGGATCAGTCTCAAAGGTTGACTACTGATCAATATCATGCATATGATGAGAGAGTAGCTGATGAGAGGGACATTGACAAATATCCATGTCCATGTAAAAATTGTCTTGGTGGAAAGGTGAAAAAAAGAAATATGATTTATCGACATATGATAAGATATGGGCATAGTGGTGTAAGCCCTTGGGCTTACAATTATTATGAAGATATGATTGAGTTGCAGACTGTGAGAGATGAAGAGGAAACATACATAGATGAAGTGGCACCAAACATAGATGAACAGACAGAAATGTTTGATGAAGGGTTTGAAGTTGATAGAATGTTGAATGAGGGTCTAAACGATGATTGGGCCAAGTCAATGGAGGATGCTTTAAAGCCTGTGTATGCTAATTGCAAGTTAAGTCATTTGACAACAATCCTTCAAATTCTTAACTTGCAAGTGGTACATGGTTGGACAAATGAGAGTGTAGATCAGTTATTGGCATTATTAAGTTCATTGTTACCAACTGACTCCACATTGCCAACAAAACGAAGTCAATTTAAAAAGCAAATCAGTAAGCTCGGCTTGGGGTATGAAAACATCCACACATGTGTGAATGGTTGTGTATTATTTCACAAAAATCTTGCAAATGAGAGTGAATGTCCCAAATGTCATGAAGTGAGGTATAGACAAGGGTTGAAATCAGGTGTAGTTCCTAGAAAGGTTCTTCGCCACTTTTCGATAATCCCATGATTACTCCAAATGTACAGGTGCAGAGACATTGCTGAACTTATGCAGTGGCATGCCAAAAATAAGAGCACTGATGGAAAACAACATGTGCCTGATTCTAAGACATGGATGGAATTTGATAATAGATGGCCTAATTTTTCTCAAGATCCTCGTAATATAAGGTTGGGTTTGGCTCTAGATGGGGTGAACCCATTCTCAGATCAAAGTACTAAATGGTTAACTTGGCCAGTGTTTCTAATAAATTATAACTTTCCTCCATGGTTAGCAACTAAACCATTTTTCTTAATGTTATCATTGATTATACCAGGAAAGAAAAGTGTGACTTCAGATACAATAGATGCTTATCTAGAGCCATTATATGATGAGCTAATGGAATTGTGGAAAGTAATTGAAGCAATTCAATCTTTAAGGGATGGTCATTCAATCAAATTCACTTTAAGAGCTTCCTTATTGTTTACGATTCATGATCTTCCTGCATATGGCACATTGTCTGGACTCTCTATTCATGGATACCATGGATGTCCTGCTTGCAACTTTAAGGATTTTGTGAGGCACTCAAGAAGTTTGCGTAAGTGTATTTATTGTGGACATCGTGCTTACCTTAAAATGGATCATCCATATCATCAACAAAAAACACGTTTCAATGGTCAAGAAGAGAATCGTGAAGCGCCATTGCTAATAACAGGTGATTACATTGTTGAGAATGGAAAAAAAAGAATGTCATTTATTGAAAATGATGGGATTGCTGGCAGTAGATATGATCCATGTAATGAAAGCGGTGTAAAACGGTTGTGCATATTGTATAAGTTGCCATACTTTAAGGATATAGCCATTAGGCATACTGTTGACTTTATCCATACTGAGAAAAATATAGCTTATGCTATTATAGAAACTCTTTTTGGTGCTTTTGATACTATTTCATCACGTGAAGACTTCCGAGAAATAAAGATTTGCCGAAATCTTTGGGTTGAAAAATATGATAATGAAAAATATAAAAAACCTAGTGTTCCTTATGTCTGGACAAAGGAACAACATGCACAATTCTTACAGTTGATGTCTCAAACTCGCTTCCCCACTGGATATGTAAGTAGCAGCATCAGAAGCCAAACTAACATTAATAGCTTAAGAGGCCTCAAGACCCATGACTATCATGTTATAATAGAGAATATTTTACCTATTGTGGTAAATATATTGAGTTTGGCAAAGGGGCCAAGATTGGCAATTATAAGGTTGGGCCTAATATTGAAGAGAATGAGCTTACATGTATTAGATCCTTCGAACTTTGATAGTTTGAGGGAGGAGGTTGTTGAAGTCCTTTGTCTCTTGGAATGAGAATTTCCACCAACAATCTTTAACATTTCTATGCATCTTTTGATACATCTACAATATGAACTAGAGCACTGTGGCCCAGTAAGAATGAGATGGATGTATCCTATAGAAAGATATATGAAGGTTTTAAAAAAAATTGTTCATACTAGGGCAAAACCAGAAGGCAACATGTCTGAGGGATATTCAATGCAAGAGGCCATGGGATTTTGCACAGAATATATGAAGGATTTTAAAAATGTCAATCGACGTGTATGGGATGATGATGAAGATGAGAGAGTTGCAGGTGAAGTATTAGAAGGCAATGGATGTCACTTCAAGCTATCATATCAAGAAAGAAGTGCAATACATGCCTTTATTCTTCAAAACACATCTTCATTCGATAAGTGGCACAGGTAAAAAAAATACTACACAATAATTTATTTACTCAATTGCATTTACACATTTATATTATTAATCTTACTATTTTTACATTATTATTCTATGTAGAAAACATGAAGAAGAGAATCAAGCTTGGATGCAACATCGACCTCAAAAGTGCAGATGTCATGATTTGATTAGAGGTGATTTTTTTCCAAAATTTGAAGAATGGATTACTAATGCAATCAGTGATGCAAAAGAAGAAGGTCAAGATATAACAACAGAGGAAAGTGAGCTTTCACAACCTCCACATTTATGGGCTATGCGTTTTAGTGGAATGTGGGCCTATGGTAGTCATTTAAGAGTGGAAGAAAAAGACAAAGGAAAGACAAATTGTGATTGTATTGTTAATGCTGAATTTCTTCATGAAATTGAGAAGAAATTATTCAAGTGGATTTTGGTGAAAATAGTCCTATATTATTAAAATGTAAGTGGATCCGACCATCCGCAATGCAATTTGATGAGTATGGATTTGTACATGCAAATACACGACAATTTTTTTTAGAGACAGATGAGTCGTATGTTTCCCCTCTTCAAATTAACCAATCATTTCTAATTGATGATGTAAGAAGCCCAGGTTGGTCATATGTCATTCAAACAGAGTCTCGTTCGAAATGGAAATTCATGGAAGTTGTTGATGTAATGCTTGATGGGCAATATGTTAATTTACAAGAAACATTTGAAGAAGTGGATGAAGACAATGAAGGACTGTTTGAAGAAGAGACTTTGATTACCAATGAAGAAATTGGAAGAGAGAATGTATTGCATGTCACAAATGAGGAAGAAAATCAAGTAGATGCAGACACGAGTGATCAAGATTTTGATCTTGTTGGCAATGCAGATGATTGTTGATGAGCCCCATTTTATGACCTTTTATTTAAGACTTTTATGTTGTTTTAAGACTGTTTTGTGTTTTAAGGACATGGACGTGCAGACTAATACATGTTTCAAAGAATTAATGTCAAAAAATGTTGCTTTATGAATTAGTTTTCATATAAAAATGAGGATGCAATATGAATATGTATACCATCATTGTTTTACTTTGACAATGATCTTTTCTTGACAGCTCCTCTGGATCATTGCTTCCATTGTCATGACATGATGTTATAGCAGTCCTTGACCACTGTACTTTGACTCACTACTATGACTGTTATAATGCTTGTACTATTTTAACATATTTTGTGTAGGTACTGTGAGACTGCTTCTGAATGGAAAGAGCCAGATTCTCATGTTAAGTCAATTGAAAATTTTCTTTTGTTATTGTAAGGTTCAAGATATGATATATAATATATTAATATTCTCCTAACCTCTTTGAAAACCTGGCAGACTTGGTTGCAAGCGCATTCATGTCATGTAATCAATCCTCATGGTCCTAGAAGTAGCATCCCCACTTTTTGTAAATATACATGAGCACATTTTAGTCTTTACATTTTGTTAGTCCCCAAAAAACCATTTTCCAAAAGAAAGATGAATATCAAAAATTGAGATTTTCTATTTTTTCCTCACAATTTATTCATGTTCTACCACTAAGATCCATTTTTCAAAAGAAAGGTAAAAATTAAAAAATGGATTTTCTATTTATTCCATCTTAGAAATATTTAGATGATATTTTGTAAGCAATGGGTTAAAGAATTATTACACTGGGTCCTTGTTTACATTTCTTTTCTTTTCTCTGTTTGTATATGAGTGAGTGCATGCATTTCATACATATCATTGTCTCCAAATGGTCAATTGAACCAATAGTTGTGACTTTAAAGTTGTTAGTGTTGATGATAACTACCAATAATTGAATAATATATATTCCTTGGATCTAAAAAGAAACTAATCATATGATGCCACATCAACGCACTAATAAAACATAATTTAGTGCACGATTATTGGTCTCACTTTTTTTTGGACTTTTTTAAACACCTCAACAAAAGACATGCTGATGTGGCATCATATTTGATAATGTGGTCCTCAAACCTTAGTTATAAGCAAGGGCATTGCCAAGAAAAAAGTTGTAAAAATTTGAATTTTTTTTAAAATTTTCACGTAGGTTTTTGAGAAGCATGAAATTAGGATGCTCAACTACTGAATCCTCTCCCCTACATTTACTCTATTTTATGTTAATAAGATTACTTTAAAATTCAACATAGATGCTTACATGGTAGTTATTGATAGACAGTGAAAATTCAGTGAGTAGTTTGGTGGTTACCTAGGCATGGTTGATATTATTCAATACTTCTATTTACAGTCCTCATTATTTGGTAAGGCATAAGCTGGCGGAGCCTCAGTTTCTGCATATCTTATGGTAAGTTTATAACTTCTAAGATGATAAGATCATCTCTTGGACCAAACTATTTTTATGGGCCATCATCCACTATCATATAAGGTCCCTTTGGACACATAAACAATTCTGCACCATCCAACTCCCTTTGCTGCTCAAGAAAATCATCTCTTACCAAAAGTATTACCAAAAGTATTGTTCAATGCCATCACTTCAGGCTAAATACAAAAATGATATTCTGTAAGAATTCATATTCTGGGTACAGTCTAACAAGGATGCAAAAGACATGGTAAATGAATAGCTGTGAAGCATAATATTACAGAGGTATGATTGCCATGCCCTTTTGTTAGAAGAGGCTTCCCTTATACTTGATCAAGTTTAAGTGAGAGAACTCCTTAAGTCAAGAATATACAAAATTTTAGAGGATATGCAGACTATTTATTTGACATTGATGTTGTAAGTTTAGTAGTAGGGACTATTTCTGCAGCATGATAACCAAGACTTGCACCTTATGGAGAAATGAGTTGAGTGTTTGTATCTTTGTAACTAACAAACTACAAAACAATTTGAAAAAACTATATGGTGTGCCAAAACAAACCCTTAGCCACGGATACCACAAGGTGCCTGCCTATGGAACTGACTTGATGTTTCCACAAGGATAAGCCCAATTTTTTAGGTTGTACAAGGCTTTTGATCTACTATGTATACTGGAGCCCGTATAAAGCCAATGAGGAAAAAGGCCCTTCATTTTCAATCACAAAACTAAAGCATGGGACTTCATCAAATTTTCTTGTAGCAACCAGTTTTGTTGGATAAGGGCCATTTTGATTCTTCCAAACTTGGATTTTTGTGAGATAACTTCAAGTAGAGCATTGTTTCTATAGCTGTTCTTTTTCTTTCATTGTATCAGTCATAGTAAGTAGTTTTCAAATGTTTTTTTGGCTTGTATGCAACATGGTGTCACTACCTAATATTTTGAGTTAAAAAATACTTTATATTGCTTTACGGATGACTTTGAATGCTTGGATTTTCCAGCACAGAGACCTACCAGCTACTCATAAAGGCAACCTCACAGCATCAGTGAAGCCTCATCCATGCAAGATGTATGTTTTGATAGTACTTGGTCACTACAGTTCTCCATTTGACTGGATATATAACCCTATAGGAACAAGAATGAATGATAAATAATTGTAGGGCTTAGTGTTTCTCAAATAAGGTTTGCACCATTTTTTCCATCACTGACAACAGGCGATTTCCCACTAGTTCCTATCAAACAAGAGAATGCAGATAAGGAAGGTGGATCAAATTTTGTGTCCAAACCATATCCAAAGGTAGGTACCACTAATTCACCTATGGCAATCCCTTTCAAGTCTTGTAGGATTTTCAACCTGATTATTTATTTTATACTCACTTGTATACTTATAATTTACATATAATTGTCAATATTTCTTGCAAGCAATGTAAAAGAGCTTTTTATTGTCTCTTTTTAAAATTCTATTAACATCAATTATGTGGACAATGTAAGCTACGTGCACCATATTTCCATCAATTACAGTAAGGAAGAAAGGAGTGCTCTTGCCATTAAGTCCCAGGTTCATCCACCAAAGTTTTGGGAACACAGACAACAAATCAAGCATAGGCAACCTTGACAATAGAAATGGGCTACAAATACATTGAGCATATACAAAAACAAAACTAGGTGTTATATCTTTGAAATATTGGCAGGAGGCCAAAAACAGGGTAAAGGATTAGAGTTTCATCCTCTTTACTTTTCTACCTGCTTGTTTATTAAAAGTGCTCAAAAGAAACATTTGGTTTTATTGGATTGGTACACCTGGAAGGGATTTGTGGAGGCATCTGATTTGCTGGGGCCTTCTAATTGTATGAAAGTGATTATCACACATCAGAGAATGGATAACTTAGAATAATGTCAGCTTGCTGCAGCATGACAAACTGGACTCTTGAACCCATTATAACCTTCTAACTGAGTATATGCTAATCCAATTGCTGGGAAGACAATTAAAATATTTTACTTCTGCCACTCACTCTTATGAAAATTCAAGT
Source organism: Sequoia sempervirens (assembly GCA_007258455.2). Classification (NCBI taxonomy): domain Eukaryota; kingdom Viridiplantae; phylum Streptophyta; class Pinopsida; order Cupressales; family Cupressaceae; genus Sequoia; species Sequoia sempervirens. Next base: position 822,319,445 of record VDFB02281492.1, read on the forward strand.
TTTTGGCTGTCATTCAAATTTACTATCAATAAATATGTTGTCCCAAAACAAATTTTGAAAAGCATTTCTCTCTCAATTTTGTCATACTTGGAGATTTACATTTAAATTAATTATTATCTCGATCTGTTACATTTCTCTCTAAATGTTGTCTTACTTCGAGATTTACATTTATAAATCATTTATCATCTTGATCTTTTTCTTACTCATTACTTCTTTCCTAGGAACTTCCATTAGCAATAGTCCATGGATTGCATAGGCACTTTAGTTGGAAAGAGACTGGAATTGTGAAGGTTATTAACAAAGAAAACTATTATATTACAGATTGCACAGAGGGCTCAAATCAATTAGTATCGTCTACATGCTTTATAAGGTTTTGCACACCAATTTAATCTGAAGGATATTAAATTCTTCATCACCATCATCATTGTGGAACTGACCATCTTATCCCACAAGGGCCCACTCCTTGAACTTGAGAGGAGATTGCCTGAGCACTGTAACATGTTTGAGCGTAGAACATCTACAATTCTTGCATTGATCCCTTGATAGTTAGACTATATTATGAAATCAAAAGTGGGGACTAGTGAGAGACATTTTAGTTGTTCTGTGTCTATGAAGGATGCTCATAATCATAGTATTTTTTTCCTCCATATCAGTCATGGTTGTTGTTAACAGCTGAAATGTTTTTCTTTGTTGATAGATTATAAAAAACTTTGTTATTAAGAACTTAAGACATCTTTTAAAGGAGATGTGTGCTACTTATCTGATGCCTATGCCTGGATCATTGGTTTTACTTATGCGTGCATTTTTATACAGATTGTTTGACCTTTCTATTTTAAGTTTAATAGATAGCCATGATGATTTCGATCTTTATAGCTGATCCATCCTGAACACACTGAATTTAAAAGAGATTTCTCCTGGAGTGGTTTCATTTCACTATTATTCTTGTTAGTTTGTCTTACCATGTAATTGACAGGATGGTGAAAAGCTCTTTATTTTAAAATTCTGGAAATATTCAGTTTCTTGAGTTTTTTTTTCTTAGCATTTTGCTGAGTTAATGCCTAGCATATGATAGGAACGTCTATAGATTGTCTATAGTTTATATACAATCTTGAGCTATTGTGTCAAACTTTAGATAACTTCAATAAAGCTTAATTATTGGTGATTAGATTTGCTTAGGAAGTGAGCAAGTTAAGCATATGAGTTATTGTTTTGATGTAGCTGTTCACCAAAATTGTAATGCTACTGCATAGGATTGCCTGCAAACTAATTATTCATCTCTGTCATGTTCTCATTGCCCTTTTCTTGAAAATTTCACTTGAGGAATTGTATACCATGACATGTATAATGCATTAGCTACTCAGTTGTCGGTGAATTCTTTGAAACCTTGATATTGCTTCAAGAATTCAACTATGAGCTAAACACCTTAAGCAAGCTGAGTAGCAGAGTAATGGAATCAAGCTATGGAGCTATATCAAATCCAAAAAATGCCAATTCACAATTAGGATAATATTTGATAATGCGATTTGCAATCTATAGATATCCCAAGTGTTTGTGAGCTCTGCTACTTCAGATGAAGGAGGTGTCAATGTAAACAAAGTCTGGGCATCTGCCTCACTCTGAGCCCATTCATCCCATAGAGACTTAGATATAACTGCTAATTGCCCACAAAGATCAGATTGTATATTAAAGAAAAGAACAGAGGAATGAAACCAAAAGACCAGGAACACCAAATTTATCGCTGACCTAATGGTGAATCCACATCCAATGTGAAGGACTCCTTATCCCAATCCCAAGATTTGATGGATTGATTCAAATACATTGCTAAGCTTTTTATGCAACTGGTATTTCTATAGGGAACCATTATTTAATATCCATTAATTGAAATACCCACAACATCTAATGACTATTGTTGTTTGCAGTGCTTTAGACTTCCTACATTTTTCAATGACTGTTCATTAAAACTAAGACCTCATAAACTTGTATTTATGCAATTTCTGTTACGGTTAATTATATTTGTATCAAGTTGCTAATTTATACATTTTTTTTTTTGGACATCAGGAAATGAGGAAAAAGAATTTAAGGCGCAAATTAGATGATAGTGATCATAATGCTGAAATTCCAGTGACAGATTATGAGCACTTTCGTGAAGAATGTGTGGCTAAGAATAATGAATATTTATCGCATCTTGGTTTGACAAACAGGCAAGTTGTAAATCCACTAAGTAGTATATTATTGATTTAATACTATTTAATGAAATTGTATAGGAAAGAGCTTTATGTATATAAGACATGATATGATATTTTTTTTTATTTTATAGGCAAGAAAAAGAGTATAGAGAAAATGTAGAGAAAAAACAAAAAGAAAGTAAAGATATAGTGCTACCAGCTCGTAGAAGCCAATGCATAAAGGATGTGTTTCAAGTGAAATCTGGGGAGACCAGTACTGATCTACCGACTCATGCCACACCTGATATGGCCAAAGAGCATGAAGTTTCGGTTAATGAAAGTAACGAAGAGAGTCTTCTTGCATCTGATGTGCCTCAGAGTGCACCTGTTGCATCTACAACTTTTGATGGAATTAGCAGATCAACTAGAAATATTGGTAGTGGTTCAATAGAAGATGTGTTTGCTTTTGTTAAATGACAAAGATTGAGTCAAGATATATACAGATCTACAGAGAGGAATGCAAAAGAAAGAATATTAGAAGGGAAGAAGCCATTCTTGGTTGAGGTATCAAGAGATGGTGAACCCATTGGGAAAAATGTTGCACGGTAGGCCTCGAAGTTGGGCGTAAGATGTAGGGCCCATTTGGATATTTGCAAATCAAATTTTGCACAGCAAGATCCACGAAATGTGGAATATGTTATACAAAAAATGGAAAATGCCTTTGACACTATTGGTGGACAAATCTCCAAAAAATATTACAAGCACAAGATGAGACTTCTGATGAACAATTTTAGATACAATTGCAGAAAAATAATCATGGAGGGAAACGAGAGGTTAGACTCCACTCTATCTCCCAAACAGTGGGAGGCATTGAAAGAAAGTATGCATTCTAAAGAATATTTGACAAAGAGTAATAGAGGGAAGAGAGCAAGAGATAATGTGAGGGCTGAATATACATTTGGCCGAGGTGAGTTGCAGGCCAAAATTGACAAATTTGGAGTAAGTGTATGGATTTTTGGTTCTATTTACATTGTGTTATTTAATTCAATTTTTTATTGAATTGACTATATTTCGAAATTGGCATTGTTTTTTAGGTGGAAAACAATAATAGAGAAGCAGGAGTAGAAGATATTGTCAATTATATGGCAACACTAGATCGTACTAAATCTAAGAGTAGTATGAATTGGAAATCTAGTTCATCAACAGAGATTTCATATCCATTTGTTGAATGCCCAGTAAGAGCCTCTCCAAATCATGTCAACTCAAATGAAGAGTACCAACATTTAATGAGTTGCTTACATGGTCTCACCGAGAAAGTTTCACAGTTGGCTGCCTCTGTTAAGCCTATAGTTCTGCATGGAATGACCATAGTTCCATAGATTCAGATCAGGTAAGAGGCTATTCCTCAATATTTTGATTCTCAACTATATCATTTTTTTGCATACTCTTTCTCTATTGTTGTTTTTTCTTTATTGAGCTCTTCATAATTGTCTTACTCTATATGTTTTTATAGTTGCAGAACAATTATATGAAAGCAGAACAAAAAAGAAAAGACCCTGTCAATAGAGCTCTCAGCAAAGCTACACAACTTCAGGACAATGTTGACAGTGATTATGCTGAATTCAAGGAGTATGTGCATGATATTGAGGTAAGTACTATGAAACCTTTAGATTAATTTTTAATTTTGGCTACTTTGGGTTTGAGCATAGGTCACAACCAGGATTGTATATCAGATTCATTTATGATTGCTTTTAAATCTAAAATGTTTGGTATGTGAAATGAGTGCATTTTAAGCATCTAAAATATTGTTTTTTGGTTCTGGTATTTTCCTTGGTTGCTTATAAATGATAGGGAAAAACCTTTAGGCAAAATAGTTTTAGGGAAACATGTACTTAAAGCTGTAGCACTTGAACATAGAAATGTGTAAAAGTTTAAATAACCCCCCTGATTCTATTGGCAACCTGTCACAGCTGTAGCACTTGAACATAGAAGACTGTAGAGGTTTAAATAACCTTCCTAATTCCATTGGCAACCTGTCACATCTGCAGCACTTGAAAATAGAAATTACAGGCAGAAATTTTGTGCTTTACATTTTGATTTTCCTACATGATAGAGAGAAATCTGGTGGTCAGATCTAGATTACATGATAGAGAGAAATCTGGTGGTCAGATCTAGGTTGTGTTGAGGAATTAGAGATAAGTCAGTCTAACAATTCATTGTTGTCATTAACACATGAAAATGACACTCTATCTCCTTAGTCATACTTGTTTAGCAACAAAGAGTTTATAAACTTGCATTTTCTTGTATGCTTTTTATTCTTGGAGTTGTAATGAGTAATAACCTTAATGCAAGCTTGACGATGAAGAAAATTAGAGTAAAATCTTTGTAAGAAGTTGACTTGTTGCAGCTCATTATAGAAATATGAAAAAGTATAAAAGAACATATACATTCTCTCTCTTAATCTGGCACATTATATTCCTATAAATCTCTCAACCTTAAGAAGCAAATCTGGGTCAAGACTTGGCTCATTTTAGTACACAATTGCATTTCATCACATGTGGATTTGTGATGATGCCAGTCTATAATACTGATAAATTACTTGTTTGCAGTCCAAAATGGAAGGCTCTAATACTAATTTTGTTATTAGAAGGTGTTGCACTTACAGAGAGGTACAAATAGCCATTCCATGAACAAGGTGGTTGTGCAGCAAAAAGAGTAGCCTTTAGGGGTTCTATCCATAAGCCCATGGTTTGGAGTCTAGAAATTCACATTAGGAATCTTCTTCTATTCAAAAGTATTTATACCTTATAATACAGACATGTTCAGTGCTATTCAATATAGAAGGTATGCATGTAGATTGATTGAATGGCGAGTTCTTCTTGTTGCTACCATGAGATGATCAAACAAGTTGCTCTTCTTACAGCTCAGACAATCATCCATAGATGCTGGCTATACTATAGAAGCAGGTTTATTGTGGTAGTCATATCAAATCTAGGCCAACAATTTTGCAAAATGGATAGATTGATACTGATTACCATTATAGGGAGTCATTTCTCTACCATAAATATAACTATATGACTAATATAATTCAAATGTTTTGAAGGAAATCTTTGATGGGAATGGTTGGAACCTTTCAATGTTATGATACTCTTCAGCCAATTGGCTGATCTGGTTAATGGGGGTAATCAAATGAACAACATATTAGATGGTTAAATCTAACTTGTAATGACAGAAGTAGAATACAGAAAAAAAAGAACAGTGATATTGACACATAAAGAAAGAATAATGTTTTAAACAATATCAAAACCAACAAATTACTGATATGAGAGGTACACAAAACCATCCTTGACAAGAGATTTGAAGCTAATACTCTCTGATATTTACAGCTTGGGCTATATATCTACATACAATGGTCTAGAATATAAGAGGAAGAGGAAGAACCACTGTTCCCACCGTCCAAGAAATAATTTGTCAGTGCTTGTCAGGAGCTAGTTCAGAATGGCCAACTTGTTGGGGCCATAACACCTTCTTTAGGACTCTGATGGTTGATTATGTCTGCTTATTGGACTTGAAAAGGATGTGGTTGATCTATCTATGTGGGCCATTTCTGATGGTTTAACTTTGTATTCTCATAATTTGGCATTTCCTTAAATTTTTTGAAACTTGAGATTTGTGACTCTGATTTCATTGATTTTTATTTGAAGCCTCTTGGAATTCTCAATCTGGATTTATATAGACCCACTACAGATTGTGGCTAAAACACTCTCTGTTTGGCCAGGAAAAACAGAATACTTTTTTTATGACATTTTGTGTCTCCTGCAACTTTTCCCTGTAGTGCCATTAAGCTGTCTCAGGTAGTGGCCTAGATCATTGACATAGGTTAATTCCATTATGGTTAAAACTAACTCTAGCGGGTTTAATCAAATGATGCATGATAGTGGACAATTTAAGAAAATCTAGATAGAATAGAGGCAGTTATTTAATGTAACAAAACCAGCTATTGGATTTTAGTAGGAGTTGGTTATGTAAAGATCTAGAAATTTTCAGCATATGATTAAAGATTATGCAAATGTTTCAGTTGTCTAAGAGACTAAGAAACGTAGATTAAAACAACATTGTCTGATATAAATTTAATTTGTGTTCGAACAGTCTTAAGAGTTTGGTTCAATATAAATATGCAGGTTCCTATGATAGAAATTAACTACTTTTAGACTTTAGGTAAGCTTTGTAACTCCAAATGGTTGCTTTCAACTGTTCTATTCTTTCCATTGGAAATCACTTTTGTGACTTGACCATTGCCTTGATATGGATTCTTCCTATGTTCTATGATTTTTGGTGGGGGATGTGTAGAGAGATCCCCCAAACTTGGGACAACGTGGAAGAGAAATATAGGTATTATAAAAAGTAGTAATTTCAAATTAGTGATGGCTTAGAGATTTGATTGCAATATAATTATTATGGTTTCAATCTTTTAACATATGCATTTAGATTTTAACTTACTGAGAGATACATATGGACTCATTTTGCTTTTCTTGTATTCAGAAACCTATCACTTTTGCTCATTTTCTTCTAAGCAAAATTCTCAAAATTTTATTTCCTGTTTGTATAGAACATATAACATTTCACCAATTTTATATATTCCATAAGCACATTTCTAGGAATAAGCATATTACTTGATACTCAACTAAAATTTTGATTCTATAATATGTTTTTTCATATGATACAATTAACACATGAGACTGTGCATTTATGTGGATTAAAATTTAACTTTTCAAAATTTTGATATCCTTTCCAGATTTATTGAATTGAGCTAATAAATTATTTTGTGCACTGACAATAATACTATTTGTATGTCATATCTCCTCTATTCACAAAACTTTAAACATCTTTAACTCCAAATGTTATGTATGCAAATTCCTGTTTTCACTTTTTCATTTGTGCTACAACCCATTAGTGTAATAAAGCTCATATGTAATAGGTTATTTTGAAAAATAGGAAAGTACAACAACATATGCAAGGGGGCAAAAACAAGGTTATTATTTGTGAGTGCTGGATGGCATGTATTTGGTTCAGGTGGATTGTACCTATCAGAGATTTCAGAATGATAGTTTTGTTGAAATTCTCATAGATAACAATGAGGTACAAGTGCTTAAAAAATATTGAAATATGTTAAGAGATTAAACTTTTCGGGAAAAAAAGAGAGAAGAAAATGGAACAGCCTAGAAAAAGAGTAGGCCAGCGATTGAGAGAAGTTGCTAAATGCAATAGCAAACAATCCTTTATAGTTGCTAAAGACCTGCCTGATGAAAAATTTTGTGGTCGGTGTGAATTTGATGGACACTAACAGATCAACAGTCAGATTTTTTTAAATTCTATCAGGAGGCTTGGGGTTTGCCCAAGGTTCACCTTGGGCACACTAGGTACCCTATTGTGAATTTGATGGATACTAATAAATCAACAATCAGTAGTTTTTTGTTTGTTTTTCTGTTGGGAGGCATGGAGTTCACTCAAGGTTTGTACTGGCCCAATTCTTCAATGTCTGAGCCTTCATTATTTCTCCACCCTTGATCCTGAAGGATTTTCTTATCTTGGACTTGCATATTTCTTCCTCACCATCTACCTCTCTGAATTGAGTGCATATTAGGTTATTCCAACACTTAGCCATTTCTTCCAACATGCAACTTTCTTCTTTTGAGGTTGTAATGTTGTCTTGGAGTATTTACTCCATCGTCTCAAATCATCCTGCTTTAGCCCGGGTGTTCACCCCACAAAACAAATAAAAAGAAGAGCATCATAACACTTATAATAAAAAATTCACTTCACTTATCTAATCTCCATGCTCTGATTTCCAAGGTCGATCTTTGGATAAAGTTAACCGTAGCACAACTTTTTCCTTCTTCATAACTTTTCATCGCGGGTGCATTTAGAGACTTGAGCTTGGAGTTTGTGCCTTAGAAATTTCTCCACCTTGAGGACGTACTTGAAAGTCTGATGTTGATGTTTAAGTGAGATTCTAGTTATTCTATTAACCAATAGGTATGCTAATAGGTGGATCAAAATGATTAAAAAACTAAAAAGGGATACTTGGGAATATAATATAGAAAGACATCATTTGTACATTATGGATGCTCTAGACCTTTTGGAAGCACAAATTATCTCAGAAATGCTTTCTCATTTGATCTTGTGATCACACTTATCATCAGGCCAGTGGTTACCTAAACATTGATCAAAAATTATAATTCTCTACTCAATCAGAGTAGCAAATAGTTTTTATTTTGGTAGGTTTACTTTTGAAAATTATGCAGATGCATATGGAGCTGTATTAGATGAAGAAATGGTTGATTTCCTTAATTTAATTAAGTTTGTAAAATTTAAAGTTTTTGGTAGTTTGTACATTTGCATATGTTATAGATCAAATATTATTAAGTTGCCCCATAAATATTATATTACTGGGCCCAACTTAAAATAATATTATCATTCATTTCCCTTGATTTATCCTTTAGCCTATGAGAAATGATGATATGCTAGAGGTCTCTCCATGGTTCTACTTTGAAAAAGGGGACATGACAATAACTGATTGCATGACAACATAACTGATGAGTAATTGACTGATTTTTAACTATGATTGCACAACTAACTGCATGATTGCATGACTACATAGCTGATGGGTAATTGATATGCTGCTAATGATGATTGCATAATTGGTGAAGACCTGGCTTATTTTTAATGTCCTGATAACATACATCATTCTAATCAACAAGAGGTCACAAACCACTTAGCTTGGTCTTTAATTGACCCTGATTACAACTGCTATACTAAATAAGCCTGTAGGGCCATAGCAGCCTGTAATAGTTTTAACTAGAGGGCCATGTTAATAGCCCAAAAGCAGACTGATTTTGAGAAGCCTTATAGTTTTCAATCATTTTTCCAGTGTTAAATTTAGTTTCTTTGGTTAATGTACTTATTCTGTGGAATTTTATTGATTGTTACCATACTTCTGTGGAATTTTATTGATTGTGTATGCACAAGCAGGCTAATGAGAATGGGTTTGTAAAAAGATCAGCTGCTAGTATGTTGAGTGGAAAATAGTTTGCTTCTCTAAACACGGTGAGTTCTGTGATGACCTCAATGAACACATTTTATCGTATTTTTTGTGTTCTATGGTATTGAATATTAAATCTTACAATTTTTTATTTGTCTGAATGAGATATTGATTAAGCTACATGTAGCTACTGTAATCTAAAGATAAAACTATACAAGTTTATTAGTTTATTTTATTTATGCATAAAAATTTGTTGGAAGCCTTTATGCAAGTTTAGTAGGAACATGGATAATGTGTTATTTGTTGGAAGCCTTTATGTAAGTTTATGTTATAATGTGTTATTTTTTTCTTTTTGTAGGAATGTATTGATAAACTCAAAGAAGGAGATAAAGTTAAGGTGTTGGATCCATTAGATGGTGATGTTGTGGGCATTGGGCTGATTCACTCCCTATCTACTATACATGGAGTCAACTTGAAAGGAACAATGGATGCAAATGTAAACATTTTAAAGGTCACGAGTAACATACCCCTTGTTTATGAAGACAAAATAGATGGAGCTATTCGTCTGAAAGAGAAAGAAGGAACCTTCACACAGTGGCCACTAAAATATCTGCAAAAAATGACATAGTTGAACATATTTATCATGTACTAGTTGCTAGACATCTTGGCTCACTATTTTATGCAATATTTTGAATATGTTGTTCAGGGGTCTTAATTATCATGGTGTATTTGAAAGAGTTGGAAACTCTTAGACAACTTTGACATTTTTTATTATATTTACATATATACTCTTAGACACTTGACATTTTATAACTTGATATATATATTGATATATATTTGCATTATTTTTTTTTATTGTAGATTACCTTTATTTATCATGATGTTGAATCAATCTTTTAATTTTAGTATGTTGTAGCTTATACGCATATGCAATATTTTTATTTACTTTTATGTTTTAGTTCAAATTTAATATTATATTAGTTTTGCATTATAAAATTTATGGTATTTAATAAATTATTTATTTTGTGATTATATTTACTACCAATTAATGAAAACTAGTAAATAAAATGACTGAATTAATGACTAAAGTAATGATTAAATTAATGACTAAATATGACTAAATGACTAAATAACTAAATATATGACTAAAGTAATGACTAAAATAATGACTAAATAAATGATTAAATTAATGACTAAATTAATGACTAAATATATGACTAAATTAATGACTACATATATGACTAATTAAATGACTAAATATATGACTAAATAAATGACTACCTTGACTAAATAAATGACCAGTTAACAATAATTAATGACTAAATTAATGATTAAATATATGACTAAATTAATGACTAAATATATGACTAAATAAATCACTACCATGACTAAATAAATGACTAGTTAATAACAATCAATGACTAAATTAACGATTAAATCAATGACTAAATTAATGAATAAATCAATGACTAAATCAATGACTAAATTAATGATTAAATCAATGACTAAATCAATGACTGAATCAATGACTAAATCAATGACTAAATCAATGCCAAATCAATGACCAAATTAGTGACTAAATCAATGACTACAAATAAATGACTAAATAAATGACTAAAATAGTTTAGTCATAAATTTGGTCGCGTTATAAATGACCGAAAATAAACTACTAATGGTCACGTGACCAAAATTAGTCATTTATATGCAATTTTTAGTAGTTTATTTAGTCATATATTGTTGTTTGTGTACTAGTGTGTGTGTGTCCTTGCATAACTTGAACTATGAGTACAACCATTGAGCTCTATGTGTATGTCTTGCATACTCATAGACCACCTGATCATGGAAAATGCCCATAAACTGATACACTAGAATATTATCACTAACCAATTGACACTTCTTTGATTCTTTCCCATGTCTTAGACTATAGGCCACTATCTTGTATTTGCCAAATTCAAAAAATTTGTCTCAAATTGTGTGTGTACTATCCATGTGTTGGAAAATTGGAAAATATTGCATGCCACCAAAATGATCACATGTGCATCCAAACATGACTTGTAAAAAAATTGACCATCCTCTCTTTCACATAAAATGGAAGATAAGAATTATAATGCTTAGAAAACTCAATATGCACTCTATGACAACAAGTAGTCTGTGTGTGATTTATTTTGACATAAAAAGGATTTAGCATTTCAAAATACCTTTGACATATTCTAATTTCAAGAAAATTTTGTACAAAATTAGAAAAAAATTGGGTCTGAGTGGTATCGAAATAATGCTTTGGATGTGGCTCACAGATTTTACTACCAATTCTCCTTCTTACAACATCTCTTTGATTAGGAGAGGTCCTTGTCTTATCCTTCCAATAATCTACTATTAAATATCTCAATCCTTGAGCAATTCTTTTATCTTTCCATGGAACTCTACCCGAGAATGCCCATAACTCCTTTCTATTTGGATCATCCACTCTTTCACACCTTCCTTTATCTCTCATTAGAGATGATCTACTTATTTTCAAAGACTTACTTATCTTTGTAAGGCTCACCTTGTTCCTTGTTTGACTGCTTAACAATATTGTCATCATCACACAACATGTGACAGAACTATCCTTCGTGTGTGAGGTAGAGAACACACTCTTGTATGCACTCATCAAGTTATTTACAATAGAATTTTCACTTGATTCATTTGAAATTATTAGCCCAAGAGCCTTCATGGTGGTCCTAAATTTGAGTTACCTCATCATTTCAACAAATAGTTGGAATCTTCCACCCTCACTTAGCTTCTCAAAAAATAAACTCCATATCCTATGTGCATATCTTTGACATGTAAGTTTTGGAATCTTATTAGGCATCCATTTCAAAACATTGGAATCAATATCAATTAAAAATATAGGTTTTCTATGCAAAACTCTAGGAGAAGTTCTCAAATGTAAATTTGTGTCAATGTTAGGAATTCCAACAAAATCAAGGATAGATTGCATACCTTTAATGGGAGGTGAAATTGATGACATACCTTGACATTGACATGTAAAAGATGTTGTACCTCCAACTTGAGATGTCATTTGTGGAGTTCCTTCAAATAGAGATGTGTTTGTTGATGTACTTTTGAAATGCAATGTTGTTGATGGTGTGTCTTCAACTGTAGATATGATTTTCGATGTACTTGGAAGACCACATATTGTTGGTGTGTCATCAATTAGAGATGTGCATTGAAATTTTCCTATGGTTGACGATGTGCCCCCAACTTGGTGATCCATTTATGTCCTTCGATGAAGTTTTTCCATTCGTACCCTTTGTTTTTCCAATTGGACATCTCTATTAGATTGAACAGGAATTTCTGGCTATATGAGTTGCAATTCATTTGCTTCATGAACTATATTTTTTTATTCTCTTCTCCTTGCATTTTTAACTACACGTTCTTCCAGTGTCAAAGGATTTTCTCATTTCCTCAACATGACTTTGAATGCTACATGTTCACAAACACACATAGAACAAAAGTAAGTAATGCATTTTATGAAACATATTGA
>VDFB02281492.1:822332274-822407572 GCA_007258455.2 Sequoia sempervirens
TCTAGAATATAAGAGGAAGAGGAAGAACCACTGTTCCCACCATCCAAGAAATAATTTGTCAGTGCTTGTCAGGAGCTAGTTCAGAATGGCCAACTTCTTGGGGCCATAACACCTTCTTTAGGACTCTGATGGTTGATTATGTCTACTTATTGGACTTGAAAAGGATGTGGTTGATCCATCTATGTGGGCCATTTCTGATGGTTTAACTTCGTATTCTCATAATTTGGCATTTCCTTAAATTTTTTGAAACTTGAGATTTGTGACTCTGATTTCATTGATTTTTATTTGAAGCCTCTTGGAATTCTCAATCTGGATTTATATAGACCCACTACAGATTGTGGCTAAAACACTCTCTGTTTGGCCAGGAAAAACAGAATACTTTTTTTATGACATTTTGTGTCTCCTGCAACTTTTCCCTGCAATGCCATTAAGCTATCTCAGGTAGTGGCCTAGATCATTGACATAGGTTAATTCCATTATGGTTAAAACTAACTCTAGCGGGTTTAATCAAATGATGCATGATAGTGGACAATTTAAGAAAATCTAGATAGAATAGAGGCAGTTATTTAATGTCACAAAACCAGCTATTGGATTTTAGTAGGAGTTGGTTATGTAAAGATCTAGAAATTTTCAGCATATGATTAAAGATTATGCAAATGTTTCAGTTGTCTAAGAGACTAAGAAACGTAGATTAAAACAACATTGTCTGATATAAATTTAATTTGTGGTCGAACAGTCTTAAGAGTTTGGTTCAATATAAATATGCAGGTTCGTATGATAGAAATTAACTACTTTTAGACTTTAGGTAAGCTTTGTAACTCCAAATGGTTGCTTTCAACTGTTCTATTCTTTCCATTGGAAATCAAATTTGTGACTTGACCATTGCCTTGATATGGATTCTTCCTATGTTCTATGATTTTTGGTGGGGGATGTGTAGAGAGATCCCCCAAACTCGGGACAATGTGGAAGAGAAATATAGGTATTATAAAAAGTAGTAATTTCAAATTAGTGATGGCTTAGAGATTTGATTGCAATATAATTATTATGGTTTCAATCTTTTAACATATGCATTTAGATTTTAACTTACTGAGAGATACATATGGACTCATTTTGCTTTTCTTGTATTCAGAAACCTATCACTTTTGCTCATTTTCTTCTAAGCAAAATTCTCAAAATTTTATTTCCTGTTTGTATAGAACATATAACATTTCACCAATTTTATATATTCCATAAGCACATTTCTAGGAATAAGCATATTACTTGATACTCAACTAAAATTTTGATTCTATAATATGTTTTTTCATATGATACAATTAACACATGAGACTGTGCATTTATGTGGATTAAAATTTAACTTTTCAAAATTTTGATATCCTTTCCAGATTTATTGAATTGAGCTAATAAATTATTTTGTGCACTGACAATAATACTATTTGTATGTCATATCTCCTCTATTCACAAAACTTTAAACATCTTTAACTCCAAATGTTATGTATGCAAATTCCTGTTTTCACTTTTTCATTTGTGCTACAACCCATTAGTGTAATAAAGCTCATATGTAATAGGTTATTTTGAAAAATAGGAAAGTACAACAACATATGCAAGGGGGCAAAAACAAGGTTATTATTTGTGAGTGCTGGATGGCATGTATTTGGTTCAGGTGGATTGTACCTATCAGAGATTTCAGAATGATAGTTTTGTTGAAATTCTCATAGATAACAATGAGGTACAAGTGCTTAAAAAATATTGAAATATGTTAAGAGATTAAACTTTTCGGGAAAAAAAGAGAGAAGAAAATGGAACAGCCTAGAAAAAGAGTAGGCCAGCGATTGAGAGAAGTTGCTAAATGCAATAGCAAACAATCCTTTATAGTTGCTAAAGACCTGCCTGATGAAAAATTTTGTGGTCGGTGTGAATTTGATGGACACTAACAGATCAACAGTCAGATTTTTTTAAATTCTATCAGGAGGCTTGGGGTTTGCCCAAGGTTCACCTTGGGCACACTAGGTACCCTATTGTGAATTTGATGGATACTAATAAATCAACAATCAGTAGTTTTTTGTTTGTTTTTCTGTTGGGAGGCATGGAGTTCACTCAAGGTTTGTACTGGCCCAATTCTTCAATGTCTGAGCCTTCATTATTTCTCCACCCTTGATCCTGAAGGATTTTCTTATCTTGGACTTGCATATTTCTTCCTCACCATCTACCTCTCTGAATTGAGTGCATATTAGGTTATTCCAACACTTAGCCATTTCTTCCAACATGCAACTTTCTTCTTTTGAGGTTGTAATGTTGTCTTGGAGTATTTACTCCATCGTCTCAAATCATCCTGCTTTAGCCCGGGTGTTCACCCCACAAAACAAATAAAAAGAAGAGCATCATAACACTTATAATAAAAAATTCACTTCACTTATCTAATCTCCATGCTCTGATTTCCAAGGTCGATCTTTGGATAAAGTTAACCGTAGCACAACTTTTTCCTTCTTCATAACTTTTCATCGCGGGTGCATTTAGAGACTTGAGCTTGGAGTTTGTGCCTTAGAAATTTCTCCACCTTGAGGACGTACTTGAAAGTCTGATGTTGATGTTTAAGTGAGATTCTAGTTATTCTATTAACCAATAGGTATGCTAATAGGTGGATCAAAATGATTAAAAAACTAAAAAGGGATACTTGGGAATATAATATAGAAAGACATCATTTGTACATTATGGATGCTCTAGACCTTTTGGAAGCACAAATTATCTCAGAAATGCTTTCTCATTTGATCTTGTGATCACACTTATCATCAGGCCAGTGGTTACCTAAACATTGATCAAAAATTATAATTCTCTACTCAATCAGAGTAGCAAATAGTTTTTATTTTGGTAGGTTTACTTTTGAAAATTATGCAGATGCATATGGAGCTGTATTAGATGAAGAAATGGTTGATTTCCTTAATTTAATTAAGTTTGTAAAATTTAAAGTTTTTGGTAGTTTGTACATTTGCATATGTTATAGATCAAATATTATTAAGTTGCCCCATAAATATTATATTACTGGGCCCAACTTAAAATAATATTATCATTCATTTCCCTTGATTTATCCTTTAGCCTATGAGAAATGATGATATGCTAGAGGTCTCTCCATGGTTCTACTTTGAAAAAGGGGACATGACAATAACTGATTGCATGACAACATAACTGATGAGTAATTGACTGATTTTTAACTATGATTGCACAACTAACTGCATGATTGCATGACTACATAGCTGATGGGTAATTAATATGCTGCTAATGATGATTGCATAATTGGTGAAGACCTGGCTTATTTTTAATGTCCTGATAACATACATCATTCTAATCAACAAGAGGTCACAAACCACTTAGCTTGGTCTTTAATTGACCCTAATTACAATTGCTATACTAAATAAGCCTGTAGGGCCATAGCAGCTTGTAATAGTTTTAACTAGAGGGCCATGTTAATAGCCCAAAAGCAGACTGATTTTGAGAAGCCTTATAGTTTTCAATCATTTTTCCATTGTTAAATTTAGTTTCTTTGGTTAATGTACTTATTCTGTGGAATTTTATTGATTGTTACCATACTTCTGTGGAATTTTATTGATTGTGTATGCACAAGCAGGCTAATGAGAATGGGTTTGTAAAAAGATCAGCTGCTAGTATGTTGAGTGGAAAATAGTTTGCTTCTCTAAACACGGTGAGTTCTGTGATGACCTCAATGAACACATTTTATCGTATTTTTTGTGTTCTATGGTATTGAATATTAAATCTTACAATTTTTTATTTGTCTGAATGAGATATTGATTAAGCTACATGTAGCTACTGTAATCTAAAGATAAAACTATACAAGTTTATTAGTTTATTTTATTTATGCATAAAAATTTGTTGGAAGCCTTTATGCAAGTTTAGTAGGAACATGGATAATGTGTTATTTGTTGGAAGCCTTTATGTAAGTTTATGTTATAATGTGTTATTTTTTTCTTTTTGTAGGAATGTATTGATAAACTCAAAGAAGGAGATAAAGTTAAGGTGTTGGATCCATTAGATGGTGATGTTGTGGGCATTGGGCTGATTCACTCCCTATCTACTATACATGGAGTCAACTTGAAAGGAACAATGGATGCAAATGTAAACATTTTAAAGGTCACGAGTAACATACCCCTTGTTTATGAAGACAAAATAGATGGAGCTATTCGTCTGAAAGAGAAAGAAGGAACCTTCACACAGTGGCCACTAAAATATCTGCAAAAAATGACATAGTTGAACATATTTATCATGTACTAGTTGCTAGACATCTTGGCTCACTATTTTATGCAATATTTTGAATATGTTGTTCAGGGGTCTTAATTATCATGGTGTATTTGAAAGAGTTGGAAACTCTTAGACAACTTTGACATTTTTTATTATATTTACATATATACTCTTAGACACTTGACATTTTATAACTTGATATATATATTGATATATATTTGCATTATTTTTTTTTTATTGTAGATTACCTTTATTTATCATGATGTTGAATCAATCTTTTAATTTTAGTATGTTGTAGCTTATACGCATATGCAATATTTTTATTTACTTTTATGTTTTAGTTCAAATTTAATATTATATTAGTTTTGCATTATAAAATTTATGGTATTTAATAAATTATTTATTTTGTGATTATATTTACTACCAATTAATGAAAACTAGTAAATAAAATGACTGAATTAATGACTAAAGTAATGATTAAATTAATGACTAAATATGACTAAATGACTAAATAACTAAATATATGACTAAAGTAATGACTAAAATAATGACTAAATAAATGATTAAATTAATGACTAAATTAATGACTAAATATATGACTAAATTAATGACTACATATATGACTAATTAAATGACTAAATATATGACTAAATAAATGACTACCTTGACTAAATAAATGACCAGTTAACAATAATTAATGACTAAATTAATGATTAAATATATGACTAAATTAATGACTAAATATATGACTAAATAAATCACTACCATGACTAAATAAATGACTAGTTAATAACAATCAATGACTAAATTAACGATTAAATCAATGACTAAATTAATGAATAAATCAATGACTAAATCAATGACTAAATTAATGATTAAATCAATGACTAAATCAATGACTGAATCAATGACTAAATCAATGACTAAATCAATGCCAAATCAATGACCAAATTAGTGACTAAATCAATGACTACAAATAAATGACTAAATAAATGACTAAAATAGTTTAGTCATAAATTTGGTCGCGTTATAAATGACCGAAAATAAACTACTAATGGTCACGTGACCAAAATTAGTCATTTATATGCAATTTTTAGTAGTTTATTTAGTCATATATTGTTGTTTGTGTACTAGTGTGTGTGTGTCCTTGCATAACTTGAACTATGAGTACAACCATTGAGCTCTATGTGTATGTCTTGCATACTCATAGACCACCTGATCATGGAAAATGCCCATAAACTGATACACTAGAATATTATCACTAACCAATTGACACTTCTTTGATTCTTTCCCATGTCTTAGACTATAGGCCACTATCTTGTATTTGCCAAATTCAAAAAATTTGTCTCAAATTGTGTGTGTACTATCCATGTGTTGGAAAATTGGAAAATATTGCATGCCACCAAAATGATCACATGTGCATCCAAACATGACTTGTAAAAAAATTGACCATCCTCTCTTTCACATAAAATGGAAGATAAGAATTATAATGGTTAGAAAACTCAATATGCACTCTATGACAACAAGTAGTCTGTGTGTGATTTATTTTGACATAAAAAGGATTTAGCATTTCAAAATACCTTTGACATATTCTAATTTCAAGAAAATTTTGTACAAAATTAGAAAAAAATTGGGTCTGAGTGGTATCGAAATAATGCTTTGGATGTGGCTCACAGATTTTACTACCAATTCTCCTTCTTACAACATCTCTTTGATTAGGAGAGGTCCTTGTCTTATCCTTCCAATAATCTACTATTAAATATCTCAATCCTTGAGCAATTCTTTTATCTTTCCATGGAACTCTACCCGAGAATGCCCATAACTCCTTTCTATTTGGATCATCCACTCTTTCACACCTTCCTTTATCTCTCATTAGAGATGATCTACTTATTTTCAAAGACTTACTTATCTTTGTAAGGCTCACCTTGTTCCTTGTTTGACTGCTTAACAATATTGTCATCATCACACAACATGTGACAGAACTATCCTTCGTGTGTGAGGTAGAGAACACACTCTTGTATGCACTCATCAAGTTATTTACAATAGAATTTTCACTTGATTCATTTGAAATTATTAGCCCAAGAGCCTTCATGGTGGTCCTAAATTTGAGTTACCTCATCATTTCAACAAATAGTTGGAATCTTCCACCCTCACTTAGCTTCTCAAAAAATAAACTCCATATCCTATGTGCATATCTTTGACATGTAAGTTTTGGAATCTTATTAGGCATCCATTTCAAAACATTGGAATCAATATCAATTAAAAATATAGGTTTTCTATGCAAAACTCTAGGAGAAGTTCTCAAATGTAAATTTGTGTCAATGTTAGGAATTCCAACAAAATCAAGGATAGATTGCATACCTTTAATGGGAGGTGAAATTGATGACATACCTTGACATTGACATGTAAAAGATGTTGTACCTCCAACTTGAGATGTCATTTGTGGAGTTCCTTCAAATAGAGATGTGTTTGTTGATGTACTTTTGAAATGCAATGTTGTTGATGGTGTGTCTTCAACTGTAGATATGATTTTCGATGTACTTGGAAGACCACATATTGTTGGTGTGTCATCAATTGGAGATGTGCATTGAAATTTTCCTATGGTTGACGATGTGCCCCCAACTTGGTGATCCATTTATGTCCTTCGATGAAGTTTTTTCATTCGTACCCTTTGTTTTTCCAATTGGACATCTCTATTAGATTGAACAGGAATTTCTGGCTATATGAGTTGCAATTCATTTGCTTCATGAACTATAATTTTTTATTCTCTTCTCCTTGCATTTTTAACTACACGTTCTTCCAGTGTCAAAGGATTTTCTCATTTCCTCAGCATGACTTTGAATGCTACATGTTCACAAACACACATAGAACAAAAGTAAGTAATGCATTTTATGAAACATATTGATAACGCTGATTACATTGCATTTTATAGAACATACCAAAGCATTTGATGAAAGAAGGCAACGATCTATTTGGAATTATCAAACATGTCTATGATACAACATTTTTCATACATACATCTACCTCCATACCGCAAGAAAAGTACTTGTAATGCATTTTTTCAAACATATCCATACCATTGATTACATTGCATTTTATGAAACACACTAAGTATTTTATGAAACATATTGATATCGCTGATTACATTGCATTGCATATCTTTAAAACTCAAAGAATTACTTTACATTGCATAACTAATGTGACTTATCAAATATTGCATATCTTATAAAACATTGTTGTCCCCAACCTAGAGTTTATAGTGAGCTTAAAAAAACCATAACTTTTAATGTGTCTAGGGAAAATATATGAAACTTGGTACTAATTTTTTGTAGTCCTATATGCATTTGCTTACAATAGGAGGGTTGCTAAATCATCATTTTGTGTGAGTTATTGAGGAAATTTTGTTTCTTTTTGCAACTATATTACATGTAAAACCTAGTACTTTGAGGGATTTGTACCAAATTGCTTCATGTAAGTGTTGATCAATGTTAAGAAGGGTTTGAGGGGAGTATTTAGAGTGTGGAAAACTTCTTAGGAGAAAAGAATTGTGTCAAACCTGGGGTATAAGTTGCTACCACCTTTGGAAACTAGAGAATCTTGTGCTTAGTGTTTTCAAAAGCACATTGTGATTGTTAACCAAGCCATGAAGAACATGAATTCAAAGAAGGGTTTGTGATGCTATATCTTAGAATTATTCACTATTTCTTTGGAAATGATGTAACTAAGAAAGAGAAAAAGCATTTTCAATTGAACAAAAATTTTCCTTTTTTTAATTTCTTAGAAAGGTAAATGGTATGAATGAATGGAAACTTGCATTATACCAACTATCTCTTGAGTCACTTGAATTTATCTAAGAACACGATGAAGGTGATTTTTTTATGGCACAAAAAAATTAATGGAAACTTGCATTAACGTTGATGAAAGCTCTTAGGTTTTCCAAATTAGTTGAAAATAAAATGTTTCCCACAACCATCGCTAATAATGAATTTCAATCTATTATGTCATAAAAATCTACCTAAAATGAAATAGATTGAATTCTACTAGACATGTTGGAAATGGAATACTATAAGCAATGTAAGTAGAATTCATAAGCAAATTTATGTTACGTTGATGTCATTTATATAAGTTTAAACAAAAAATCATCTAAATTATGTCATGTTTTTCATTTTTTTCTTCAAACTCATAAAAATTAAACTTTTTTATGCAACTCCCATCTAATTCAATGTTGAATTCTATATCCAATTGTTATGATTAATAAAATCATTAAAGGAATTTAGTTTATTGTCAAAAACAAACAAATATACTAAATATAAACATTTCAATATTACCAAAATGAATATATTACTTGAGATAATGTAAAATGATGTAGAAACTTCAAAATGTCCATCCCTATTGTCTAACATGAAAATTGGTGGTAAAAAGGTGATGGATCAAGCATTGATTGGTACAACAGGGATTCAACTGCATAAAAAAGGTGTTTTTAAGTCAAATAAAGTGTTGAACTAGACAAATGCAGAAGCATGTGGGCTTGAATCATGGGTTCAACCCATATTTTACCATTTCAAGGTAAAACAAATTTGACCCTCGACAACTTTGGAGAGCACCACATGTGTTTCTTTGAAATGTTTTCACAATATAGAGAGGAAGGGAATGAGACTTGAGATAGAGGGAGAGGGGATAGGAGTGAGAGAGATTAGTCTAGGTAGCATGGTAGGGACTAATACCTGAGAGCAATAAAGACTTGAGATGGATAGAGAGTTATCTAGTTAGGGTGGGGGAAAGACCTCACAATCGGAGAGGGGTTGGAGTGAAATAGATTTGTCTAGGTAGGGTAGGAGGTATGTGAGACCTGATAGAGAGGGAGTGTGAGAGAGGGGATTGGAGTGAGATAGATTAGTCTAGGTAGTGTGGGAGGGTGTGAGACCTATGAGAGAGAGAGGGAGACTTGAGAGGGAGAAAGAGTTATTCATTTAGGGTGGGGGAAGACCTGAGAGAGGGAGTGGGAGATAGAGGGATGGGAGACCTAAACCCTCAACACTAAAACCTAAAATCCTCTACCCTCTACCCTATACCATCAACCCTAAACCCATCTCTCTTGCTCTCTCAACTGATGTAGGGGCATCAGGAAGTATTTAGAAAATTGAGGTAGTTGAAAGTGAAGTTGCATAGTACTAGATTATTGTATTGATTGCCAACTCAGTATATTGATGATCAGAGGTTGTGGATTAAAGGGTTTTTTTTCGAGTATGTCTCATGTTTCCATGTTAAGTTTCAGAGACCTACATGAAGATTTGACTGAGTTATGAGTATCTAAGTTCTTGACAATTGTTCAGTTGTTCTAGTTGGTGTTCCTGAAGGAAGATGACATGATTCTAGTAATTTAAGTTGTTTCAAATGTTTCAGTGGTGATTCGTGATGTTCGTGGATGTTTCTAGATCATGTGTTGTTGGTCCACATCAATTGTTGTACTCGCGATTGGTGATTTTCCATTGTGAGTTCATGTTTCCTTGTTCTTGGTTGACAAGGTGTTTGTAGCGTGTTGTTGATCTTTGAGGAATAAATTTTGAAGGTGTTTCCTATTTGAGGATGTTGTTTTGAGTCCTTTCTTTCTTGTGGCTAACGTTGGTTGGATCGCATTGCTAATTTTTTATTGTTTGAGGCTAACCTATTTGAGTTTGCACACCATTGTAATTGGGCCGACATGTTAAGGGTTAGATGATTTGTGGATGATATATATATATAAGAGATTATTTGTTACAGAAGACAAAAGGGAGAGGGATCAAGAAGGTACTTGATAGTGTGAAGTATGAAGCATGGTGACAAAGTATTTTGATCCAGAAGGATCTTAGAGCAGAAGGACTGTGGAGCAGAGCCGAAGGAATTGATGAAGATAGTTATCATTTAAAGTTATCTTTAATACCTGGGTTGTGGCCTAGAATCTGTTAAGCCTGAGAGGTATATGCAATGTATTTTGAGATTATAATATAATAAGGAATGAGATTTGAAGGCTAGGTTTTTCCCTGTTAGGGTTTTGCCTGAATATATCTTGTGTCTGGTGTTCATGAATATCATTTATCTTTCTGTTGTTTAGCTATTAATTCTATTGCATATCTGTTTTGAGCATGGAGTTAGTAATTTAGATTGCAAGGCTAGACAGTCCTTAATTGGATCCTCCTACCTTGACTATGTCAAATGGTATCAGAGTTGGTTTTGAGTCTATTAGCTGGTTGTGAATTTGTTGGGAAAGAAGACAGTGTTGAAAGAAGTGAAAAACCCTAGAAGTAATAAGTGTCATCATAGAAGAAATACCAAGGCAAGAAAGATTCGAGTAAGCATTTGAATTTGGTTGTATATCTAATTTTTCTCAATGGGAAAGATTGGGAAGAGGATGAAGAAGGAAATAGAACCCTAATATGCGAAGGGATACTTTGGAGGAAGAATTGTGTGAAATCAGGAAGTGTAATTCAGAATTGATGGAGAGGATGGAAGAATTAGGAGGAGACAAGTATGATGCTCTCGAAGAAGAACTAAAAAATGTAAGAAGGAGAAATGAAGAACTAGAAGCAGAGCTGGATATGTTTGAGGATCTTGAAAAGGAATTTGCTAAAGGATTCAAGTTTTTTAAGGTGGAAAAGAGGAACAAAGATCTGGAGGAAATTTTGAAAGAGCTAAACAAGGAGAGTAGTTTTTAGAAGAAGGAAATATCTGGCTTGAAGGAACATGTTAACTATTTTGAGCAATCACTTAAAGCATGCCAAAAGGAGAATGAGAATCTGAGATCTAAGCCTAAATTTTATGATGTTTCTTGTGATACTAATGATTTGTGTAATGTTGCAGAAGTTTCTTTGGAAGGTGAAGTTGAAGGTAACAATGTAACGAAGCCTACAATTTTTGGTGATGGTATTGGTTTCAAAATCATGCAGAGAATGGGATATGAAGGAAAAGGATTCAGAAAGCATTAGCAAGGAATTACATAACCTATTGAACCAATAATGAGATCAAGAAGTGAAGGCCTTGGATATGATAGAGGTAAGAATGTTATTGCAAGTTTGAATCAGAGAAGAGAAAGTATGCATTGTTCACATTTCAATAGGCATGGACATGAAAAGGAATTGTGTATCCTTGTAAGTTATGTGGATTAAGGAATCATTTTGAAAAGATGTGTTGGGATAAAATGAGAAGGATAAGGCCTGTGATAGATTGTAAATAGATGAATTATGGATGGATTGATGGAGAAAAGTGGAAACATGTTACTTGTATGTTTAAAATATTGTACAGATGGAAGAACTCATATGTTGGAGGAAAAGAGGAAGCAAGATGCAGAGAAAGAAGACCTTATGAAAAGTAGAATAAGGACAGTTATTCAAACTATAGAGGAAGATGTGACAAAAGTCATAATGTTCATCACAATGAAGGGTACCAGAGGAATTGAAGAGGATTTTCTAGAAGAGGAGCCTGTTTTCAAGTTTGGAGGAAGAAAGAATCAAGCATTGAGTGTCATCAAGAACCTAATACCAGAGCATCTAATGATAGAGAAGTAGTAAAGGATACAAAGATAGTTTGTGCAGATGGAGAAGAGCCTATTGATACATAATTAGTTTATGTAGAGGAAGGGGAACCTTTGGAGGAATCAAATTTCATAGTGGAACTGAAAGAAGGTGAAGCATTGATCTTAAGAATAAAGTTTATGTACCAAAGAAAAGTAAATGTGAATGAAGGAATAGAAATAGACAATGATCTTGAGACAACTTGTGGAGAAGACTTGCTTAGACCGCTGACCAATGAGGCAGTGCAAGGCTTGCAATTAGACCACTAAACCTTGACCATGACAAGATGAACCTAAGGAAACTTGTAGGGTGGGCTTGCTCAGACTGCCAACCAATGAGGCAGTGCAAGGATTGCAAGTAGATCACCAAACCGATTCAAAGAGAAGAACTTGAGGAAATTTTGTAAGGTGTACATGAACAAAACACCAACCTTGAGGTAGTTGCAAGTACATGTGGACAGATCACTGAATTGATTCAATAAGTAATAGACCAAAGTTAAGAGGCTCACTTTTCAAATAACCTCGAAAGTTTGATGTAGGGGAATCCAGAAGCATTCAAAAAATTGAGGCAGTTGACAATGAAATTGTAGAGTACCAAATTATTGCATTGATTTCCAACTCAGTATATTGATGATCAGATGATGTGGATTAAAGTGTTTGTTGTTGAGTATGTCTTGTGTTTCCATGTTAAGTTTCAATGATCCGCATGAAGATTTGATCGAGTTATGAGTATCTGAGTTCTAACAGTTGTTCAATTGTTCTAGTTGGTGTTCCTAAAGGAAGATGACATGATTCTGGTAATTTAAGTTGTTGTGGATGTTTTTGTGGTGATTCATGATGTTTGTGGATGTTTCTAGATCATGTTTTGTTGGTCCACATTAATCTTTCTACTCGTGATTGGTGATTTTCCTTTGTGAGTTCATGTTTTCTTGTTCTTGGCCAACAAGGTGTTTGTAGCCTATTGTGGATCTTTGAGGAATAAATTTTGAAGGTGTTTCCTATTCGAGGATGTTGTTTTGAGTCCTTGCTTTATTGCATCCAATGTTAGTTGGATCACATTGTAAATTGTTTATTGTTTGAGGCTGACCTATTTGAGTTTGCACGCAGATGTAATTGGGCCGACATGTTAAGGGTTAGATGATTTGCAGATGATATAAATATAAGAGAGAGGATTTGTTATAGAATATAGAAGGGATAGGGATCAAGAAGGTGCTCAATAGTGTGAAGTATGAAGCATGGTGATGAAGTATTTTTATCTAGAAGGATCTCAGAGCAGGAGTGTGGAGTAGAGCTGAAAGAGTTGATGAAGATAGTTATCATTTAAAGTTATTTGTAATCCCTGGGCTATGGTTTGGAATCTATTAAGCTCAAGAGGCATATGTAATTTGTTTTGAGATTATAATATAATGAGGAATGAGCTTTGAAGGCTAGGTTTTTCCCTATTAGGGCTTTCCCAAGATATATCTTGTGTCTGGTGTTCATGAATGTCATTTATCTTTCTGTTATTTAGCTATTAATTCTATTGAATATATGTTGTGATCATGGAGTTAGTAATTTAGGCTGCAAGGCTGGACAATCCTTAATTGGATCATAAACCCTAAACCCTAAACCCTAAACCCTTAAACCCTAAACCCTTAAACTCTAAACCCTAAACCCTTAAACCATCTACCCTCTACCGTCAACCCTCTACCCTTAAAATTTCAACCCCTTGCTCTCTCTCTCTACACTCTACCCTCTACCCTCAACCCTCTACCCTCAACCCCCTATCCTCTACCCTCTACCCTCTACCCTCTAAACTCTACCCTCAACCCTCAACCCTTAAACCCTAAAACCCTTAAACCCTAAACCACCCCTCTCTCTCTATCTCTCTCTACCCTCTACCCTCAACCCTCAATCCTTAAACCTGAAAACCCTAAAAACCTCAATTCCCCCATCTCTTTCTCTCAACCCTACACCCTCTACCCTTAAATTGTAAACCCTAAACCCTAAACCCTCTATCCTCTACCCTTAACCCTTAAATACAAAAATATTAAACCATCTACCCTCTACCCTTAACACTCTACCCTCTATCCTCAACCCTAAAATCCAAAACCCTGTGTACAATGAAAATGGAGTCACAACTTCTCTTATCCACACCTAAAAGGGGAATGAAGGCAGAGGAATTTGATTTCGCAAAGTTCACACTCAAGAACAATTCTATGAGATTCCAATGCAATAGAGACTAAAATATATTAAAACAGATTATTCTTAAGGCTAGAAAGTGATGAAGAAGATAAATTATTGATGCAAAACTAAGAAAATGTAGATTGTTTGAAAACGCGTTGTGATATGCAAAATGAACTAAAAATGTAAACAAACTATAACAAAAATTAATGAGATTGAAGAGGTGCACCTAGAAACTAGAAAGTGATGGAGAGGAGCTCTGGAGTCCTACAAAAATCACTCTTGAAGCCTGCTAGGACACTTACACCAAGTTGGGCAAGTTAGTCCTTTTAAGGGAAATTCTGTCGGAATAGGTTTTAGACAAAAGGGTACTCAAAATTACAAAATCCACTTTTCAGGCTTAGAAGTGGGACTAATACGCCATTGATGGTGACTTCATCCACTTCCATATTTTGGGAAATTCAAAGGTGCAATCTATAGGTTCCGGTCTGCACTTCGGCTCCTGACAGGTTTCTATATCAAAAACTACAAAATCTAACATGTAGGTGCTCTTGTAAGCTTCTTTTAGGGCTTTGACTACTTTGAATGACTTTGATTTTTTTTGACAAGTTTTTACACCTTTCTCTTTGATAAATCTATGCACAAGACTTACAAAACACATGCAAAGAGGGGAAAATGTGTTAAGGGTTAGTGAATAGGGGTTTTCCTTGGACAAACCCTGGTCTGATAATTAAACCCTTGAAAATGAAATGAAATGAAAAGAGAATGATGAATGAACAACATGCAATGCTACAACTCACCAAACCCTTGAGGTGGAAATCTGAAGATATGCAAGTAATGGCTCCAAAGTGCTTGAATGCAAAATCACTTGATTTCTTGATTAGAAAATTATGGAAGTTTTGAAGATTAAGGAGAATGAAATGAGAGGGAAAACCCTATATTTATACATGATTATGAAAAAATTCTTGAAAATACCACATCACAAGTAGACCTCAAGTCTTAAAGAATAATATCTCACCAAGATTTTGAAATAATTTTTATTTTTGAGCAGAAAAGGGACTAATTCTCCCCTAGTGGTGAATTTGTCCCACTTAGGCATTTTAAGTGGGTGTCAAAATTTAAGGAGTATTAAATGATGTTTAACAGGATTATTCTAAAAAATACACTTAATTAGGTCCTGTAAGTCTATAATGGGGCCATTTAAACATAAGAAAGGGTCAAATTATTGATGACAAGCCTAGAAAAGCATGAAAGTTTATTACAACACTTTACAACACTTTGAAATAAGGCTTGGTAAGTGATAAAACGAGGATATTTAGATGAAATATTTTAAGAAGGTCCTAGAAAAGTGTGAAAGTGTGTTACAACACTTTACAATAGTTATGTAAGGCACCATTTGAATGCTTTTAATTCACTAGGGCTCAAGGCTCAATGTGAATGTGTTTTCAACATTACAAAATTAAATCAAGGTACAACTAAGCCAAAGTCACAAGGAGGACCCAAATGAGAGAAAAAGTAGAAGGGTTACTTTTTTGGTGTCCAAATTTAGCCCCCACTTTAGTGAGAGTATAAAATTTCCTCAAAATCATAGTAAAGTAGACCAACGTGCAATCAAGAGGGGTTCCCATGAATGAATGCTAGCAAGATGGGAAAAGAACAATCAAGAAGGGTGATCAAGCCCCAAAGATCAAGATCTCATAACAAACTATCATAAGTGCAAAGGAAACACACATGATATCAAGAATAATGACAAGGAACAAGCACACAATTCCAAAGATGAAAGAGAGAAAAAGAAAAAAAATAATGAATGAATTGGATTAAGCTTCAACCATTTTTCCAACATGATGTGGACCAGATCTAGGTTCTTTGTCCAAAAAACTGAATAGTCACTCTGAGGTGATGGAACTCATAGCTATCTGTCGTGTGAGAAGGCCTAAAAGGTGAGAAACATACACTCATGGTTGGTGTGCACTCACAGACACACAGGTGGCTATGGGGAAAGTCATGCATTGGAATGGGCTTCTCACTCAACCATACCAAAGTTATACCTCCTGATAACTTTAATAAGGCACCACAAAAGAATATGACTTTTTGAGCTTCACGAGACAAGCAAAAATTCATATTCTTGGATCTCATGAACAAACACGATGGCAGCACAGTCATGCAAGCTATGTTATGCAAGGTGGCCATATAAAAAATGCAAAATGCAAAGAATTTTCAAAGGAGTCTAGATTAGTTCATGCGAGGTATTTTTCTTAGGGAACATTGTGTCTAATGTCTCCAAGAGAGGATTGATCAAAGAATAGAAAATTCACAACTTAGGGGATACAGTGTGTCACATCAAGCCACTAAGAGGAATGTAATATGCTAAGATAGATCATGCTCATGAAGGACACTACATTGAATGTCATCCACAAAGTGACAAATGCATTGTATGAAGTAAGAAGGTTGCACTAAGAACCAAGAAAAAGGAAAATAAAGGAAAATAAATAATGCCAATGTATTCCCCCACTTTAAAGGAATTTCTACATAGCATACTATGAGAAATTACTTTAAAGTAGCACATGAAAATGCAAAATAAAAAAGAAGAAAGGAGATCCAACTTGGAAAGCCCTTATTCCAAGTCATATGTTTTCATATGTGAAGAAAAGGAAAAAGAAAAGAAAGGGGTTGCCCCCAAACTAAAGACACCAAACACATAAGGGATCTATGGATTTGGGGTCAGTATGTTCTTTGTTGCAATTTTTTTAGAGAGCTCAGAACTATCATCATCCCCCAAATACATAGAACTAGAAGAATGACACAAAGAGAGTGAAAACAAAGAAAAAGAAAGAAAATTTTGGGTCAACATGGAAGAAACATAGTGTGTCTCGATGCTTTGCATCATCCCCATAAGGAAAACACAAGAAAAAAGGAAAATGAAAGGAAAAATAAAAGATTTTGGATCAACATGAATGTCTCAATGCCTTGCATCATCCCTAAAAGGAAACCACAAGAAAAAGAAAAAAGAAAAAAGAAAAGGCAAAGAAAAAGAAAAAGTCCTTTTGGGTCAACATGAAAGAGACATGAATGTCTCAATGCCTTGCATCATCCCCAAAAGGAAAACACAAGAAAAGACAAAAGAATAGGAAAAGAAAAAGAAAAAGCCTTTTGGGCCAACATGAAAGAGACATGAATGGCTCAATTCCTTACATCATCCCCAAAAGGAAAACACAAGAAAAAGATAAAAAGGAAAAAGTGATGTATGACATAGATAAGAATGAAGATACAAATAGAGGAATGACAAAGAGAGAGAACATCAAACAAAAAATCATGAGGGATCACATTATACACATGCAAACACATAAAAGAAAATGCAAAAGACTAGTAAGGAAAATGGGAGTCAACCATCGAGCAAGTCATCTACCTCTCGGTCATGTGCATGATATGTCGAGGGTGGGAAACTAGCCAAAGGGACAAGAGCAAGTGTCAAACTAGGGGAAGCACTAGGTTCAATACTCTTTGTAGGAGATTTATCATTTAAGCTCATCGAAGAGGAAAAGAATTTCTTCAAATCATTATGCACCTCTTCATTGATTTTAGTGATCTCATCATCATCATCCAAATTAATCACAATAGGAGGAAAAATGATAATTTCCATTGAAGAGTCTACCTATTGTTGTGATTGTTGTATGGGATCATTTTGTTGTGATTGGGGAGAAGGGTTATCAAGCACTACTTCTATCAAGTGTGGATTTTGATTTTATTTGTTTGATTCTTTATATAACTTATGAGAAAGGGAACAATGTCTACACCTACATTCTCTAGTTCCTCTATTTCTTTTGGTTTTGTTGTCAAGTTGTGTTTGTGAATGAATGGGTTGATCAACTTGTTGGAGCCAAAAAATCCACCTTGATTATTTTTTCATACTTTCATTTTCGTCTATCTTCCCACAGTCACCATATGTTGCATCACCATTCATTTCATGGTGGCTGGCATTAATGAACCCTCATACATAAACCACTAGGTAAGGCCTTTTAATCATAACACTAAAATGAATTCCCTATCTGAAGTCTTTTCATAACAACACATGGCATATCTCCAAGACAATGCCATATCGAAGAGAGTCTCACCATAGTCTCCTCGAAAAGAGCATGAAAGGTCAATGAAAAATAAGATGAGACCTCTTTATGTATAGGAGACATATCCAAATGTCTAAGAGACTTACATATGTCGAAGAGAAAATAAAAAATGTCTCACTGAAAAGAAATAATCATATAGATTATTTTGCATTCAGGAAATAGAAAAATATCTCTCAGACATCAAGAGATTATCATAAAATAAATAGTAAATCACCGGTAAGAACAGGGTGGAAAAATAGAAATATCAAGGAGACATTGGTATATCAATGAGAGAAATAAGGGAGTCTCTTCAAAATTCAAGGAGCGAGTTACAATATAATTTTGAGACATAAATACATCAAGCTGACATTGATCAAAGTCTCTATGAAATCCCAAAAATTACATATCGAGGAGACATAAGAATATCAAATAGACATTATGAAAAGTCTCCTCAACATTCTAACATAGGCACAAACACACACTATTGATGAGACTAAGGGATGTCAGAGAGAGGTGACCATCAGTCTCCTCAAAAAAGTCACATAAATATCATTAAAAATCAATACCGCTGAAGGGAAGGATACGAGTATGTCAAGGAGACACAAGCTTGTCAACAAGAGGTACTCATCAGTCTCATTGACATTCTAATGACAGGGATCCACAAGGGAAGAGCTTGAAATGTAGTTGTCGGAGAGAACTTGTAGGATCGAAGAGAGAGATTTAAATTTCTCTTAGAATTTTTAAAAGGGATACTTAGGGGTACATCCAAGAGAGAAATGGGCATCATAATTAAATTTTCTTCAAAAAATATGAAATAATGTTTCACTGGATTGATATGACTGATCGAGTCATTGAAGAGACAACTATCATTAATGTTGCAAGTTGATTAGAAATTTGGTTCAAGCACCATTTATGAACCAGAGCTGGCTCAAGCATGCCATATTTTGAATAAGTATAACCATAAGAAATAAAAAATCACTGCGAATTGTGGTTGGATATTTGGAGGATGGAGTTGAACGATGACAAGCAACTCAAAAATAGCAACATTCATTCAAGTAAGTGATCTTGGTTTAGCTGAACGTATTTTTCAGAAGTTAGCTTGAAGTACAACATAATTAGGGTTAAAATGGATTAGTTAGCTTGAAGTACAACATAATTAGGGTTAAAATGGATAAAAGCTCAAAGAAACCAAAGGTGAAAAGGAAAAAAAAGAGACTAGGCCACTAAACCAAGATTTAATAGACCAGTGTCCTCGGTCTAGGCCAAAATTAAGAAGAACGACTCAATTAAACCCATCATGTGAAACATTGGAAGACAAAAACAAGAATTTAGGAGATGTGTGGACTCCGCATAGGGGTTATGACTTGTTTGTATATCATTATAGGATGAAATATAAACATAGTACAATTTCAAACCCATGAAACTTGAATTTGGTGAAGCTTGTGATGCCTAATGTTTTCATGAATGTAGAGTTGATTAAAGCATTGGCTAGAAACTACAATCCAAATACAAGGGAAGTTCACCTTCACGACAAGTCACAATTAATAATTATAATAGGGGACTACATTTATATGGTTTTCCAATTAGATACATCCTTGAAAAACAAAAAAATTGGATAAGAGATTTGTTGAAGGAATATCGCACGATGGATACAAGCTAGAAGAGGTGGAAGTTACCTTTGCATAGGCCTAAAGGTCTAGGAAATCAACCTAGGAGGTTTTCTACTGATGAAAGTCCCCCATTCCCTATGGATTTGTTCAAAGAGTACTATCAATACACCTACTATTTAGCTAGCTACTTACTAGGAGTTGATAACCCTACTAACATGACTACAAGTCCCATGGTTTTGGATGTGGACATCCAAAGCCAAGATGTCAGAACCTATGATTATGCTGAATATTTTTCTAAGTTCATTAATACTGCTCTTAATTCCATTAAGAACAATAGTGAGGCTATTAGCTTTAAACATTATTCACTTCTTATGCACATGATATTATATGAAGGATAGGTAATGGGAATGTGGGTAGAGGAATTGAGAATAAGAGATTTGGATGGTGATGGGAATTCTAGGTTAATACAAATGTGGACATCCATATGTGATAGTAGATGTGGGAGGTCCCACTACTTGTATTTTGAATAAAATTTTGTCAGACCCTTATACAAGTTGTTTGGCAGCAGATGTGATTATAATTTGTCCCCAGAAATACAAAGGTTTCTCCGAACAAAAAAGAAGGGTTCTGATGGAAAAATAAATTACAATTGGGGGGATTGGTATGCATTTTTAAATTGTACTATTATCAAAGTGTATGGATTTGAGACAGGCCCATATTTACTACCTAAGACTGTGCCAGATAGAGTTGCATACCTTGAGATTATAAGATAGTTGTCTTATTCACCCTTCATGCACCTAAAAATCTATGGAAGGAAAAAATTTATGCCTTCTACTCCATGTTTTGGTGACTTCACTATCATTGCTAATATAGGGTATGACTTGGTTGGAAGCAAGCTAGATTATTATGGCTTGCCAGTAGGGAAAAAAAGAGAGAAATTTGACCCTAAAAATTTCATTTATGATGCCAATATTTCACTGAAATTGAAAGGATATGAGCACAAGTTACATGTGGATGATGTCATTAGGAAGAGTGAGGAGAATCAAGTGATAATGAGGAAGGATTCCTACAATAGAATTGTTATTACTGAGGCTTGGAGAATGAACAATAATCCATCCTATGTAGAATCCTTTCACGAGATTCAAGATCCTATGGAAAGAACTGAATAATTAATCCTGCATGAAGAAGAACTAATAAAGGATATGCCTCTCATATCTTTTGAAATGAGAAGAAATAGTGGTTCTAGGAGACAAGACAAGAATGTAACACCACCAAGCCATTTTTCACCACAACCTACTCTAGAGGTCATATTCTTAGCTAACAACCCAATCATAATTGAGGATGATATTGAGGAAGAGGAAGAGGTCACCCAGATCAACATTTTTATTGTTCCCCAGTATGAAATGCCACCAGAAAGGAATGTAATCATATTTGAAGCTTCTAATGAGTTATCTAATGATGTGAGACATCGTTCCAGTCAAGAATTCATTGTAGATGACACATTTTTTCAAACTTCTAAATTCAAGGATTGCATTTATGAGTATAAGGTCAGAGTAGTAGTGGAAAGGCTAAAAGACATCAACCCTAAGAAAGAAGTAGATGCCTTAAAACAGCTTCAACATGAGATCGATGAAGAGATGAAGAATATGAATGCTAAAAGAGGAAGAGCACTATTGCATGAAGCCAGGCTTTTGCTTCTTCTAGGGTGGGATATCATCTCAGCCATTGTGTTTGAAAACTTTCTGAAGAGGAAAAACAAGACCTTGCAGTTGAAAAATGAGACTGGGGATAAGATATATATTAGATCAGGGTATAACCCTAATAATACTATTTTATAGATGTAGGCACTTTACCCACTAGGCAAAAGGCCTTCCCTTATTAGTAATCATGATCAGATCTTTGGACATCTTCTAGTACAAAGAGAAGGGGAGGCAGGCCCTATGAAGACAACTGACCTAAATGTAAATGTGGCCAAGTTTATCAAGGCTCAAATTCAAAATTTGGTAAGAGATAATAAGGGACTAAAAGAAGAGAATGAGAGGTTGAAGTAGGATGTGATCAACTATAGAGATAGACTGCCTTCCTCCTCAGGGCTTTACTCTCCACTAGTTGAGCATGAAAGAAAGGTGCTTGAGGCAATGCCTGAGACCACCTATTGGAAACACAGGTATGATAAAGCTCATAAAGGATAGAAAGAATTAAAATGAAAGCTAAAAACCACCATTTTTGAAATGGCATCAGAGCTAGTTTGCATGAGGTTCAATTATATGTTTTAAAATGTTGATAAGGTCTGGCTCATTCATCACAAAACATATGCAACTTTGTTAGAACACAATATATTTTCCAACAGAATGAAGGAAGTGGAGCTTTATAGGAAAAAAAATATGGGAGATAACAAGACTATGCTCCAAGAATATCAAGAGCTCATGAGTGCACATGAAAACTTCCATAACATCTTGACATAGGAATTAAGTGATTTCAGTCAGTCACTAAGAATGACCCTTCCTAACTTCTTTGAGGAAACAAATATTAAATATTAGGATACATGGAAGGATGAGATATTCCATTATCTAGAATGTGTTCTTAATGAAATTAATTATGGTGATGAGGTACTCAAGAGGACACATGAGAAATTTGGAAGAATTTTTGAACTCGAATATGCAATGAAGGATATTATACATAATGCAAACATTCATGCCAAGAGTGGATACATTGAACATTTGTCAAATATCAACTTATTCATTGCATTGGCCAAATGAAAAAGGAGTAACAAAGATCATAGTTTTGTGGTTTTGTATATGCTATCACAGTGCATGAGCCTTGAATAGGTCATTGGTGATCACAGGTCCTTGCTGAAGATAAATGGATCATGGTGCATCCACCAACAAACTTTCAAAGTTTTTATGTTTATGTTAATCATGTTTTAGTTAAGAAATGGTGTAACCTTTTGTGAATGAGCCTAAAACTTGTTGCTCCCCATATAAATAGGAAAATCAAGGCTCAATTTTGAATATCATATCATATTCAATTTCATCACCATTAGACTAGGAATTAGTAAGTAAATAGATTGCACATTCCACCCATCCATATCAAATCAAAAAAATCTGCTATAAGTGTGTATTTTTTGAAGCAATATAATGGAGAAGAATACTTATAATTCATAATCCATTTTCAGTTTTCAATTTTTGTGCAATTTTCACGCTTATCTATTACTTTGTTGTCTCCAAAGTGATTTCTTTAAGTTATTTAAATCTGCAAGATTTATCAGGACACATTTGTTGTGTGATTTTTTTTATTGGGTTCTAGTGAGAAAGAATTAAAACCCTTTCGATTAATCCATTTTAATTGGTTCCCAGAGGGATTAAAATCCTTTAAGGATAATTAATCTGATTGGTTTCATTCAAACTATGAATTAAAATTATTTCTTGGCATCACAGTAATTTGAGGGAATATCACTAGGATTACTAAAGAAGAGCATTGTAATGAACAAACCTGCACATTTGCACAAGGTGTAGACATTCAAAAGTTCCCAATAATTAGAGTTAAGTTGAATAATAGGTTTACTTATCCTACAAATCTATCTCCATAATCACCATCCACCCATTCACTCCATTTACCCAATATGAGTAGGAACTTGTCATATTTAGAATATTTTATACAAATTCAACTCACACTCTTGATTCTTCAAATACTTTTAGTAGGAACTATTCAGTAAGCTTTGCATCTACTTCACACCCATGTGCCATAGTGAGTAGGTTTCCCAATTTTGGAACCACAAGGTATGTGCAAGATCATGATGGGCCAAAAAGTGGCAATATGATGGGTATGTGGCTAATGACTTTTTTTTTACCCAAAATTGATGAAACGAAAAGGGTTTTTCAAGGAGATTCTCAAATTTTCACCAATATAAATTATGCTTTACTTTGAATTTAATAAGTAATTATTATTCATTTTCTATTCAAATTATGACTAAAGTCCTAATTGATAGACAAATTGAAAAACATCTATAGATTTTAAACATTATCACATTTTTTGAATCCAAAACATGTATCACATTCTATGTTTTGCATACTATAGGATTAAAAAAAGAAAAATTGAATTTCGTGAAGTTTTGACAAAGTTAAGGTGGTTGAGGAGTTTTTATATTTTTAAAAGTTGTAATAAAAAATTCATAATTAATTATTTACTTGGAAAAAATTACAAAAAATATGCATCACATCGGGACATGAGTCCTCTACTTATATCTAAAATATTATACAAAAATATTATCATTTTATTGTGGTTAGGGTGGTCACACAAACACCTACTTCTTATTTTTTCCCTAAAATTTAAGTACTTGCATTGAAATTTCAAATTTTCACCAAATAGATTTTTTATTCTTTAAACAAACCTAGTAGTTTAGAAACTACATTGAATTTGCTACAAATTCTATTCTTAAATATTTTTGAAATAATATAGATAACTTATTCAAATTTTTACGTCAAGTTGCCTAACTTTGATTTTTCTGATTTTTTTACTACTTAAGGGCCTATTTTTTCCATGATGATCCTGCACATACCCCACATTCAAGCCTTAAATCTACCATATTATTTATGTACACTCATCTAGGTCTACCAAATCCTAAAGAGTAGGGGGTGATTAACCATATTCACCTTGTTTGTTGGCCAAGAATGTATTCAGAGACTGACACCCTCTTATGGTTTAAAAACCTGCATTTCTGAGACCTAACAGATTGGTGAATCTACGAGGGATCAAGCCAATTCTGAATCCAGTCCCTCCATCATAGAGTCATTCAAAACCATCATAATATATTAGGGACTCCACTAGGAAAAGGACAAAGTTCACTCAAAAATTTACACTTTCCTACTCATGAAAAGGTAGGTGGTGACTCTGAAATTTTCTTATGATTGATAAAGTGAACATCAGATTAGAAAGGATAGACCATAGAAACCAAAGATACACCATATCATCCAAGATGAATGGTAGGATATCTTTGCATCTTGATATTCCCAAGAAGAACAATGTTAGGTGTATAGATAAACATGGATCCCGTACTTCAAGGTTTGATGCAAACAAGAACAAAGCAACATCTAAAATGCTAGAGACAACATTCAATAATTAGGAGAATTTCCTTGAATAACCACCTACATTGCACAACTTTGATCAATTTCATGGGTCAAAACATCATGAGGATAATTTGTGCAGGGATCCCTAGACTCCACTAGGACAAGAAAATAATAGTCACCCTATTGTCCACTTCAACATTGACCCCCCCCCAAAAAAAATGAATTTATTGCCCAATTGGAGGAAGAAAAGGATCAAATACAAAAGGAATATGATTAGAGATCTATAATACAAAAAGAAGGAGAAACCTTGTATGCATCCGTGAGTCACTCTTTTCCTATTAGGAATTATAATGGGATGACCACCCAAGAAATAAAAGAATACATACAATGGAAGGAAGAAGAACTTAAGAAAAGACAACAATTAATAAAAAGGAGTTGAGATCTGAATCAAAAAATGTCTTAGTTAGATGTTAATGCATCAAAACCACCAAAATAAATCTCACCCCATAAAAAAGGAAGCAATACCAACCCACAAGGGTCATCCGAATACAGGTGGTCTGAGTTCTTCAAGAAAATCCCAAAACACAACTGGGAGATCAAACCAACTTATGCAACAAAATCCACCATCAGAGAATATCAATATCATTCCACCACCTGGACAACAATACATTCCACACCATCATGTCCCATAGTAGTATGTGTATCCTCAACACAACATCCAAAAAATGTGTACCAACAACCTCAACATCGATATCAATACTACCCCAATCCACCCCTCAGAATCCTTATCCACAAAACCCACAAGCATAAGAAAACAATTTTATTTATCAACATATCAACTATATCCATGTCCCATTGATAGAAACTGGAGAAATATTGTCCCTAAATTCACAGGGAATAGTGCAATTACAAAAAAATAACACATCAAAAACTTCAATGGCTTTGTGCAAGATATAGGCATAGAATAGGGGGTATGTGCAGGATCATCATGAAAAAAATAGGCCCTTAAGTGGCAAAAAAATCAAAAAAATCAGAGTTAGGAAACTTCACATAAAAATTTGAATAAGTTATCTATATTATTTCAAAAATATGTAAGAATAGAATCTATATAAAATTGAATGTAGTTTCTAAACTACTAGGCTTATTTAAAAGAAAAAAAATCTATTTGGTGAAAATTTGAAATTTCAATGCAGTAGTACTTAAATTTCAGGAAAAAATAAGTAGGTGTCTGTCTGAGCACCCTAACCACAATAAAATGATAATATTTTTTAATAATATTTTAGATATAAGTAGAGGATTCATGTTCTGATGTGATGCATATTTTTTGTAAATTTTTTCCAAGCAAATAATTAATTATGAATTTTTTATTACAAATTTCTAAAAATATAAAACTTGTATGTCTGACCACCTTAACTTGGCCAAAATTTCATTAAATTATTTTTTTCTTTTTTTAATCATGTAGTATATGAAGCATAGAATGTGACACATGTTTCGGATTAAAAAGATGTGATACCATTTGAAATCTATAGATGTTTTTCAATCAGCCTATCGATCAGGACTTTAGTCGTAATTTAAATAGAAAATTAATAATAATTATTTATTAAATTCAAAGTAAAGCATAATTTATATTGGTGGAAATCGGAGAATCTCCTTTAAAAACCCATTTCATCTCATCAATTTTGGGTAAAAAAAAAGTCGTCAGCCACATACCCTACACATCTATCATATTGCCACTTTTTGGCCCAACATGATCCTACACATAGCCTAGGAGGATGTGAATATGAGGCTATTCATGATGTCTTTCACTGAAGAAGCAAGGGATTGGTTTAATAGCCTACCTAATGCTTCAATCACCTTTGTAGAAGACTTCCAGAATCAATTTCTAGAGCAATATGGGAATCAATGTTCTCTTGAATTCACTCTACATGAACTAATAAGTATTCAGAAACACTAGAATGAATCATTTTATGATTTCAATCAAAGGTTCTCCAAGCTCTACAATAAAATACCACATGGATCCAAATTAGCTTATCAGTAGCTTTGAGTATCTATCTAAAATCCTTTGACCAAAAAATAGGGTTTGAAGTCAGGAACAAGTGCCCTAGAATTTTGACTGAAGCACAAAAGGTAGCCTTAACCATTGAAAATAATAGAAAGGTTGCTGGCCTAATTGGAAAAGGGATAACCTTAGGATTCCAAAAAATATCAATGGTCCCTAGAACAAACAAGAGAATCAATACACAAATGAAATACCAAGACTACATGACATGTCGTACAATACTGCATGGAAGGATGGAAAACTAGTAGAAAAATAAAATTAGAAGGAGACTCCCGATCCCTTGAAGAAACATGGAGCCCATGCACTGGATACTACACCATGGTGTTCACCTTGCCATAGACCCCATGCCTTTGAAAATTGTGCAGTGACCTAAGCTTTTCAAGATGAGTGGTCACAGGAGCAAGAAAGGGATGGCCACACTGTAAACATGCTACTATGGAGGTCTCATCAAAATGATGAAGGATACTCTTCTTCTGAGGAAGGATATGAATATAATGTTGAAAATAAAAAGTACAATTTGATTATGTAGCAATAGGTGTTTTGTGATAAGGAAGAAAACACACAAGAAGTAGAATATGCATACAATACAACACCTCAGTTTAAACTAAGAACACCAACAAAGAAAGAAAAGAGGGTTGTCATGGAAAAAGCTATAGTTTCAAGGGAAAAGGGAGAAAATACAACTTAAGAAGTAGGCCCATAGATGGAGACTAGGGGACACAAAGAAAAATGTTCATCAAAGAATAAAAGAGCAAGGAGAATGTCCCATCTAGTGAAAAGAAGGGTGAAATAAAGAAACCTCATAAAGATGTTCGAAAGGAGACTGTAGACATTGAACTTGAGAAAACACTAAGTGATGACAAAGTCCGAAATGAAGGGAAAATAATTACTAAAGCTGAGAAAGGTGAACAAGGTATCAATGCCCCTTCATTTGACATGGCCCAAGAATTGGCTCAAACAAAAATGACAGTCCCTTTAATGGAGTTGATGATGATTGATGAGTTTAGAGATACAACCCTCAGAATGATCACCAACACATCCCACAAATAGAAGGATCAAAAGAAAGAATTTAATGTTGTAGAAAGGGAAATTACAAAGACACCAGAAGTATATTTGGGAGATACACTCACAAATAATCCTTCCCAAGTGGATTCATTTTATACTACATTGGTGGTCAACAACAAGCTGGTTAAAACTGTATGATTGACTTTGGGGCAGCAATCAACATCATGCCTCTAGTTGTCATGAAAGAACTAGGTTTGTGGGTGAATACTACATATGGGAAGTGCCATGCCATTGATAATAGATTAGTCCTTGTAGTCAGTGTGATATGGGATGTTGAACTAAAATTGGCATCATACCTAGAGGCAACATATAGGACAAACATTACTATGCTAGACACTACCCCTTACTATGGGATGTTACTGT
The DNA here is from genome assembly GCA_007258455.2 of Sequoia sempervirens. Taxonomy (NCBI): domain Eukaryota; kingdom Viridiplantae; phylum Streptophyta; class Pinopsida; order Cupressales; family Cupressaceae; genus Sequoia; species Sequoia sempervirens. The sequence continues at coordinate 822,360,495 of VDFB02281492.1, forward strand.
TAAGGTAATGGACTGCAGTAGTAGGAGGGAATGCTCAATTAGACTTGTCTTATGCCACAATTCTTGTGAATGGAAAGGAAGTCAAATTATATAGAAATCCTAGATCTAAACATGTCATTGAACTCTTTGATCATAATAAAATGAATTGCTTCTATGATGTGGACTTGGGAGTTTTAGAATTGAACACTTAAACCCTAAATTATTGAACATAGATCTAATTGCCAGGGGTGTCTCCAAGAATGAACATGGCATATGGTGAATGCAATTTGATGGAGCTTGTAGTAGAGAAGGGAATGGAGTAGGAATTGTTTTCATTTCACCTGAAGGCACAACCTTTAAATATTCATTTCTGCTAACATTTGAATGCATAAATAATATAGCAAAATATGAAGCCTTGCTGATAGGCTTAAACATGGCCACTAAACATGGGATTAAACTATTAATTGTTCTTGGGGATTTTGAGTTTTTTTTTCACAAGATTGAAGTACTACACAAAAAAAAAAAGATTGAAGCAATATAGAAATGTTGTATGGGACACTATTGAGCTTTTTGACAATTTCTCCATTGAGTGAATAGATAGATCTAAAAACTTAATGGCTGATTTCTTCGAAAATGTAGCCTTGAAAAGGGGTGATGTTACCTTAGCAAGAATTTCACAAATAGAACTTAAGACCATGCTAGCAATCCCTTACAACATCTACAATTGGAAGGTTTTTAATGATGACAATGATTCGATCAAGTTATTACATTGCATTGATTAGTATGAGGCCCAAGAGATTGATTTTAATACATATGTGGAAGAAGTAGATGGTAAACAAACTATATTTAGTCAGGAAGTTGTGTAGCTCAAGAAAAACCATATACCTAAAGGACTAGTTGCACTAGAAAGGGTGTTTGATGGGAATGATCAAGCAGTTATGAAGCAAACACTAGTATGGAGGGAACACATTGAAGAGATCAACCTAGGCACTAAATTCGCCCCAAAGAAGGTATACATTGGGAAGAAGATAAGCCCTACAATCAGAAAGATGTTGATTGTGCTATTAAGGAAGTATAAGCATGTCTTTGCATGGTCTTATGATGATCTTAAGGCATACAAAGAAGATATGTTCCAATATGAAATTCCACTTAAGCCAGATGCAAAACCCTTCAGACAAAAGTAGAGACTAATAAACCTAACCTTAGAGCCCAAGATGGATGAGAAACTTATGAAGCTCTCAAAGGGAGGCATAAGAAAACCTATCAAGCATTCCACTTGGGTCTCTCACTTGGTGCCTATCAGAAAGAATAATGGAGACATAAGGTTATGTGTAGACCTCAAAAATTTGAATATCTCTTCCCTTTAAGACAATTACCCACTCCCAAATATGGAGGCCATGTTGCAAAGGGTAACAGTTGTGAACTATTGTCCATGATGGATGAATTTTCAAGATATAACCAAATTGAAGGTGAAGTAATCATAATAATATAAGACTGCATTTACCACCCCTTGAGGTACATATGTGTATGTAAGGATGCCATTTGGACTAAAAATTGTTGGTGTCACACTCTAACAAGCTATGGATGTTGATTTTTCTGATCTAATCAATACAATAATGGTGGTATACCAAGATGATCTCATTGCATATTCCAAGAAAGAAGAGGACCATGTTACACACCTTGAGAAGATCTTCCTCAAAGCACTAGAGTATGGCATTTCCGTAAATCTTAAAAAATGTCATTTTGTTGTAATAGAGGGAAAGTTGTTGGGGCACATAGTGTCCAAGGAAGGAGTTAGAATTGATCTAGAGAGGGTAGAAGCTATAGATAAGATCCATATTCCTAAGACCATTAAGGCCATTTAGTCCTTCTTTGGACAAATAAACTTTGTGAGAAGGTTCATATCAAACTTTTCTGAAATTGTCAAACCTATCTCAAAAATGTTGAAGAAATGGGCCGAAATTGACTAGACTACAAAATCACTTGATGAATTTATATCTATGAAAAGGGAAATAAAAGAATTCCCAGTATTAAAATCCCCTAATTTTAGAAAGCCCTTCTAGATCTTTTCATTTGCCTCATACCACACTATTGCAGCAATAATGTTACAAAAGAATGATGAGGGTTATGAGAAGCCTATATCATTCTTTAGTAAGCCCCTCAAAGAATCTAAATTAAAGTATGACATTATACAGAAGAAAGCATATGCACTTGTCAAAGCAATAAAGGGTTTAAGGCCCTATCTAGTAGGAGAAAAAATAATTGCATATGTTCCTAATGTTATAGTCAAGGATGTATTTGTACAAACTCAAGTTACAGGGAGGTGTAGATGGATCAATAGAATTCATGAGTTTGATATTGAGATCCAAATTACTAAGTTGGTAAGAGGACAAGGCCTAGCCAAGCCGATGGATGAGTCAAATTTTGAAGCATCTCAAATCTGCAACATAGGGGAAGAAGAAGCCATGATTGCAAGCATATAGAGCACTTCATGGTACATTGACATAATGTATTACTTAAAAAACTAGAAGTTCCCTAAGAACCTAAATTAAAATCAAAGGAGAACCTTGAATATGCATGCCTCAAAATATGTTTTCATGGATGGTGACTTATACTAAAAAATTAGAGATGGAGTAGTCTTGTTATGCCTAAATGAATCCCAAGCCAAGCATGTATTGAAGGAGATTCATGAAGGAGTCTATGGGGGACACTTTTCAGACAAAACCACTACCCATAAGATCTTAAGGGATGGGTACTACTGGCCTAGGGTTTTTAATGACTCTTTCACCTATTTAAGGAAATGTGAAGCCTGCCAAAAGTTCTCTAGAAAAAATGAAATATCAAGGAGCACTACCACTCAGACCAATGCAAGTTCAAGCTCCTTTTCATTAATGGGGGATTGATTTTATTGGGGAGATACCAAAAAAATCTAGTGGAGGTCACAAATGGATACTAGTGGCAAATGATTACTTTACAAAATGGATAGAAGTCATACCAATGAAGCATGCCAATAGTAAAGTTGTAACAAATTTTCTAATGGAGAACATCATTACAAGGTTTGGGATACCTATACGGATAATTATAGATAACTGTATGTGTTTCAGATTGGAAGAATTCAAAAAATTCTCTAAAACATATGGTATCACAATTTCATATGCCTCTCCTTATCATCTACAAGCAAACGGGTAGGCAGAATCAAGTAACAAGAGTATCCTAAAAATCATTAAGAGAATGTTGGACAAGAAAACAAAAGCTTGAGATTCTAAATTGAGGATGGTGGTATGGGTAGATAGGATCACTATGAAGAAGTCAACTGGTAAGTCACCCTTTGAACTAGTTTATGGGGAAAAAGCCAGATACCTATGCAAAACCTTTTACCTAGATACAAATTCATACTTCAAGAAGACTTAGATATCCCTGAACCTATGGAGGATACAATAGAATAGATGAAATCGGAAGTTTAGCTGAAGAGCTAAACACAAAAATGCAATCATAGATGAAGTATTTTTTTGAAAAAAGGGAAGAGGATAGAAAATTTGAGAATGATATGGTCCTATTATGAAATGCAAGGTGTCAAGATAAAGGAAAGCATGGAAAGTTTGAGGCTCTTTGGATAGGACCCTTTGTTGTTACAAGAAAAGGAGGTGAAGATTATTACTATCTTCAAAATATGTCAAGATAAGATTAGGAGTTTCTAGTGCATGGACAATTCCTGAAGCACTTCTTTTCTTAAACTAAGTTTAAATGCACAGTAGTGTAGGAGAAGGTCAAGAATTGCCAGTGCATTGAAAATTCTTTAAATACTTCTTAAAAAAGATTTTCCATGCACAATAGTTTTAGGCTTCCATATCATTTCCCACACCATAATATCACATTCATTCATCATCTTCTTCTCAGAGATCATTTATGGATCCTTGCAATGACCTCACATTCATTCATCCCCAATCGGAGCCACTGTTGGAGCCAAAAAAACCACCTTTCTTATTTTTGCATACTTCCATTTTCACCCATCTTCCCACACACACCATATGTTCCATCACCATTTGTTTCATGGTGGCTGACATTAATGAACCCTCATTCATAAACAACTAAGGATTTTTTATCATAACACTGAAATGAATTCCCTCTCTAAAGTTTTTTCATAATAGCATATGGCATATCACCAAGACAATGCCATATCAAAGAGAGTATCACCATATTCTCCTCGACAAAAGAATGAAAGGCGGATAAAAAATATATATGAGACCTGTATATGTCTAGGAGACATATTCAAATGTCTTTTAGCCAACTTGAAGAATAAAATGTCTAAGAGACTTAGATGCGTCAAAGAGAAAATCTAACATGTCTCAATGAAAAGAAATAATCATAGAGAGTATTTTTCATTTAGGAAAAAAAAAACATCTCTTAGACATTGAGAGATTATCATAAAATAAATAGTAAATCATTGGTAAGAATGGGGTGGAAAAACGGTAATATTGAGGAGACATTGGTATATCGAGGAGAGAATTAAGGGAGTCTCTTCAAAGTTCAAGGAGTGAGTGAGAGTAGAATGTTGGGGAGACATAAATACATTGAAAATACTTTGATCAAAGTCCCTTTGACATCCCAACAATGAAATATCTAGGAGACACAATAATATCAGACAAACATTATCAAAAGTCTCCTTGACATTCTGGCATAGCCACAAACACACACTATCGATAAGACTAAGGGACGTCAGAGAAAGGTGACCATGGGTATCCTCAAAAAAGTCATATAAAGATCATTAAAAAAAATATTTCCAAAGGAAGAGATATGGGCATGTCAAGGAGACACATGCTTGTCAATGAGAGGTACTCATCAGTCTCATCGATGTTCTAATGACAGGGGTCCACAAGGGAAGAGCTTGAAATGCAGTTGTCAGAGAGACCTTGCAGGATTGAAGAGAGATTTAAATGTCTCTTAGACATTTTAAAATGGATTATCATGGGTACATCGAAGAGAGAAATTGGAATCATAATTAATGTATCTTCAAAAAATATGAAATAATGTTTCACCAGAATGATATGACTGGTGGAGTCATTAAAGAGACAACTGTCATTATTGTTGCAAGTTGATTAGAAAGGTGGCCTAAGCACAATTCATGAACTAGATCTAGCTCAAGCATGCAAAATTTTGAATAAGTATAACCCTAAGAAATTAGAAATCACTACAAATTGTGGCTAGATATTTGGAGGATGGAGTTGGATGATGATGAGTAGCTCAAAAATAGCAGCATTCATTCAAGTAAGTGATCTTGGCTTAGCTGAATGTATTTTCTAGAAGTTAGCTTGAAGTACAACATAAGTAGGGTTAAAATGGATAAAACCCTAGAGAAACCAAAGGTGAAAAGGCAAAAAGAAAAGACTAGGCCACTAAACCAAGATTTCATAGATCAGTGTCCTGGTACTAGGCCAAAATTGAGAACGGCTCAATTAAACCCATTATGCAAATAATTGGAAGACAAATACAAGAATTTAGGAGATGTGTGGACTTCGCATAGGGGTTATGACTTTTTTATGTACCATTATAGGAAGAAATACAAACATCTAGGCTAGTTTCAAACCCATGGAACTTGAATTTAGGGAAGCTTTTGGTGCCTAATGTTTTCATGAATGTAGACTTGATTAAAGCACTAGCTAGAAACTAGAATCCAAAGAAAGGGAAAATTCACCTTCACGATGGGTCACAATTCATAATTATAACACTGGACTACATTTGTATGGTTTTCAATTAGATACCTCCCTAAAAACAAAACTGTGGATAAGACATTTGCTAGAGGAATATCACACTATGGATACAAGCTATAAGACATGGAAGTTACCTATGCACAGGCCTAAAGGTCCAGTAAATCAACCTAGGAGGTTTTCCAGTGATAAAAGGCCCCCATTCCCTATGGATTCATTTGAAGAGTACTATCAATACACCTACTATTCAGTCGACCAAGTATTGGGATTTGATGCCCTTTCTAACATGACTATACCTCCCATGGTTCTAGTTGTACATCCAAAGCCAAGATGCTAGAACCTATGATTATACAAAATATTTGTCTGGGGTCGTTAATACTGCTATTAATGCCATTAAGAACAATAGTGAGGCCATTAGCTTTAAATATTATTATTTTCTTATGCACATGATATTATATGAAGGTCAGGTAATGGGAATATGGGGGGAAGAATTGAGAATAAGAGATTTGGATGGTGATGAGAATTATAGTCTAGTATAGATGTGAGAATCCACATGGGACAGTAGATGTGGGAGATCCCACTACAAGTATTTTGAAGAATATTGTGTCAAACCTTTATACAAGTTGCTTGGCCACATATGTGATTATAATTTTTCCTCGGAAATACAAAGGTTTCTCCAACCAAAAGAGAAGGGTTCTAAAGGAAAAATAAATCATAATTGGGGAGATTGGTATGCATTTGCATACTATAGTGTTATTAGAGTGTATGGATTTGAGGTAGCCCCATATTTACTAGCTAAGACTATGCCAGATAGAGTTGCATACCTTGAGATTATAATATAGTTGTCTTATTCAACCTTCATGCACATAAAAAGCTATGGAAGGAAAACTTTTATGCCTTCTACTCTATGTTTTGGTGACTTGACTATCATTGCTAATATGGGCTATGACTTGGTTGGAAGTAAGCTAGATTATTATGACTTACCAGTAAGAAACAAAAGAGATAAATATGACCCTAAACATTTCATTTATGATGCCAAGATTTCATAAAAAATGAAAGGATATGGGATGAGTTCCATGTGGATGATGTCATTAGGAACTATGAGGAGAATTAACTGATAATAGGGAAGGATTCCTACAATAGAATTTTTATGGCCGAGGCTTGGAGAATGAACAATAATCCATCCTATGTAGAAGCATTTCATGAGATTAAAGATCCTATGGAAAGAATTGAACAATTAATCTTGCATGAAGAAGAAATAAAAAAGGATGTGCCTCTCATAGCTTTTGGAAGGAGAATAAATATTGGTTCTAGGAGACAAGTTGAGAATGTAACAGCACTGGGCCATTTTTCACCATAGCCTACTCTAGAGGTAAGCTTCTCAGATGACACCCCAATCATAATTGAAGATGATATTAAGGAAGAGGAAGAGGTCACCTAGATCAACATTCCTATTGTTCCCTAGTATGAAATACCACCAGAAAGGAATGTAATAACATTTGAAGCTTCTAATGAGTTATCTGATGATGTGAGACATTGTCCCAGTCAAGAATTCATTGCAGATGACACATTTTTTTGAACTTTTGAATTCAAAGCTTTCATTTATGAGTATAAGGGTAGAGTAGTAATGGAAAGGCTAAAAGACATGAACCCCGAGAAAGAAGCAGATGACTTAAAAGCTTCAACATGAGATCGATGAAGAGATGAAGATTATGAATGTTGAAAGAGGAAGAGAACTATTGCAAGAAGCTAGGGTTATGCTTCTTCCTAGGTGGGATATCAACTCATCTATTGTGTTTGACAACTTTTTGAAGAGGAAAAATAAGACCTTGCAGTTGACAAATGAGGCTGGGGATAAGATATATACTAGATCAGGGTATAACCCTCATACTAATACTTTATAGATGTGAGCACTTTACCCACTAGACAAAAGGCCTTCCCTTATTAGTAATCATGATCAGATCTTTAGATATCTTCTAGTACAAAGAGTAGGGGAGGAAAAACCAATGGAGAGAACTAACCTGAATGTAAATGTGGTCAAGTTAACCAAGGCTCAAATTCAAAAAAAAAAAAGAGATAATAAGGGACTAATAGAAGAGAATGAGAGGTTCAAATAGGAGGTGATCAAGTACAAAGAATAATTAAAAGGAAAGCTGAAAGCCACCATTTTTGAAATGGAATAAAAGCTAGTTTGCATGAGGTTCAATGATATGTTTAAGCATGTTGACAAGGTTTGGCTCATTCATGACAAAACATATGCAACTCTGTTAGAACACAATATATTTTCGAATAGAATGAAGGAAGTGGAGCCTCACATCAAATAAAAGAAGGGAGATAACAAAATTATGCTCCAAGAATATCACTAGCTCATGAGTGCACATGAAAACATCCATAAAATATTGATGCAGGAATTAAGTGACTTCAGTCAGTCACTAAGAATGACCCTACTTGACTTCTTTGAGGAAAAAAATCTGAAAGATCAGGATGCATGGAAGGATGAGATAGCCCATTACCTACCAAGTGTTCTCGATGAAATTAATGGTGAAGATGAGGTACTCAAGGGGACACATGAGCAACTTAGAAGAATTTTTGAACTCAAATATGTAATGAAGGATATTATACATAATGTGGAAATTCATGCCAATACTGGATACATTGAATATTTTTCAAAGATCAACTTATTCATTGCATGGGCCAAATGAAAAAGGAGTAACATAGATCAAATTTTGGTGTTTTTGGATACACTATCATGGTTCATGAGCATTGAATAGGATTTTGGTGATCACGGGTGCTTGCTAAAGATTAATGGATCATGGTGCATCCACCAACAAAATTTCAAAGTTTTTATGTTTATGTTAATCATGTTTAGTTAAGAAATGGTGTAACCTTTTGTGAATGAGCCTAAAGCTTGTTGGTTCCTATATAAATAGGGAAATGAATGTTCAATTTTGAATATCATATCATATTTTGTTTCATCACCATTAGAGTAGGAATTAGTAAGAAGATAGATTGCACATTCCACCCATCCATATCATATAAAAAACTTCTACTATAAATGTATAGTTTTTGAAGAAATATAATGGAGAAGAATACTTATAATTCATAATCCATTTTTAGTGTTCAATTGTTGTGTCAATTTTCATACTTATCTATTACTTTGTTGTCTACAAAGTGATTTCTTCAAGTCATTTAAATCGGAAAGCTTTATCAGGACACATTTTTTGTTGTTGTGTGATTGTTTTGATTGGGTTCTGGTGAGAAGGAATTAAAACCCTTTCAATAAATCCATCTTAATTGGTTCCCTAATGGATTAAAATACTTTAAAGATAATTAATCTAATTGGCTTCCTTCAAACTAAGAATTAAAAAAATTTCTTAGCATCACAATAATTTGAGGGAATATCACTTGGATTACTAAAGAAGAGCATTGTAATGAACAAACCTACACATTTGCACAAGGTGTAGACATTCAAAATTGCCCAATAATTAGTCTTAAGATGAATAATAGGTTTACTTATTGAAAAAAATTGTCTCCATAATCACCATCTACCCATTCACTCCATTCACCCAATAGGAGTAGGCACTGGTCATATTTAGAATATTTTATACAAATTAAACTCACAATCTTGATTCTTCAAATACTTTCAATAGGAACTAGTTAGTAAGCTTTGCATCTAATTCACACCCACGTGCCATAGTGAGTAGATTTCTGAATTTAGGAACCACATTGAAACTTTAAATCTTCCCTATTATTTATGTACACCTACCTAGCTCTAGCAGAGCCTAAAGAGCAGGGAGTGATCAACCATATTCACCCTGTTGTTGGCCAAGAATGTATTAAGAGATTGGCACCCTCTTATGGTTTAAAAACCTACATTTTTTAGACCTAACACAACCATAGGTTTCTTTTCTTCCCTAAGGAGAGGAACATAAGGAACCATGGAAGGTTGGTTATCCACTTTCTCTTTTGCTTTGTAAACTTGTTTTATGTGAGGAGGCATGAGGGAGTTACTTTCATTGTCTCTTGGTCTTTTTGATGATTTCGGGGATGTTTTAGGTGTTGATCAGTCTTGGTTGTTTGAATCTTGTTCAGGTTGGAGCATGGTTTTGTCTAGGATAGGAGTGTCAAAAGTGGATGGGGACATGTCACAGAAAGACAATTATGCTATTTTCTTTGCTTTGAATTTTTGGTAAGCCATGAAAAAGAAGTCTTTCAAGGAATTATAGGCTCCATGGGCTTGAGAATAATACTTCTAAGGAAAATTTTCCCTTGGAAGACAAGAGGTTAAATCCACTATGGTGGATAGTGAATATTTCATTATCAAATGGAAAATTTAAGCATTTATGGATAACCGAAGGGATAGCTTTCATTGAGCGAAGCCACAAAGGGCCTAGCCTCAAATGAAACTGGTCTGACTATAGGATGATGGATAATGTGAAATCCAATGTTTTTGGTTCTATTTGTAATGGAAGGAAGATCGATCCTATAGTAGGGCAAGAAAAACCATTATGTGTCTTGATCCATGCTTTCGGTTTATCATAGTCATCATGATAAAGGTCATTTAATACTGAAAATTCCTTAGTGATCACATTCTCTCCACATGAAGGATTTATTAGTATCCCATTAGTTTGCTTGTCATAGATACATTTGGCTATGTAGAGAGAACCATCAAGTAGATTTTTAATTACATCCTTAGAGGAGAAAGCAATATCAAGAAATTTCTTAGGTTGGCCCTCATGAGGGATAATGACTATCACACCTACCATTTCATCCATAGGATTAACATGAGTATTATGTTGGATAAGATAAGGATGTTCATTATTTACATTCATCACATCATTCTTCATAGTTTTACTATCTTTGATAAATGAAATATTATGTTTGGGGATTGGATTAGTGAAAATTTGCAAGTTTCGATTCAGAGGGGCAACACACTTATAGTTTTGATCAGTAACACCTATAATCAATAGACAAATAGAATCAATGAGGTCTTGCACAAGATGTTTGTGATGCTTAAAATGTTCCATTTCATGTCCATTTTGTTGATGATAGTGGAAATAAGCATTCAATTTAAAGTTCAGAGATAAAGGCTTAGTCAGATTGGCTGCTTTGATGGTAGGCAAGGTAATAATTTTTTTTTGTAAAAGTTGGGACAATGTGTTATGAAGGGTATCAGGTAAAGGTGTGAATTATCTTTTCGTATCTCCATAACTAAAGGGTACCACAATTTTAATAGCTACTACTTGGTTGTTGATAGTTTGAGTTGGTTGTTGAGGAGGGTTGAACTGTAAGAACCCTTTGTTTTTCTTTCTAAATGGTTGGGAATGTTTTTGGTTAGCAGAATTAGATTTCTCAGTCCATCTAGAAGTGGACCTTGTATCTCAACTACTAGCTAAATTATGATAATCACAAAGGGTAGTACCACAAGTGGATGAAGGAGGGGAATTTCATCATAGTGAGTTTGTCCTGAAGTTTAGTTTGCAAGATTTTGATGAACATATTTTTAAGGTGTGGGTAAGGGATCTTGACATCGATTTGGGAATAAAGCGATTGATAGTGTGAGATAAAATCAATTATCCTTTTGTCCTCATTTTGCTTGCATCTCCTCAAGTCATCCAAGCTCTTCTTGGGAGTCATATGCACTTGGTAATGATTTATAAATGCATCAACAAGTTCATTAAATGAATGAATTGAATTTTTCAATAAAGATGAGAACCATTCCAAGGTAGTGTCTTTTAAAGTCCTAGGAAACATTTTTGCTAACAGTTTATCATCAAGGACAAAATCACTACATACGGTAGTGTAGGAATTAAAATGGTTAGAAGGATCTCCCTTCCCTCCATATTTCTCAAATCTATACATCTCTACTCCTTGTGGCATCGGGGTTTACAATATTTCCAAAGACAATGAGCTACTTTGAACATAATATGTGGGTGGGCCATTCTGATTTTGGTTTATGGTGGAGAATTTTTTTTGCATGGATGAAACAGTTTAGAAAAGTTGTGTTATGAGAGGGTCATTATAAGTGGTATGAGGTGGAAGTGAAAGTGGTGATGGAGTGTATGTAGTGGTAGGGAAAGTAAATGGAATGCTTATAGGTGGTAATGTGGAAGAAGATAGAACATGCGATTCCACATAGGAATTAGGGAGGCTAGCAGGAATACTTGAGGAAGCAATCACATTACTAAATTGTTGCAGTGTTTTCATGACTTGAGGAGTGGTATAGGTAGGTATTGAGGCTATGGTTGAGGGAGGAGGAGTTTGAGGTCCTCCTTGGCTAACCATAGTGTTGGCTAGTTGAGAGGCACTAGAGGTTGAAGGAAGATGTTTTTTATATATCTCAACTATGTGTTTCACAATGTCCAGGCCATCTTCACTTTCAAGCATGCGATGGATGTTTTCTATGGTAGGAATTGCAGTGGTTGAAAATTTTTCAAGGCTTACTTGATGTTGGAGATGTGCTAAGTCCTCATGAATTTGAATTATTTTGTCTTTCAGGATATGATCATTCTGTGTGTCAACTTGCATTTTATTTGAAGGAAAAGAGTTGTGAAGGGTATTATCCATGCCTAGTGTACTAGTTGCAATACTAGGAGTGGAATCTCTAGATAACCCAAGATCCACAATGAGTTTGTTATCATGGGACAACATGAGTCTCAAAATTCTTCTCACTAAGGTATTAGCAATAAGACACCAAAAAATTGTACAAATGCTTCTAAATGCAGGGTGAATACTAATGCAGTGTAAATTAACAATAAGGAAATGCTTAAAACTAAAATTCTGGAAAGTAAAATTGAAATGTAGAAACAACAAATAGAAACTCAAAAATTGAATATTAAATACTAGAAAATGCAGTGACAAATATGCAACTGGACTAAGTTGCCTAGGGTGGCGAATGAATCCAGGGAGTGATTTTTTTGAAAATTTTCAAAAATTTTGAATTGATTTTTATGATTTTTATATTTTGTGATGTAGGTATAGTATGAATATGTATAATTTTGTTGATTTTTAATGAAATGAAGTGAAAAAATGCAAGCTAGATGAGCTTTTCACTAATGCAAATTCTAAAACCCTAGAATGCAATTTAAACAATACAAAATGCAATGCAATGTTAATGTAAGCTATTCCTAGGATGTAAATGCACTTGAAATCAGAAATATAATGTTCAAATTTTGGGTTCACCAAAATGTGTACAATGGAAATGGAGTCACAACTTCCCTTATCCACACCTAAAAGGGGAATGAAGGAAGAGGAATCCAATTTCGGAAAGTTCACACTCTAGAACAATTCGGTGAGATTCCAATGCAATAGAGGTTGAAATCTGTTAAAGGAGATTGTTCTTAAGGCTAGAAAGTGATAAAGAAGATATACTATTGATGCAAAACTAAGAAAATGCAAAGTCTTTGAAAACATGTGATATGCAAAATGAACTAAAAATGTAAAGAAACTATAGCATAAATTAATGAGACTATAGAGGTGCACCTTGAAACTAGAAAGTGATGGAGAGGAGCTCTAGAATCCTATAGAAATCACTATTGAAGCCTATTGGGACACTTACGCCAAGTTGGGTGACTTAGTCCTATTTTAGGGAAATTCTACCATAACAAGTTTCAGATAAAAGGGTACTCAAAATTAAAGTAACCACTTTTCATTCCTGGTAGTGGGACTAATACACCACTAGTGGAAACTTAGTCCACTTCTAGATTTTGGGAAATTCAAAGGTGCAATTTGTAGCTCCTAGTCTACACTTCATCTCTTGATAGGTTTCTGGATCCGAAACTACAAAATTTGACCTGTAGGTGTTCTCCAAGCTTCTTTTAGGGCTTTAACTACTTTGAATGACTTTTTATGATTTGTGGACAACTTCTTACACCTTGCTCTTTGACAAATATACACACATGATCCAAGAGGATCTATGAACCTTAAAAAATCAATTGTCTCCAATGCTCAGGAAGTTAGCACCATCACATAATGCTTAGAAGCACAATTCCAACGCCGCTTGAATCACGGAAAATAGAGTCCATATGCAAGTTATGGGTAGTCAAAGATTGGTCAAAATTGGAACCAAGGGCCAGTCAGAGAGGCAAAAAATTGATCGATCTGGAATCAAGTGGAAGTGGCATCAAGTCGAAGAGATCGTGAAATCGATCCCAATGCCGCTCGTTTCGTCAAAAATGGACTTGAACGATGAAGATATGGCTAGTCAAACTTTAGGGTTGACTTTGTTGGTGGACCATACAGATGTTTACGTCAGCATGCTGACTTAGCAGACCGTACACCAACATGCAGCAATCAACGGTTGACACGTGGCATCCATACGATGACATCAATAGTAGAACTGATGACGTGGTGGCCTCTGGTGTGGACACATGTCAGTACAGAAGCTTACGTGGCATCCGAGTTGGTAGTACACGTAGCATCCATTAGGCAGCACAATTGGCCAGGTGATGTGGTGTTTTGAGCCAATCAATGATTGACATGTGGCACAATGAGGATGTGCCACATGGCTCCTTGATCATCTCTCCTTCGGTGGGTCATTTAAATAGTTTGTTAAAATTAGTGTCAGGGGATTCGAACCCCCACCTCCTAGATGCAAGTTCCTATCTCCACCGTTGGGCCACACATATTGCACCTAACCTACATGTATGATCAATTTTTTTTTATTTGAAAGCAATCGGTGAAATAAAAGGAGGCTGATGGGATATGAACCCCAACCAGCCCGGGTGGTAAAATATACTTCCACCGATATGCCATCAATGGCATTTGAAATAGATGAGGGAGTGGTTTAATATGACAACCATATAGCTGAAATTCTTAACAATATAACCTATAAATGGTTATTTGTTAAAAATTAAACAAACACCCAAAAACTATATGGCCCAAATAACCAATAAGTTAAGGGCTTAAAACAAATCTAAATATTTTATTAGGGGGGTTTGTTAATTGTTATTTAAAAATGGGGAAATTGTTTTGATTTTTCCCTAAAGAGGGGAAATTACAAGTTTTTTTGGTTTTAGCCCAAATGGAAAAATTTCATGTATAAACAGGAGTGCTAGTAGGCATTCTAGGATCATCACATTCTTGGATTGAATCCTCAAAAATCCAAGGGAAGAAAGAATTTGAGGAGGAATAGGGAATTTTTGATGTAATAATGCTCTAATTCTATGGCAAAGCCTTAAGGAAAAATATTTTTCTTGCTCTTTGTAAATTAGCCTTGTGGCTTTGAGACCCTTTATGCGAGGTGATTTAGGTGAGGAATTTTTTACCACGACTTTCTGGATAGGCTACAAACGATTGTAAAGTAGTTTCCAAGAGGCTCTTTTTAGAGATTGTACTACATTTGGAGCATTGTTAATAGACTCGTCACTCAGTTGAGATAGACCCGGAGACATAGTCCACTCGGATGAACTCCATAATCAATCTTGTTTCCTCTTCTCTCTCTTTGTTATGTGTTATAATTCTCTCTCTTTATTGTTCATGTTGCTCCATTATTTAATGTGTTTTTAGTTAATCTTAAGGTATTAAGGATTTGTTCACCTTTATGCACAATCACTTTAGCAACGTTTGTCACAGATCATCTTCCTCATTGGATCAACACAAGACCTGCAAAACAAATGCAAAGAGGGGGAAAAGTGTTAAGGGTTAGTGAATAGGGGTTTTCCTTCATCACACCCTGGTTTGGTAATTAAACCCTTGAAAATGAAATGAAATGAAATGAAAAGGGAATGATGAAATAACAACATGCAATGCTACAACTCACCAAACCCTTGAAGTGGAAATCTGAAGATATGCAAGTAATGGCTCCAAAGTGCTTGAATGCTCTTGTAGACAAAATACTTGAATGCAAAATCACTTGATTGCTTGATTATAAAATTAGGGAAGTTTTGGAGATTAAGCAGAATGAAATGAGAGGAAAATCCCTATATTTATACATGATTATGCAAAATTTCCTGAAAATACCACATCACAGGCTAACCTCAAGTCTTAGAGAATAATATCCTGCCAAAATTTTGAAATAATTTTTATTTTTGAGCCAAATGGGACAAATTTGCCCCTAGTGATGAATTGGTCCCACTTAGGAATTTTAAGTGGGTGTCAGAAATTAAGGTGTATTAAATGATTTTTAATGGGATTATTCTCAAAAATACACTTAAGTAGGGCCTGTAAGTGTATAATGGGGCAATTTAAACAAAAGAAAGGGCCAAATTATTGATGACAAGCCTAGAAAAGAGTGAAAGTTTGTTACAACACTTTCAAACAAGGCTTGGTAAGTGATAAAAAGAGGTTATTTAGATGAAATATATTAAGAATTTCTTAGAAGAGTGTGAAAGTTTGTTACAACACTTTACAACACTTAAGTAAGGCACCATTTGAATTCTTTTAATTTGCTAGGGCCCAATGCCTAATGTGAATGTGTTGTCTACATTACAACATTAAATCAAGGCACAACTAAGCCAAAGTCACAAGGATGAGATAGAAAATGTAGAAGGGTTAATTTTTTGATGTCCACAAACTCTAAACCCTAAACCCTTAAACCCGAAACCCTAAATCGTTAAACCCTCAACCATTAAACCCTCAACCCTCCCTATCTCTCTCTACCCTCTACCCTCTACCCTCAACCCTCAATCTTTAAACCCTAACACCATTAAACCCTCAACCACCCATCTCTCAATCTCTACCCTCTACCCTCTACCCTCAACCCTCAACCCTTAAACCCTAAAACCCTTAAACCATCAACCCCCCTCTCTCTCAACCCTACACCCTTTACCCGTAAACTGTAAACCATAAACTATAAACCCTCTACCCTTAACCCTTAAACCCTAAAACTTAAACCATCTACCATCTACCCTCTACCCTCTACCCTCAAACCTAAAACCCTAAACCCTTGGGCCCTCTACCATTAACCCTCTACCCTCTTCCATCAACCCTAAAACACTCAACCCTCTATATCTCTATCTCTATCTCTCTCTACCCTCTCTCTACCCTCTACCCTTTAACCATAAACCTTCAACCCTCAACCCTTAAACCCTTAAACCCTCAACCCCCCTCTCTCTCTCTCATCCCTACACCCTCTACCCTTAAACTATAAACCCTAAAACCTAAACTCTTAAACCATAAAACTAAACCCAAACCCTTAAACCCTCTACCCTCTACCCTTAACCCTCAACCCTCTATCCTCTACCCTCAACCCTTAACCATCTACCCTCCATTCTTAACCCTTAAACCCTCAACCCTTAAATCATAAACCCTAAACCCTTAAACCCTCTACCCTCAACCATAAAACTCTCAACCCTCTTTTTCTCTCTCTCTCTCTCTCTACCCTTTTCCCTCTATCCTCAACCTAAAAACCCTCAACCCTCTCTCTCTCTACCCTCTACCCTCTACCCTCAACCCTCAACCTGATGGAGTCCCTAAATTTTTTTGACATTTGAGGTCCCTTTGTGCTTGGTAATGGCATGTCACATGTTTCCCATAGGTAGGGTTTATGGTTTTACCTCTGTAACCTTGTTTTCAAATGCTTTACTTTTAAAAATTTGGCATTTTAATCTTGGGATGTCTTGTTCTTCCCAGTGACCGGTCATTTAAGTTATCATTTGAGTCATCGCAGTGTGTTCCTTTACTAACCCTCTTATCTAAATTGTCTAATCACCTCCAATCATGAAGTTTTTTAATTATCCTAATGTCAGGCTTTAATATTTTTCTCTCAAATAACTTAAGTCTAAGTTATCCATCCTCAAGGGTAAAATTTTTGTCAGCCTAATCATGGCCCACTTTTATGATAAACTTTGTTGTATGTGCATGATTAAAGACCATATGATCATGAGAATTAATCTGATCTAGTCCCCGCTAGCTTGTAGGTCCCAAGTGACAACTCTTAAACTGTTGCATGGTCTACGAGATGCTAACACATGTTTAATCATGGGTATAGACCCAACCATCACTTTTCATTAAGACACTCAAATTTTTATGATCAACGACGATTATTAAGAGCAAAGAGTTGATCACTACCATCCCATGCCATCTCATGGAGTTCAGATGCAAGCTTGTTAAAGGCTATGAGGACCATGAGAATTCACCATTTATATCCAACAACCACTGGTAGGTGGAGCCTAGAAGTACACGAAGAAGGACCTAGTTGGAATATCTTTATTTGCTAGTTGTTAATGGTATGATGACAAAATTCAAATGTGATTGACTCAATCTAAGTGATTTGAGGTGGCCATCTCAATGGAAAATCAATGGTGCATATTCAGAACTATGAGTACACCCGTTGTAATTGTTTTGCTTCGCATGAGCGAGCACTAATGGTGGAGGTGACTCATAAATCTACTCAATTTTCCTCAAAATGTGTGTATGTGGTCAGTTCTTGCATAATTGAAATTTGAGGACATGTCTGGAGAAATATGAAAAACTGAAGGAGGTGACTTACAAAATTCAGTCTGACCAACATTGGGTTTATTGCGATTGAAAGCCATAAGTACAATAAATATAGTTTTATGGTTTATTCTAGCTTTCTGAACTAGGGTTGGATTTCAATTTTCTTTTAGTTGAATGTATTTTATTTCTCTACTTTAATTGCTCA
Organism: Sequoia sempervirens; assembly: GCA_007258455.2. Classification (NCBI taxonomy): domain Eukaryota; kingdom Viridiplantae; phylum Streptophyta; class Pinopsida; order Cupressales; family Cupressaceae; genus Sequoia; species Sequoia sempervirens. The sequence continues at coordinate 822,378,762 of VDFB02281492.1, forward strand.
AAGTTAGGGTTAAATCCATCTTTAAAAGGTCATATCCCTATGAGACCTTTCAGAATTAGCATTCAGATTGAACCCTAGGTTTGAATTAGGAGGTTGGTAGTTGGATTCTTTCTCATTGAAACCCTGGTCTACTTAGAATTCATTTCGATATCCATGGCTCCCAAAGTACAAAATGCTACCCCTGCAACCCAACATAGATTACTCTCCCAAGATGTAATTGACTTGTTAACGTCGTCTACAAATAAGAAACCTGAAGGGAAATTCTTGTTCTATGGTCCTAGAGTCAGAAAGAGAGTGATGGATAAGCAACATTTCATTAAGGATGTCGAGTTGCCTTATACTACATGGCAGCTCTTCCAACATTGGTTCAAAAATAGGAACCTTGGGATTCCTCTTTGTAACCCTTGGAAGCTAGATATGGGAAAATTAGTGGTTCCCAACATATATATGGATGTTGATTTCCTAAAAGATATCACCTCAAGGTATGACTCAATCTCTAAGGTCATCAGCACATTTGATGGGAAATAAATGGTAAGGATAACCAGACAAGAAATTGAGGATGTTTTTGATTTGCATGAGTGGATTAAGGATTTGGTTCCTCTTGATATGGATGTTATCTAGAAGGAGCATGAAAACACCAAGGTATCCATCAGAAAAAAGTTGTTTCCCTTGTATACTGCTAGTACTGGTACTGGGAAGAATAGGAAACAGATTAAAATCAGTGAAAAGCAGCTTGAGCCCTTCCCAATGAAATATTTTGCTAGCTACTTTAAGAAGACTGTATATTCTTTATTTCAAATCATCGGCTTTTCTCCACCTGACACATTGCAGAGGGAATACAAATATCTGGCAACACATCTACAACACCTACCTTACAATATAGTTTATGATTATGCCACATATTTGGAAAAACATATCCATAAAGGTCTGGTTGAGTTGAACGAAGGGAAACAATGGGTGAAATTTTGGTGGTACTCATTGTTAATTCATATGTTCTTGTATAAAGGGGATAAGGTTTTTGAGAAAGACATAACTTTGAAAAAGAAGGCAGAAGGTGTGGATTTTCCTATTCAATGTAGGACCTAGATTCTAGATAAATATGACCAGAAGTATCATTTTGTGATGTTTCAGAATGATTTTGCATCAAAAATAAAGGGGTCCTTGATATGAAACACCAAGGATTCCCAAGGAAATTCATCTATTCCTAAGACATATGGAGATGAGGCCTGACCTGAATTTAAGTCAAAACTGGGGAGACTTGATTTTATACCCTGATAAAACAATCTTCAAAGTATATGTCACTAGCATAGATCCATATGTTCTACAAGAGATGTGCCATTAAGGATAGTGTTTCTTTAAATTATGAGGCAATTAGGAGCTTCTCGGGCAGTGCATTTACCCGATACAACAAAGAAGGGCTCATTCTATCCAAAGTGGATATCATTTGTTGATTATGTTATGGTGAAAGGGGAATGGAGGGAATTAGTGCATTTGTTTGAACCTTACAAGTTGGAGACTGTATTCTTGAGGAATCATGACCCTAAGGGTTTTATTACTAGATTAAAATCAGACAAAATGCTTGGTACTTTTGTGCACATTTTCTACAATCCTGAAGATGTAATTAGGAACATTGCTAGCTTTCCAGAATAGGATGAAAGGAAAGCTAAGTATCTTGATTATAGGAAGATGGTGGAGAATTACTGGAGAAAGGATCCCAATTATAATCCTCTATAGAATATACCTAATGAATTCAACTAGGTCATGTATGTTATGGATAATTTTGAAAATATAGTTGGTGTGTTAGGAGCAATGGGAGGTTACATATAAAGGAAAAGCAAGAGTGGATGAAGAAGATACTACTGTGGCATTGGAAGAAAGGCCCACATATAACCACCCAAGCAAATAAGAATCTATTCTGGGAGGAAGAAAGTGCTAGATGAAGAACAAACTTTGTCGACCCCTATCAATTCTGAGGGATCAAAGAAAACTTCTCTTGAAAGTGCAATGCCATCAGATTAAAGGTAGGTTCCCTCAACTGTAATTAATCTCGATTCACCTCAAGGAAGTCTTGCTCCATTAAAGTAGCCACCCTTTAAGAAACAAAGGATTGATGCAAGAGAAGTGGTTGAATATTCTGATACAAATGAAGATGATATATTTATAACTCCTGAGGATATGCAACAAGGAATGCCTCCCTTTGTAGGGGCAGTTGCCTCAAGTTTGGGAGAAAGTAGTCTTAGGCTAGGAAAACATGATATCAGTGGTTTAAATAGTGCAGATGATTTGAGGTTAGAGGCTTGTCAAAAATTTATTGAAGATGGATCCTTTGTTGAAACACCTGCATTCAAAGATTTCGTATGGAGAAACAAAGCTGCAAAATATGCAGAAAAGGTAGCCACTGAGAGTAGTTCACATCTAGAGCTTCCTAAGAGTGTCATTTAGGCTAATGTGAGGAGTGTTATGAGGGATGAATTCTGAAATATTACTACCAAGGATGGAAGATAAATTGAGAAGAAATATGGTGTGTTGTTGCTACCAGAGTGGGACATTGTTGATGCTATAGTTCTAGATACCATAAGGAGGGATAAAAAGCACCTAGTGCAAATAGAGGAAAAAATGAATATGGAACTTTCGAGGGCTTGAATTTAGTGAAGATTGGGATGCACAAGAAATCTGGTCATTATCCATGGGATCTAGGAAACGAGTACTTGTTGAGCCATAATATTTTAGTGAGCAATTACTTGTGAAGAGAGTTGTTGATACCCCAGCCTTGGAGGCAGCTGACATGGCTATTAATGTTGCTAGAAATACTAAAGAAACTATGGAAAACCTCACTCTTGAAAGGGATGATTTCAAGAATAAGTACCATGAGCTCCTTAATGAATATGGTAATAGTCAGTAGAAGGTAGTTGTACTAGAGACTGAGTTAGCATTCTATAAGCAGAGGGAAGAAATGTAGAGAAATCAAGGCCAAGCCAGCTCAAGTCATCCACTTCCATCTTCTCCAATTGCATCTTCCCAACCTTTCCCTCAAGATTAAACCTTGGAAATAGTGTCATATAATTTGGGACAAGAGCCACTCTTAGTAGAGGAATCAAGCAAATTAGGTCCCAGTTCATCTGATGAACCTACAAGAGAATAACTTCTTTCACAAGTTGAAATATATAAGAAGTTGTTGGAATAGGCAAAAGATACAATGTATTAAAACACCTCAAATATTTTTTGTGCTATCTTGAAACATCTGAATAAGAAGATCCAAGCCAAATTGAATGTGTTCATGCCAATTAATCCTCAATGTTGTGAGCAATAGGATTATCTCAAAGGGATAAGGAGTTGGCTATACCAATCCTAAATAAGTGGATCCCAAGGGTTGGGAGATTGAAGTTTATGGTAGTCAGAGCTAACCAACATGAGGATGGATATCCTAAGGTGATTCCAACATATACATTTTTTTGTGAACTTAGTGAACAAAATTTTCAAGGATATATTGCCCCACTCAAGCAGAAAATTAGAGAACTAAAGGCTCATTATGATCTGGAAGATTTATCACTGTTGCCAGATATTCAGTTCACTAATGATGAAGTGAAGCTGCTACAAGTGTGGAAAAGAGAGGTGGATGATGTTATTTCTTCCCAAGTGGGTCAAATTTGTAAAGAAGTTGACATCAGTATTTTAAATGACACTTTGGAAAAGTTGACATTTATCATCAGCTTTCTAGAAGATTTTGACAAAGAATCCAGTTCTGTGATGACAAAGTACTCTCCATACAGGAAGAAGTTAGATGAAATCATGGACTTCAATTTTCCATCTGATGATAAATATGAAGTATGGAGAAGGGTATTTGTTGGTCAATTGGGTTTTTAAGTGTAGATGTGAAACATATATAATTGGTAAAGTATTGTACAGGTTTGGCCTTAGAAATTGTAATGCATAAAATATATGTTTCATACGTAAAAGTTAGTTGCTAATGATGTGGAATACTAACCGAGATGCTAATTCACTTTTTGCTTTGTATCATTTTCTCATCTTGTTCAATGGAATAGATGTACTAAAACATAGAAGAATATTCTTTTTAACATGTGCTTCTGGAAGGTGAAGTTTCTTCTACAACAAACACGAATAATCTTTGTCTCATATGTATTCCCTCCAATTTGAAAGATGAAAATATAATTGAATTAGGGAATATGTTTTGTAGTGGTCCAATTGAAATGTGACATGTTTACATCTAGTTTGAGGTTTGTTTTTGCTCCCTTATTCTATAAAAGGGAATTCAAGGTCATGTGTACTAGTCTTTTGTTGAATTCTAGAATTGAATTGTGAAAATAGAGAACATAGAGCGAATATGTTAAGTCTTTGTCTAATACTTTGTGTCTAGATAGTGAATTTTGTCAAATGTATGGTTCTTGAGCATATCTAAATGATAATTCATTTTTTTTTATTCTATAGTCTCTCCAACTTAGATCTGTACTCGAATTATTAATGAAAATTTTGATCAAGGATCATTTCATTAATTATCATTTTCATACTTTGTTATATGTTTTGGTTTTAGCTTTGGTTCAAAGAATTGGTTAAAATGCTTAGATCAAATCATAAATTCATGTGCAGAGTGATTGTATATGATAATTAGTCTTTAGAATACAGTCACAGATTTGTGAATTGCAAAGTAATTTCACTTAAATCGTGGATGTTCAAAATTAAATATACCTTATATTTCAATTTTCTTATACTCTTAGCCCATCGATAATGGCACTGATCTCAAGCCTTGTAAGCCTTTCCCATGGTTCAGGTTATCTGACTTAAGAACATTATTTTAAATAATCATTGAATCTATCTTTATTTTTTTGTGGTTGGTGTTGCTTTGTATTCTTAGCTTAAGATGCATAATTCATTTAAGAAAATGCCAATTTCTTGAAGGATTCGATCTTATTAGTCACATATGAGAATATATCAACTTAATTATGTAATGTACATGTAAATCATCTAAAAGAATTGTATAATGTATGTTGTGGGACCACGCTCCTGGGTTTTGTAGAGATCGAAGTTTAGGAGATAAAGAGATTGGTGCTATATATTGTTTGTTGGCCACTTATCTTGCAAGTATTCAAGAATTGTGTCTGGAAAACCCATAGGTATCTAGTGAGATCTGATTCGTTCGTTTAAAACAACCAAAAAAATGGCGACTCTACTAGGGACGTAAGCTTTATAATTATTAGTTCTCTAGAAAGCCTTATCATAGATCACTATGTTATATGGTGATATTTACTTATAGACTGAGTCAATTGAAAGCATCTACTAAATTTAGCTCAGGTTTTTGTCAAAAATTTCACCAAAGTCCCCGATAAGTTTCCTACTCTTTTGTCTTCAAAGCTCGCATTCAAAATTCATGCAAATGCACGTCGTGTGTGTCAAAAATTTTCTCAGTTTCTAAAGATCTATTGAAATTTGCATAAAGCATAACAAAATTGCTACTATTTTGTCCCAAGGAATTTGGGTGGTGACTCTGAAGTCTCTATGCCAGTGCGAGCTGGTGTTTAAGGATATTAAAGAAGTAAAGAAGAAAATTATAAAGAAATCAAAGAAGGTGACAGACGTAAAGAAGATCCAGGTACAAATGAGAGGAATGAGAGGCCACATGAAGAAGCATCTAGAGAAAAAGCTAGAACGTGAATTACCTAAGAACATGAACTTATGTAGGAAATGGATAAAAGAAAAGGACGCAGAGAAATGTAAGTTTACTCCTCATCCCACTCTTGAACTTGATATTCGATCTAGCTCTAGTTCAGAGTGTGAAAGAAATATGTTAGGTTTTAGTGATAGCACTTATAATGAGAGGGGAGAGGTTTTTATGAGGTCTGTTATAGATGAGCACTCCTCAGACCCAGGCTTGCAAGCCATGAAGAAGAGAGAAAATGATAGAATAGAAAGGGATAGAATACAAAAAGACAATTCTAGTGCTAGATGTGTTAGAGCTGAAGGATATGTGACTCCAAATTCTCATACATACACTCCTATTCCTCTTGACTTACTAACTAGAGATGAATATTCCCATAATATTTTTCCCCATCAAGCTGAAACTCTAGTAGCATCTGATGGAGATTCTACTTTTCTAGAGGAAGAAGAAGTTCTAAATGATATGCACTTGCTCAATGAAAGAATATCCAGGTGTAAAGAAAATAGAAAGAAGAGGGATGTGGAGAAAGAGAAAAGAATAAGGTATTTTATAATGCAGAGGGATATGTTAAGAAGGAAGGTTGAGGAGATGGAGGCATTGGATAGGTTAGTAGCCAATTCTTCCCAAGAAACTGGTCTAGTAGTGCAAGAAATTGTAGAAAAAATCCATGTAGTTTCCTCAGCCGATAACTGCTACAAATCCACAGACCAATACTATTGAAAAGACTTTTGTCCCAACTTCCCCACCTCCTATAAATGCAAACCATAAGTTCCATAATGTTAACAAAGGAAAAAAACCCATGGGGGAGAAAAAAGGAAAATGAAGGAGTAAAAATCAATAAAGGAGGTCCTTCCAAGAAAGATACACTGCAAGGTGATTCTATTCTATTGATGGAAAAATTAATGAAAGAAAATGAAGAGTTAGATAGGAAGATGAAGGAGATGGAGTTACTTGCTATAAATAAAGAAATGAAGAGTAAAATTGGTTTCCTGGAATCCACATTGAAGGACCTTATCCCTGAGATCCAAAGCCCTCAAGTCCATACATCATCCTCAAGTCCACATATAAATGAAAAGTCACCATCTACTGGCAACCCCTCTAGTTCTTCCTCACAACTAGAAGATAAAACTAGAACAGTTCATTTTAATGATCAACATGATTCCCAACATAGGAGGTCTAGACATAGTAGTGATATAAGAAGGGATCATGATAGCCAAGATAAGTACGAAAGGCTTGGTGGAAGAAGACTGTTACACATTGATAGGTACAAGAAGCTATATTTTGAAAACATCCCAAGATACCCCAATCCAGTACTAGATAATTCCAGGAAACATGTGCCCAAATTTATTAGCAATAGTGCCCTCAATGGTGAAGACCACTTAAAGGCTTTTTAGAGTTTTGTAGAAGAATTTGAATTGTGGGATGAGGATGTGGCTATGAAATACTTTATGCAATCCCTAACAGAGGATGCAAGGGACTAGTATAGGAGCTAGATAGATGAAAGCATAGATTCCAAGGATTCATTCTTTCAAATCTTTAGAGAGCAATATGGATACCAAACCGATCCATGGTTTGGATTGAATGAATTTAATAACATCACAAAAGGGCATAATGAGATGGCTACTGAGTTTAATGTAAGGTTCTAGAAGGAAATGTATAAAGTTCCTAGATTCTTGAGGCCTAATGCAAGAGCATGTTTGGTTGTGTACTGTAATGCATATGACTCTAAGATGTGTTATTTTCTTAGGGACAAGAATCCATAGTCCTTGAGGGAAGCCTATAAGATGGCAGTAAACATTGAAAACAATAGAAGGGATTCTAGTAAAGTTGGAAGAAGGGATGACCTTAAGCCTTCGAAGAACTCAAAAGCTCAAAATGAGAAAGCAATTAAAGCTACAACTCTAGATGAAAAGTTGGATAAAGTTCTCATTTTTTGTAGAAACATGCAAAGAATGAAAAACCCTAGTTCTAGAGAAATGAGAGGCCCCCAAGGCTTCAAGATTATCCTTATCATACCAATTGGCATAATGGGAAGCCAATTCAAAATAATTAGAAGAACTCTCAACCTACACCTGACCCTTTGCATAAAAATACCACAAATTTTGTTGAATACCTACCATTGTGTGGAGTGTGTGAGATGCCTCACTCATCAAAACAATGTGTACTTGCGAGGTCTTTGGAAGAAACTCAAGATGATCGAGGGGAGTCTGATTCTCCTCATAATACAGATGAGATGGAAAATGTATTCATGACTAGATTAGACTTGGAGTGTGGTGATTATACTTCTAGTGATGATTCTGACACAAATGATGTGGATGTACAAAGACACAAAATGGGTTTACACCATCAACAAGTGCTTTCAGATGAAGAAAGAGAAGATGAATACATTTCTTACACTCTTTAGTTAGATAATGTTCCTCTGAGAAGACCTTTGAATGGGGAGATCAAGAGATATACAATTGCATTGGCTACTAGAGCTCAAGCAAGAAGTGATCTTCATCTGAGGAATAGGGTGGTGAGTGAAAACCAAGGAAATCCTAGAGGCATGTTCATTAAAGAGAACAATGCTAAGATATAAAATAAGAAGGAAGAGACCAAGCCCAAAGAAGCTAAGGAAATGAGAATTTGGGACAAGAAAGGCAGCAAAACAAATACTATATTGAAGTTGTACATCAGGATTTGAAGGCCAAGGATTTGAACCCTACAGTTGAAAAGATTGATAAGCAAGTTGATAAGGTAGTTCCTCAGGAAATAATACTTCCTGAGTTACCAAGTTATTCTCCCATTGACATGTTTCAGGTTTTGTCTCAAGTCCGGGTCATATTCCATTCCTAGAGATGATGAAGATTGATGAGCATAAGAACAAAATGGTAGCTTACATTAATAGCATTACCAGAGGTAGAAAAGAAAAAGTAGAGGCTGATGCACCTGAAACAAGTAACAGTTGAGAGAAATATACTAAGGTAGGGACAATAATTAATGACAATCCTGAGATTTATTTGGGAACCACTATTATTGCAAATACCAATCTAGTCAAACCTTTCTTTCTAAGCTTGATCATTGATGGGAAACTACTCAGGAATTGTATGACAGATTATGATGCTTCAAATAATGTCATGCTAGCTAGGATAATGGAGGAAATGGGATTGAAGGTTGATAGCACCTATGGAAAGTGCTATGCTATGGATTCTAGAGAGGTCCATGTTATTGGGGTAATTTATAAAGTCCCATATAAACTGGTGTCACAGTGGTGGATATTCCACCAACTTATGGAATTCTACTGTCAAGACAATGGTGTGCTTCCATGGGAGGAAGTATTCATTGTGATTTATCATTTTCTACATTCTCAATTAATCAGAAGGATGTCAAAATTGCCAGAGAATCAAGATTTAGACATATGATTAAGCACATTGAAGAGCTAGAGGATCCCCCAATAATTAAATTTGTGGACACTGGCATAGACACCTTTCATGTGGAAGAGTTGAAGCAAGAAGAAGAAGTTAAGCCTACACAAATTGTTAAAGAGGTCTTGCAAACACCATAGGAAGATGCTCTGTGGACTATGTATTTTGATGGAGCCTGTTCGAAAGAGGGATCAGATGCAGGGGATATTCTTATTTCTCCCTAAAGTAATACTTTCAAGTACTCCTTCTTGTTGTAGTTTGCATGTACAAATAATGTTGCTAAATGTGAGGATTTATTACTTGGTTTGAAGTTAGCTTCTAAACATGGGATAACATTATTAAAAGTATTTGGGGATTTTGAGCTAGTAGTCTCCCAAGTCAGGTCTATATTTTTCACTAAGGACAAGAGGTTGAGACAATATAGGAATGAGGTTTGAGACACTATTGAGGAATTTGATGCCTTCGGTATAGATTGGATAGAGAGAGGACAAAATGTTAGAGCATATTTGCTAGCTAACATTGCAGTTAAGCTAGATGATGTAAAATTTGATGGTGTCTCAAGAATTGAGGTATAGACACGACCTATAGTTCCTAACAACATTTTCAATTGGCAAGTGTTTGATGACGATAATGACATTTTGAGATTCTTGCATTGTGTTGACAAATATGAGAGTCAAGAGATTGAATTTAGCTCATATGTGGTGGAAGTTGATTGAAATGAGACATTGTTCAGGAACGAGATAATTTAGTTGAAAACAAATAAGATTCCCAAGGGACTAGTTGCACTAGAAAGGGTCTTTGATGGCCTAGATAGATCAAATGCCAAGAAAGCATCTACACATAAAAAAGACCTAGAAGAAATAAATCTTGGGACAGAAAATGTACTAAAAAAGGTGTACATAGGCAATAAAATGAAGCCCCATGTGAGGACTATATTAATTTCCTTATTAAGGATGTATAAAAATGTATATGTATGGTCCTATAATGTTTTAAAGGCCTACAGGGAAGATTTGTTCCAGCATGAGATCACATTGAAGCTTGACACAAAGCATTTCAGGCAAAAACAAAGACCTATTAATCCTACCTTGAGACCCAAAATGCAAGAGGAGCTTAATAAACTAAGTGATGTAGGAATTATTAAACCCATAAGGCATTATTCATGGGTGTCCAACTTGGTTTAGTCAGAAAAAAGAATGGCGATTTAAGATTGTGTGTGGATTTTAGGAACCTTAATGTTGCATCTTTGAAAGATAATTACCCCTTACCTAACATGAAAGAAATGTTATAAAAGGTAATAGGTTGTGAATTGCTTTCTATGATGGATGGATTTTTAGGTTATAACTAGGTCATGGTGAGGGAATCAAAATAGTACAAAACAACATTTACCACACCATGGGGGACTTATGTTTATGTGAGGATGCTTTTCAGCCAGATAAATGCTAGTGCCACTTTCCAAAGAGCCATGGATGTGGCTTTTGCTAATTTCATAGATTTGTTTCTTGCTATTTACCAAGATGACCTCACTACTCATAGTAAGAAGGAGAAGGATCACTGTTCACACCTTGAGAGAATTTTCATTAGAGCCCTAGAATATAGTATTTTGTTGAACCACAAGAAATGTGCTTGTGGAGTCAAGGAATGTAAGTTGCTAGGGCACATTGTCTCGAAAGATGGTGTCAGGATTGACCCTGAATGGGTCATGGCAATAAATAAAATTACACCACCTAAGAATGTTAAAGGGAATCAATATTTCTTTGGGTAGATAAAATTTCTAAGGAGATTTGTGACTAATTTTGTAGAGATTGTTAGGCCTATCTCAAAGATTCTTAAGAAAGGAGAAAAGGTGGTGTGGTCAGAAGAGCCTCTCAAATATTTTCAAGCCATCAAGGATGCTATTAAATTCGCACCTATCTTGAAGACTATAGACTATTCCAAGCCATTCCAATTGTTTACATTTGCCTCTTTTCATACTATAGTGGGAGTTTTGTTATAGAAAAATGATGAAGGCTTTGAAAAACCAATTGCTTTTTTCAGCAAGTCTTTGCAAGCAGCTGAGCTCAAGTATGAGACCACTAAGAAATAAGCTTATTCCTTAGTTAAGGATGTTAAAAATTTCAAAAAATATTTGACTGGTCACTCAACAAGAAACTATAGGTTAGAGATGTAGATGGATTAACATAATCCAAGAGTTCAACATAGATATCCAAATTATGAAGCTGGTATGAGGCCAAGGTTTAGCCAAGCTCATGGCTGAAACTAATTTGGAGGAAAACTAAACTAATGAAGTTGAACAAGGAAACATTACTCCCATCTGTGATATACATACATGTGGCTGGTACAAAAGGATATTTGAATATCTGCAGACCATGAAATGCCCTGATGGCATGCCTAATAATGAGAAGAGAAATCTAAAACTATAGGAAATTAGGTATGTTATCATTAATGGTGAGCTTTGGTGGAGAAGCTTAGAGGGTGTGCTTCTTAGATGTGTGGACGGTGACCAAGCATAATATTTTCTAACTGAAATGTATAATGGAGTGTGTGGAGGTCACTACATGGCCAAGACTACTGCATATAATGTATTGTGAGTAGGTTTTTAGTGGCCCATGGTGTTCAAAGAAACACACATATTTGTGAAGAAATGTGATGCTTTTCAAAGGTTTACTGGAAAACTAAAGCTCTCAGGGAACTTACCACTTAGGTCAATCTCAACACCAGCTCCCTTCCAACATTAGGGTACTAACTTTATTGGAGAAATTTCAGTGAAGTCTAGTGGTCGGCATGCCTGGATTCTAGTTGCAACTGATTATTTAACAAAGTGGGTTGAAGTTGTTCCTACCAGAAATGCAACCAGTAAAGTTGTCATTGATTTCTTGATGAATAATATTTTGAGTAGGTTTGGTGTTCCTAAGAGAATTGTTTATAATAATGCTATGTGATTTAGGTCTGAGGAATTTATGGATTTTTGCAACCAGCATGGCATAAATGTATCTAATTCACCCCCATACTATTCCCAAGGGAATGGGAAAGATGAGTCCAGTAATAAAAGCCTTATAAAGATTATCAAGTGGGTGCTTGAGAGGAATAAGAAAGCCTGGGACTCTAAATTGCAATTGGAATTATGGGAAGATAGGACCACTGTGAAGAAAGTCATTAGACAATCCCCTTTTAACTTGGTGTATGGGGTTGAGGATAGAATACCAAAAAATAATTTGATGAAAATGTATAAATTTGTTTAGGAATATGATGAGGATATATGTGATGAGATGCAACATCAGATGGATGAGCTAACTGAGCTTGATGAGATGAGAAGAGAAACTCATACAAGGGTATGTGCATGATCATGATGGGCCAAAAAGGGCTGATATGATGGGTATGTGTAGGGTATGTGGCTGACAACTTTTTTTTACCCAAAATTGATGAAACAAAAAGGGTTTTTAAAGGATATTCTCAGCTTTCCACCAATATAAATTATGCTTTACTTTGAATTAAATAAATATTTATTATTCATTTTCTATTTGAATTACAACTAATGTCTTGATTGATAGGTTGATTGAAAAACATCTATAGCTTTCAAACTATATCACATTCTATGCTTTGCATACTATAGGATTAAAAAAAATGAATTTCATGAAGTTTTGACCAAGTTAAGGTGGTAAGACATACGAGTTTTTATATTTTAAAAAGTTGTAATAAAAATTCATAATTAATTATTTACTTGGAAAAAATTACAAAAAAATAAGGATCACATCGACACGAGTCCTCTACTTATATCTAAAATCTTATAAAAAATATTATCATTTTATTGTGGTTAGGTGGTCAGAAAGACACCTACTTCTTATTTTTTCCCTAAAATTTAAGTACTACTACATTGAAATTTTAAATTTTCACCAAATAGATTTTTTTTTAAAAAAATAAACCTAGTAGTTTAGAAACTACATTCAATTTTCTATAGATTCTATTCTTACATATTTTTGAAATAATATAGATAACTTACTCAAATCTTTATGTCAAGTTGCCTAACTCTGATTTTTCTAAATTTTTCGCAACTTAAGGGCCTATTTTTTCCATGATGATCCTGCACATACCCACAAGAAATGAGAGGTTGCAAGTCCAAGTCAAGCACTTGTATGACAAAAAGGCTATTTAGAGGAAGTTTGAGGTAGGATGTATGGTTTTGATGTGGAACGTGAGACCGAAGGACAAAGGAAAGCATGGGAAGTTTGATTCCCTATGGATTGGGCCTTATCTTATTGCGGATACTCATGGGGAAGATTCCTACTTTTTACAATCACTAACAAGTGAATTTCTGGAATTTCCACTACATGGATAGTTCCTGAAACCCTATTTCTCTTGAAATAGGTTATATTTCCATGTACATTGTATATTTTGTAAATATTGTATATAGGTTTGGCTTGTTTTCTTTCTGTTGCATCTACTTGCCATGTCCAGGCAAGATCCTACTCTTTTGTGAGTTCCTCTATGTTGGTCTACTTCACCAAGTGATCTATTTCTCGCCATACCCACCGAGGGTATGAATCCCCGTGCATGAGCCACTAATGGAGTCCCTAATTTTTTTTGACATTTTGAGGTCCCTTTGTGCTCAGTAATGGCATGTCACATGTTTCCCATAGGTAGGGTTTATGGTTTTACCTCTGTAACCTTGTTTTCAAATGCTTTACTTTTAAACCTTTGGCATTTTAATCTTAGGATGACTTGCTCTACCTAGTGGCTGGTCATTTAAGTTATCATTCAAGCCATCACGGTGCATTCCTTTACTGGCCCTCTTGTCTAAGTTGTTCGGTCACCTTCACTCATGAAGTGTTTTAATTTTCCTATTGTCAGGCTTTAATATTTTTCTCCCAAATGACTGAAGTCTAAGTTATCCATCCTCAAGGGTAAAAATGTCGTCGACCTAATTGTGGCCCCCTTTTATGATTAACTTTGTCGTATGAGCAAGATTAAAGACCATTTGATCATGGGAATTAATTTGAGCCATTCCTCATTGGCTCACAGGTCCCAAGTGATGGCTCTTTATCTACTACATGGTTTGTGAGATGCTAACACATGTCTGATCACAAGTATAGACCCAACCGTCACTTTTCATTCTGATGCTCAAAGTTTTATGATCAACGGTGATTATTAAGAGGGAAGAGTTGATCACTACCATCCCCTGCCATCTCATTGAGTTCAGATGCAAGCTTGTTAAAGGCTTCAAGGACCATGAGAAGTTTCCATGTATGTCCTACAACCACTGGTAGGTGGAGCCTAGAAGTACATGAAGAAGGACCCAATTGGCATATATTTCTTGGCTAGTTGTTTGGAATGGAACGATGATGAAATTCATATGTGATTGAATCAATCTGAGTCATCTGAGGTGGCCATCTCAATGGTAGATCAATGGTGCATATTCAAAACTATGAGTACTTCCATTTTAACTACTTTGCTTTGAGTGAACGAGTAGTAATGGCAGAGGTGACTCATAAATCTACTCAATTTTCCTAAAAATGTGTGTATGTGGTCATTTCTTGCATAATTGAAATTTGAGGACATGTCTGGAGCAATACAAAAAATTGAAGGAGGCAACTTGCAAAATTCAGTCCAACCAACATTGGGTTTATTGTGATTGAAAGCTCGTAAGTACAATAAACGTAGTTTTATGTTTTATTCTAGCTTTTTGAATTAGGGTTGGCTTCCAATTTTCTTTCAGTTGAATGTGTTTTATTGCTCTACTTTAATTGCTTAAAGTTAGGGTTATCTTCATCTTTAAAAGGCTATAGCCCTGTGATATCTTTTGGAATTAGCATTCAGATTGAACCCTAGGTTTGAATTAGGAGGTTGGTAGTTGGAGTCTTTCTCATCCAAACATTGGTCTGCTTAGAATTCATTTCGATATCCATGGATCCCAAAGTACAAACTTCTACCCCTGTAGCCCAACCTAGATTACTCTCCCAGGATGTAATTGACTTGTTAATGTCATCTACAAATAAGAAACCCAAAGGGAAAGTCTTGTTCTATGGCCCTAGAGTCGGAGATGGAGTGATGGATAAGCAGCATTTCATCAAGGATGCTGAGTTGCCTTATAGTGGATGGCAACTCTTCTAGCATTGGTTTGGAAATAGGAACCTTGGGATTCCTCTCTATAACCCTTGGAGGCTAGATATGGGAAAAATTTCTGGTTCCAACGTATATGTGGATGTTGATTTAATAAAAGATATCGCCTCAATGTATGACCTAGTCTCTAGGGTTGTCAAGATATTTGGTGGGAAAGAAATGGTAAGGATAACTAGACAAGAAATTGAGGATTTTTTTGATTTGCATGAGTGGAGTTAGGAATTTTTTCCTCTTGACATGGATGTTATTTAGAAGGAGCATGAAAACGCAAAGGTATTCATCAAAAAAAAATTGTTGCCCTTGTATACTGCTAGCAGTGGTACTAGGAAGAATAGAAAATAGATTAAAATCCATGAAAATTAGCTTGAGCCCTTCCCAATGAAATATTTCACTAGCTAATTTAAGAATAATGTATATTATTTATGTCAAATCATTAGTTTTTCTCCACCTGACACATTGCTGAGAGAATACAGCTATCTGGAAACACATCTACAACACCTAGCTTACAATATAGTTTAATGATTATGCCACATATTTTGTAGAACATATCCATAAAGGTCTGGTTGAGCTGAAGGAAGGGAAAAAATGGGTGAAATTCTGGTGGTACTCATTATTAATGCATATGTTCTTGTATAAAGGGGAGAAGGTTTTTTAGAAAGACATAACTTTGATGAAGAAGGCCACTTATCTTGTAGGTATTCGAGAATTGAGTTTGGAAAACCCATAGGTATCTGGTGAGATCTAATTGGTTCATTGAAAACAACCAACACAACCCTCAACCCTTAAACCCTCAACACCCCCTCTCTCTCAACACTACACCCTCTACCCTTAAAGTGTATACCCTAAACCCTAAATCTTTAAACCCTAAACCCTAAACCCTAAACCCTAAACCCTTAAACCCTCTACCCTATACCCTTAACCCTCAACCCTCTACCCTCTACCCTCTACCCTAAACCCTAAACCCTCAACCCTCTACCCTAAACCCTTAAACACTAAACCCTTAAACCCTTGACCCTTAAACCGTAAACTATAAACCATAAACCCTAAACCCTTAATACCTCTACCCTCTACCCTCTACCCTCTACCCTCTACCCTCCACCCTCAACACTTTACCCTCAACCTTCAATCCTTAGACCCTAAAACTCTAAAACCCTCAACCCCCCTCTCTCTCACTCTCTCAACCCTACACCCTCTACCCTTAAACCAAAAACTATAAAACGTAAACCGTAAACCGTAAACCATTAAACCCTAAACCCTTAATCCCTAAACACTTAAACCCTCTACCCTTAACCCTCTACCCTCTACCCTCAACCCTTAAAAACTCAACCCCCCCTCTCTCTCCCCTATACCCTCTACCCTCTAGCAACCATCTACCATCTACCCTTAACTCTTTACCCTCAACGCTCAACCCTCACCCTTAAACCCTTAAACCATCAACCCCCCTCTCTCTCAACCCTACATCCTCTACCCTTAAACCATAAACCCTAAACCCTAGATCCTAAACCCTTAAACCCTAAACCCTAAAACCATTAACCCTAAACACTTAAACCCTCTACCCTCTACCCTGAACCCTAAACCCTCTACCCTCTACCCTTAACCCTTAAACTCTCAACCCTTAAATTGTAAACTCTAAATGTTTAAACCCTCTACCCTCTAGCCTTAACCCTCTACCCTCAACCCTCTCTGTCTCTCTATGCTCTACCATGTACCTTGTACCATCAACCCTCAACCCTTAAACCCTAAAACCTAAAACCCTCAACCCCTCTCTCTCTCTCTCTCTCAATCCTACACCCTCTACCCTTAAACTATAAACCATAATCTCTAAACCCTAAACCCTCTACCCTTAACCCTTAAGCCCTAAACCCTTAAACCATCTACCCTCTACCCTCTACCCTTTACCCTAAAACCCTCAACCCTCTCTCTCTCTCTTCACCCTCTACCCTATACCCTCTACCCTCAACCCTCAACCCTCAACCCTTAAACCCTAAAACCATTAAACCCTCAACCCCTTGTCTCTCTCTCTAAACCCTACAACCTGTACCTTTAAATCATAAACTATAATCCCTAAACCCTAAACCCTCTACCCTTAACCTTTAATCCCTAAAACCTAAACCATAAACCCTCTACCTTCTACCATCTACCTATTGGCAACACAAGGGTAGACAACTGAGCAGGGGGGTGAATCAGTTGTCATAGAAATTCAAAACTTATTCAACTTATTAACCTTATTCTCAGATATGATTATTAACCATGAAAGAATCTGTAGACACATAAAATTGTCCTCACAATCACTTTTACCCATTTCATATTTCAATTGGTCACCCTTATAATCATATCTCCATATTATAACCATTTATTCATATTATAAGCATTTATAAGCATCTATAAGCATTATTCATAAAATCATTTATCATTTATCATTTATACATTAATCATTAAAATATCATTTGCATATTCCATTAAACTATTAAATAATCTATGCATTATTGATCCATTGGCATAAATCCATATATCCATTCATCTCATAAAATCATTTACAAGTCCATAATCATTTTTCACTAAGCTCATTTTCACAATAATTTATCCATTATAAAATATTCATACATTAATGCATTTACATATTTCATGCATTTGCATATTCATTTAACCATTAAAATACCACACATATTCATTAAAGTATTCATTTACCACCTAAATGCATTTATACATTTCAATCTTTTATCTTACCAATCTCATGCATGTGGGGTATTTTTCCTCCAAGCCAATCTTTCATCCCACATTCCTTCCACAACTTGCATTCACCCTAAAAATGCTTATTTAAACATGACTCTCTTCTCATTTTAAGGGGACAGAGGAATTTTGCATCTCCATGCTTTGCATCTTCTTCCATGAGCTTTTATACATTTTAGTGATATTCACATTTCAATCTTAGTTTCAACTCTATCTTACATTCCATTTTTCTCATTGCATAGTAGTATTGATCATAACATTTGAATCTCTTGCACTTTGGGTTTCATTTAAATATCTCTTATTCCATTTCACATAGCCTCTTGTGCATGCTCTGAGAGAAAATGAATATGAACACAAGATCTTGTGAATAGGAGAACAATGGAGTAGTTTAGTTTTACATGCATGTGTGTGTTTTGATCAAAAACTCCATTGATATGATGTTGGAATCAGTTTGAATCCTTCGATTTGAACACCCATTTACCTCATCATACATTTGGCATGCCCGGTGGGACCGATCTATAGTCTGTCTATTGTTTCATTTTGCTGGATTGAAGTTTTTGTTAACAAGTTTATTACGTTGAATATATATATATATCAAATAATCTTGCAGAAGAAGTTTTGGTTGTCTAAAATGATTTAAAGTTTTATTTTATGCAATATCTCATGGTCTGCTTCACCTTTTAATGGTTGTGTCAGATTATTTTGTGATGCCTTATATTGTTTTTGGGATGGCTGTAAATCTTTAGCATAATCCAATTTATTGAGTTTAAAATTGAAAACGTCTTTTTTCCTTTGGTCATGTCATGATTTTGAGGAGTATTTTGCTGCATGTTTTGTTGTTTACATTATGTTTTCCAATTTATTCAGCTCATCATACATCATTGCCACTGTTATTTGTGTTTGTCACAGGAAAAATATCCATGAACTACCATACCAAATTTGAGTACGACAAGAAATTGGTTTAACATGGGAAACTTTAAATACCATTTTCAATGGTCTGCTGTAAATGACCAGTAGTTTATCTGCGTAGTTTCTTTATGCTTTTGGCAGTGTTTTATGAATATAATAATCTTTGATATAAAGTGTGCTTTAATCGTCTGATTTGACCAAAGGCCAAATGATCTTTAATCTTTATGTCTCGGTCTTGAGTAAGTCTATTGTCGTTTTTCTGCATCGTGCTTTTGATCTATAAGCTTTTACAAACTTTTTGCTTTCCTCCATGCAAAATTTTGATAGTTTCTTTATCTGATATTTCTCATAATAATCCTTTTAAGTTTATAAGATTTTATTAAAAAAAAAAGAAGGGATCTCTTTTCTTTTTACGTGCCCCCTTAGTAATTAATCTTTATTATGGGAAAGTTAGTTTTCATAGATAGAATGAAATCTAATTAGTTTCTAATTTTTAAAAATTAGATTTTCAGCTTTTAAAGTTTTTAAATCAGATTTTAATTTCTAGTTTCTAATTTTAAAATTAGATTTTTAGTGTTAGTTTTTAAATTAGATTTTCAATTTCTAACTTTTAAATTAGATTTTTAATTTCTAACTTTTAAATTAGATTTTTTATTTCTAATTTGTAAAATTAGATTTTTAGTTTTTAAATTAAATTTAACTTTTAATTTTATTTTTTATATTTTAGCTTTTAATTTAAATTTAGATTTGATTTTTTAATTTAATTTAGGATTAATTTAGTTAGAATTTATTCTAATTTATATTAGATTCTAGAGTGAATGATAATTCTCTTTTATTTTAGTTTTGTTTTGGAATTAATTTTATTAATTTGGTTTCTTTTGCAAGTTCGTTTGACAAAGATTTGAAATGAAAATATACGCTTGTCAAAGAAAGGAGGCATGAAACTACTAATGAGATTTTGATGCAAGACATTCGTCGAAGACATGATTTTGAAACCAATTGTCTTTTAGATTAGAAAACACTTCAATTGGTGCATTAAAAATGAGCAATTGTCTTCTCTCACATAGATATAACTAGGAGGTGAATGAACACTGTTTGTTGTGCTTGAGATGGTAGGGAGTATGCTCTCACCTTGTGCAAAACTTAGTGATCAAAAACTAGAACCATCTATTTTTATGTGTCACCCCGATTCAATAATCGAAGTATCCTCTCCCCTTGCACACTTGTACGATCCTGGGTGCAAGAGAAATGGTTATTGACTCTAGAACTTGGGTCTGTTCTGGTGGGAAAAAGTACTCACCCCAGGACGACTCAGACCGGTAGCACCCTGAACCCGAGGGACTTCCAGCCGGTATATAAAAGTGGATTCTTGGGGAAAGCCCAAGAATCACGCATATGGTTCCAATGAGATGGATCTGAAAGGGGACTATCGCCGCATGGATCATGCCCTACGAACGGAATGCCCTTACTAAACACCTATTGTTTTAGAAGCCAACCATTTTTCAGTTGTTACTTGGTATAGTGCAAGGTACAATATCATGCCTGAAGAAACTCACTAATGATCCCCTTGAGTAGAGATAGCAATTCTTGGGAAGTGACTTCCCAAGAATCTGAAGTTGGTGTGCCCGAATGACGTTAATGAACCATGGAGGGGAGCTAGTGCCACCAAACTTCTAGGCTATCCGCTCTCGAGAAGGAAAGGTGTTTAGCACCAATCCGGGGTATATTGGTGGGCTATATAAAGTATACAAACCCTTGGACTATTGGCCTATTAGGATTGTGCTTGTCTCATGTGCATTTGCATACACCAAAACATCATGCTTGTCAAGTGTTTTTTGGATTTTCAAACATTATTCACCACATTCACAAATATGAACACAAACAATTGACCTCAAACAAACATCACACCAAGAAACTTGCAACATCTCAAACTTTGCAAACCTCAAAAGTTCCAACAACATAAATATCCCATGTGAACCTATCACTTACATTTCTTGGGGGCATCATCCTTCAGTTTTGATCTTTCAATCCTTGCATTCCACCTAGTCCTTGCATATTCACGTTCCTTACATATTCATATCCCTTTCATCCTAGTTCTTGCATGTTCCTAGTCTTGCATACATAGGTCACATTACATAGTCCTTGCATACAAATATCATTCCACCTAGTTCTTTCATATTCAACCCATTTTGCATATCAAGACCATCTCACCTAACCTTTGCATGTTCTAAGAATTTAGCCCTTTTCATATTCATCATCGATCAAATAAAACCTTTAGCTTGCACACGGGCTACTCTTCCTAGGTCTTGAAATCAAACTATTGGCTATCTATCACCCACATCACTTGAGGTTCATCATCCTTGAGTTAGGGAACATACAATTATCCTTGAGTAGGGAAATATTTTTGGATTCCATCATCTCCTACATACCCTCTCTTGATTATTGGTCCTTGTGTCTATCCATCATAGCACAAGTAAAGCCTTTACATCATAACCAACTTCAGACCTAGAGTTTTCTTTGAGCTCTTGCATTCTTATCTTGTCATATCATACCATACCATTTTCATATCCCATCTTAGAATCATATCCTTTTCATTTGTATCCTAGTCTTAGGTCCCATACATTACCTCAGATTGCAAATCATAACAAATCACCTATGACCCCTAGAACAAGAGTGAAAATGTTTCAAGAAGAAGGGAACCCTTGTGGAAAAGAATTTGATGGGGAAGATCACATTAGTGTTGCAACTAGTGAAACTGATAGTGAAGAAATAACACAATCCACCATAAATGAAGCTCTTAATGATAATAGATTCACTAAAATTCTTATGGAGGTAGTCAAACGTAACCCACAATAATACTTCAAGGCCCTTGCTGATGAAGGAATCAAAATGCCTCCTGATTTTGACATATCATTACTCACAATGAATGACCAACCTAAATCTAGTGAATATAAGAATCCCAAAACAAACAATGATGGTAGGATCAAAGATCATAGACCCTTTTATCTACAACCTGGTTACAAGCGATCTTCAAATACATCAAAACCTGCACCTACAAACGATCCTATTTTGGATGAGCTTAGAAGATTAAGACAAGAATTGGATACTCTCAAGAACAGTAAAACATCGACTCACAAGTTCTCCATTGAAGACATATGTCCTTATCCCTTCGATCCAAGGATACCAATGCCACCTTTTCCTAACCATTGGGACATACCAAAACTTGACAAATATAATGGAAAAGGAGATCCTAAGAACCACTTAAGACAATTTTGTGCCACTACCATGGAATTTGTAGTTGATGAAACATACCTTATGAGATTATTTCCTCGCAGTCTAGGAGGAGAGGCTATGGAATGGTTTTCATGATTACCCCTGACCATCAAATATTTTCAAGAATTGGCTAATAGATTTTTCTCCAATTATAGTTTCAATTGTGACCTTAAAGTGACCATGACAAACCTTTTCAACACCAAAAAAAACAAGGTGAATCTTTTGTGTAATTTTTACAAAGATGGAGACATTTAACAAATGATTGCATTATTCCATTCCTGATCAAGAATTGGTTGACCTCTTTTGTCAAAATTTGAACAAAGAAATCGGAAGGGAACTTTGCCTCAAATGCTTGGATTCCTTTGATGAAGCCATAGAAATGGGATTTCAAATTGAAAAAACCCTCATTGATGATGGAACTATTAAACTTAATAATGAAAAAGATTAAAAATTGAATTCAAACAACAAGACCCCTTTTTGGGTTAAGAACAAGAATGTAGTCAATGATGGAGTTGTCGATGCAAAAACAACTAAAACATCATCACATGTTTACAATCTCAAAGGTCCATCTTCAAATAAAGGAAAATAAAAACAAAGAAGTTTCCCTAAATGAAATTTTACACCATTGGGACAATCACTTGAATTTGCATTAAAAGAACTTCTTGAAATTAATATTATAACACTACCTGAAATAAAGGAATATAATCCACAAGTCAAATCCCCATGGTGGAATGAAGATCACTTTTGTGACTATCATAGACACAAAGGACATAAGAATAATAGTTGCAATAAACTTTGACATTTAATACAAGACCTTATTGATGACAGTAAGCTATCAGTTGATGGACACACTCCTTCTGGTAACTCTGATTGTGAGCTATTTAAAAACCCTCTCCCTAAGCATGACAAGGATAAAGGAAAGGCTCTTGAATCTGGTGATGGTGTAAATTATACTACTGCTAAGTATGACTATACCATACATAACATCAGTGAGGTCGATAATCATGTCAACACTTTCATCATAAAAGGAAAAGAACTTGATTGCAAGGTTACTACCCGCAAAGGCACCATTACCCTTAAAGGTCCTAATGCAAAACCTACTACACCCGTTTCACAATACAACCTCATAGAGAACTTAGGAAAAACACTTGCACAAATTTCTATACTTGAGCTGCTACGCCTATCTCCTGAGCATAAATCTATCCTAGATAAAGCACTTGCTACTGCTACAGTGCCTACAAACCTACATGTAGATCAATTCCAAGCTATGGTGGGACACATCACCTCTCCTCATACTCTCACTTTTACTGAAAGTGATGATTCATCCCTTCAACAACCACATAACGCAACTTTACACATTGACTCCCTCATCCATAATGTTAAGATCAAGCGAGTTTTGATAGACGGAGGATCAGGCCTTAATATTTGTACTCAAGAATTGATCACAAAATTAGGGTTCTCTGAAAATATAGTCGATCCAAGTAAAAAGATTACCATAAAGGCATATGATGAAGAGGAATGCTCATCTAAAGGATCAGTTACTCTACCAATTAGAATTGGCCCTATGGTAAAGGATGTGGTTTTCCAAGTCCTTGATCTCCCACTAACCTATAATATCCTCCTTGGAAGACCTTGGATTCATGCAATGCAAGTAGTACCTTCTACATACCACCAGTGCATTAAATTCCCCCACAATGGTGTTGAAATCACAATACAAGGAGATCCAAACCCTTTCATGTATTGCCATAATCTAAGCCCTAAAAATGAAATCACAATCCCAAGCAATTGTGAAGCATTTCCTTCCCAAGCATATGTTGACCCTGAGTCCTTAAAAGCATCTTCCTCAAAATCCAATGCAACCGAGATCAAAATACAGGTAAAAGAACAAGGAGTAGGAGAATATACCTTGAATCGTGCCCTTTGCATTGGAAAGCTACCTTTATCTCCCCACACCTATGGCAAACCACAAATGACTAAGACCAAATCAGATGAAAATACTACAATGATTTGTAAATCAACTACTTTTAAAAAATGGGGAGCCCTTTATAATGAAACAAAAGAAGTTGATCTCCTAAACTGGTTATACAAAGATGAAGATACAGAAAAAGAACAGATTGGAATAAAGATACCTGTTGAACAATATGGTAAAGGATTTGATATTATGAAACAAATGGGATATGATGGTAAAAGTCCTCTTGGCTTACAGAAACATGGTATCTTGGAACCAATACAACCTACTCATATGCAAAAAGTCCCAGGTTTAGGATATGATGCGCAGAAAGATAAGACCTTGAGTATCGCGTGTGCTTCAAGTAAGAAAGTAGAGTCCGCTAATGCTACACAGACAAATGAGGAAAGTTCCATCGACGACTTCATTGAAATTTATGACTATGATAGTTTCCCTACCCCTAAACCCGATCATAATATTTTTACCCTTGAATCCATTCAAAATCTTGATTCGAATCATGATTCTTTACCCTTGGTTCACCTCAAACTCATTGATTTCGATCAAAAGGGACCACCACAATTAGATGTATTTGAAAATGATGAGGCAATCATAAATTTTCTAGGAGCATGAGAAGACACACCCCTTGAGGATCATAAAGCAGGATTCATCATAGAACTTAACAGTGTGGCTTACTTTGGGGGGAGTGCCAAGCCTTTTAGTTGCAAAAATTATTGAAAATATAAATAGGTCTTCCAGTGAAAACTACTTTGCGACACTATTAGACCCAAAAAAAGTAAAAAAAAAGGATGTATCCAAGGGTGAAAACCTCTCTGAGGCACCCAAGGATGGAAGGCTTGACACACTTCCCTTAGCAGTATATCATGAAAAATCATCTGTGTTGGTGGAGAAGATAGTACCAAAAAATTTGGGCACATAAGAAAAACCAAAGATAATTCATTTAGCAGAATCATTAACACTTGAAGAGAGAATAAAGCATATGCAGTTTTACAAGGAAATACAAGTTAACTTTGCATGGTCCTATGCAGGTATGCCAGGACTTGATCCAGATCTAGTAATGCATCACTTGTCTTTGCCACCGGGGGCAAAACCTGTTAAACAAAAGTTGAGAAAAATGCACCCACACATTGCTCTATTGGTAAAAGTTGAATTACAAAAGTTGTTAGATGTGGGATTTATCAGACCTGTTGAATATGCTGATTGGATTTCAAATTTAGTACCAGTTTCAAAGCCTAATGGGGGCATATGAGTTTGCACATATTTTAGATATTTAAACAAAGCTTGTCCTAAGGATGACTTCCCACTTCCAAACATTGACATGATAGTGGATTTGATAGTAGGGCATTAAATGTTATCCCTCATGGATGGTTTCTCAGGCTACAATTAGATTAAAATTGCTCTTGAATATCAAATTAAGACATCATTCACTTGTCCTTGGGGAACCTTTCGTTGGAATGTCATGCCCTTTGGGTTGAAGAACACCAGAGCTACCTACCAATGTGCAATGACCACTATCTTCCATGACATGATGCATAACTATTTGGAAGACTATGTAGATGATTTGTTGAGAAAATCCTACACCAGAGCTGGACATCTAGAGATCATGGATAAAATTTTCACAAGATTAGAACAATACAAGGTCCGATTGAATCCAAAGAAATGTGCCTTTGGGGTAACCTCTGGAAAACTCTTTGGATATCTTGTCTCATCTAAAGGAATTGAAGCTAATCTTGCAAAAATAAAGGCTATACTTGAAATTCCTCTGCCTAAGAATATTAGTCAGTTGAGATCATTACAAGGAAAACTTTAGTCTATCCATCATTTTATAGCACAACTTGGAGATAAATGTCAACCCTTTCAGCATCTGTTACACAAGAATGTTTCATTTAGATGGGATGACAAGTGTGCACATGCTTTTCAAAAAATCAAAGAATATTTGATGACACCACCAGTATTAGTACCTCCTACATATGACAAGCCTTTACTTCTAATAATATCCACAACCACCACAACACTGGGGGAACTTTTGGCACAACATGACTGAAGGAAAGGAATGTGTTATCTATTACATCAGTTGTACTATAGTAGCATACAAGCTCAATTATAGTCCTATTGAAAGAGCATGCCTTGCTGTAGTTTTTTCCTCAAAAAAGCTAAGACATTACATACTTACACACCAAACAAAGCTCATTGCAAAAATTGATCCTCTTAAGTACCTCTTGAATAAAGCAACACTCACAGGATGATTAGCAAAATGGGTGATGATTCTTAGCGAGTTTGATATTGAGTATATACAAAGAAAAGCAATCAAAGGATAAGCCATCGTAGATCAACTCGCCGATGCTCCCATGACATATGATCATCCTATTATTATAGAGTTTCTTGATGAATCAATCTTCAACATGGAATCTACACATCTGTGGACTTTATATTTTGATGGCTCCTTCACACAAGGTGGTTCTGGTGCTGAAATTATCTTTGTCACTCCGCAAGGGGATTGTATACCTAAAGCTTATAAGATACAGTTTCCATGTATCAACAATATTGTAGAATATGAGGCATTACTTTCTGGGCTCCATATAGCTGTGCAATGGAATATCCTTGAGTTGCATGTTCTTGGTGACTCTCACCTAGTGATCAGACAAGTTAATGATGACTATAAAACAAAAGATGAAAAATTGATGCCTTACAAAAGAATGGTGGATGACTTCAAGGCCTATTTCACATCATTCTCTTTTGAGAAGATTCCTCAAGATAACAACAGAGCTGCTGATGCAATGGAAACAAATGGTTCACTTGTAGAAATTCCAAGTAATGCCACTTATTGTGAGTTCCTGGTAGAACCTCTTTTGGAACCTGCTTACAATATACCACAATCTGAAATGATTTGTCTCATTGTTGGTCCTAATTCCCAATGGTATGGGGATATTTATACCTATCTTCGAGACAACACCTTGCCATCAAACCTATCCAATAAATCTCATAAAACCTTTATCCATCAAGCTTCCCGCTATGTGATCTTAGCCAATACCCTTTACCGCTGAGGTCTCGATGGTACTTAGATGTCTTGAGCATGATGAGGTCAAAACTGCTTTACAAGAAGTACATGAAGGTATATGTGGGGCACATTCTAGTGGTCCTACCTTAGCCAAGAAACTCTTGTGTATGGGTTATTATTGGCCTACAGTGGAAAAGGATGCCATTTAGTTTGTTAAAAAATACAAGCAGTGTCAAAAACATGCAAACTTGATACATGCTCCTACACAGGAATTGCAATCTCTTGCTACACCATGTCCCTTTTATCAATGGGGACTCGATCTCGTGGGCAAGATCCATCCACCTTCATCCAATGGTCATAAGTTCATTCTCGTTGCCACTGACTATTTCACGAAATGGATTGAAGTTGTTCCTCTCACTCATATCAAATGTGGAAAACAAATAGCCACCTTCATACTAAACTACATCATCTTTCATTATGGCATTCCTCTATCCATCATCACAGATAATGGTCGTCCATTCAAAAATTAGGATGTCTACGAACTCTATGGGAAATTCCATATACAACATCATTTTTCCACACCTTAGTATCCTCAAGGTAATGGCTAGGCTGAGGCTTCTAACAAAACCATTCTCATAATTCTTAAAAAGATAGTCAACGAAGCTGGTCGAGATTGGCATATTTGATTGAATCCTTCACTATGGGCTTATCGCACAAGTCTCCGCACTCCCACAGGTGCTACCCCATATGCCCTTGTCTATGGCTCTGAAGCCATCTTTCCCATTGAGTTTGAGTTTCCCTATTTGCATGTCTCTTTGTGCAATCAAATTATTGATGAAGAATATCGAGTTTCCCATTTGCAGGAGTTGGAACTATTGGATGAACGAAGAAAAACTGCTTTCAATCATCTTAGAGCATACAAGCAACGATGTTTCAAAGTTATAATCAGAAAGTGAAACCACATACATTGAGGTTGGCGATCTTATTCTTCATGAAAATCCTCACACTGAACAAGATAGAGAAAAGAAGGGTAAATTTGAGCCTAACTGGTTAGGTCCATATGTTATCACTATTGGGTATGGATCTGGGGCATACCAGTTATCTACTCCAGAAGGTGAATTGCTTAGTGATCCCATCAACAGTATGCACATTTGCAAGTTTTATACCTAAATGCTTCAGAGGGTACAATCTTTTCAAAGTCCTGAAAAAATACTAAAAAAAGGGGAAAAAGTCCTGAAAAAATACAAAAAAAAAGAAAAAAAAGTCCTAAAAAAATACAAAAATAAAAAGGGAAAAAAAGTCGTGAAAAAATACAAAAAAAGAAGAAGAGAAATTCATTCGTTCAATGGTGAAAACCACTTCGGTGGCGCCTTGAGAAAGTACCATGGTGAAAACCAAGAAATTGGCGCCATGTGTAGAGGCTTCACTCCTCTTTCCTTTGGAGCTCTACTTGATCTTTTCATCCCATTTTCAGTCATCCTCCACTTCATAATGACCTTTTCACACTCACCATGGCTTGTCAATTGTTCAACATTCCCTTCACTTGCTCACTTTTCCACGCATACTAGGTTGGTCCTATCCCTCACTGGGGCATCTCCTTACCCTTAGCTATGGGTTAGGATACTAAGCATCTCGCGGTCAAAGAAACTACCCTCTTTGTTTGTCCGCTCGTCTAATTCCGTCATAAAATGTCCTAAAAAAATCCAAAAAAATCGTAAATGTCCTTAAATAAATCCAAAAAAAAAA